>CM027570.2:30928026-31528026 GCA_015852605.2 Populus deltoides | reverse complement strand
TTAAATAAAAAAAAATATAGAATTTAAGCTTTCCAAATACAAATAATCAAAATAACAAATACAAAAGGCATCAATTTCAAAAACAAAACAGATACCTCAGGTCGATCAATAGTGAGAGGCAAGAGACCGAGAGATCTAGCAGAGCGAACAGAACTCAAAATCTTCTCACCAACTTTAGACAAATCCATTCCGCCGCTGCTTCCTCCTCCTCCTACTCCTTGTAACAATAAAAACGGAACCAAAAAGAATAATCTGGAGCGCTCAAATCCAAAACCGACACCGTCTTCTCCTAAATCAGCATTTAACAGAAAAGGATTCCCTAATACGCTACCGATTGGGAACAGATTTGGCTGCATTTCAACTCCGAACTCTGAGATCTAACCTCGCTACTGCTACTGCTACTGCAACAATACAACATTTTAATTAAACACTGTGTGTGTATTTATTTAATTTTCTTCTTTCGATCGAGATCTGATACTTCCTTTTTTGGATCGGAGAATGTGAGTTTTCTTGGGAGTGAATTTGGATTTCATGTTCTCTTTTTTTTTCCTACCATTGGTATTGTTATATGTAGTTATCATGTATTTATCTTTTGAGGACTTTTCGTAGGTGTTAATGCCTGGCTGACCTTTGAAAAATGCTACTAGTGTGTATATAATTGTCACAGCGGTTATTTTACTTTCTAAAATGATTTTTATTTGTAAATGTATAAAATAATTATTTTAAAAATATATATATTTGATATTAATATATTAAAAAATATTTTTTTTTTCAAAACCATTTTTAAAACCCGAAAACAAACCCTCTTAATTATTATTTTTATAATTAGGTGTTGGGTATGCTATTAAAAAGTTTTTTTTAATAGAAAACATTTAAAAATATATATTTTTAATATCAAAATATTAAAACTATTAAAAAAATATAATAAACTAAAATATATAGATGCTTTAATGGACTCTTCATCTATCACGAATAGTTGCATTACTAAACATAATTTAAGTATTTCAGAAGATGTCACTACCAATATAAAAATAAAACTAGAAAATATAAGGGTTTGTTAGTTTTCAAAAAATAGTTTATGGATTTATTTGTCATTAAAAAAGTTGGTCAACGAAAAATATTTTCCGGTCAAAAAAATTTGACTTGATTTTTAGAAAAGTGTTTTCTTTTTATTTTGGACGGAAAACTCTTTCTGAAAATTATGAAAAATTTAGAAATATCATATTATTTGTTGATTATATCAAATCTGGTCCTCAAACTTTTGATTGTTATATATATTTTGTTTTGAATATTTATTTTTCAATTTCATCCCTTAGAATTTAATTTTTATATTAACTTTGGTCCTCATTTTTATAATTGTTATTTACTTTTCCCTTATTATTTTTTAATTAAAATTTTTTATCTATCAAATTTGGTCCTCATTCTTTTGATTGTTACTTATTTTATTTGAAATAATTTATAAAATGTTAATTATTATTATTTTAATTTCTTCATCTTTTAATTTTTTTATTTTTTTATTTGATCTCTATTATTTTTATTATTATTTATTTTATTTGAAATAATTTATGAAATTATATTTTTTTTCAATTTCATTCTCATTCAACTTTTTAATTTGTAAGATTTGTTCCTTATTATTTTAATAAACTTGAAAAAAATAAAACATTAATAAGTTATTTTCCAGCTCATTTTCATGACATAATCAAACACTGGAAAGTGTTTTCCAACTTATTTTTCATTACACTACCAAATATCGAAAAATAATTCACTTTCCCAGAATTCATTTTCCTGAAATTCACTTTCCAAAAAGAAACTACTTTCTAGCAAACGAACGAGACCTAAATGAAAATATGAAAAATAATGTTGCTATTTAGTTTTTTTTAAAATATCTTAATAATTCTAAAACATACACTAGTTACAAACATTTGAATAAGGGTATGTTATGCTTAAAAGACCATAGATAGCACACTTATTGCATTATTTTCAAGAAAATATTATCATGGCTATGTGTTTTTTTGTAATTTTATTTTATGCATGTCATTAATTATTTAAATTATTTCTAAATTTATTTACAGGTCATTTATTATAGATCAACCTTCGTCTAAGTTATTATCAAACCTTGAATTAGGAATATTGTGTTCGGTCATATCAGTCCCCAAAACTTAAACTTGTTAACCTAGCCATTTAAAAAATCTTAAATGAAACTTTATGAAAACTCATTGATGTATTTTTTTTTAATTTATTTTACAATCAAAATAATCGTGTTAAGTCCATTTCAATCCCTGAAACTAGAAAACTCATCAATCTCACTATTTAAAAAGCTTAAATGAAACTTGATAGTAACTTGATAAAAACTTGTTGATGCATTTTTTTTAAATCGTTTTAGAGTAAAAACCATGTGTTAAGTCTATATAGATCCTTAAAACTAAAAGATTGGTCTACCTCATTATTTAAAAATTTAAAATAAAGACTGTTAAAGAGAGGAATAAATTACAATAAGCACTCTTTGTTACACGAATAATTTTAAGTTTTAACATTTTATGTCCGTTGTTTTTATGTACACGAATAATAAAGAATGTTAAAGGGGAAAACCAAAACACGAATCAAAAGGAAAAAAATATATTAGGTCTCAACAAGACTCACATTATTTAAAATCATGGTATTGTGTTGCATATTAACAGCTAGGCACAACATGAAGTAAAATAAACTCAAAATGACTAAAATGAAATATAATACATGAGCCGAAACATCTATTCTAAATAGGGCATAAGTTTTTACCTTAATGAAGGTTATTGCTATTGCTGCAAAAATGGATATTGTTGTTTCTGGATTTAAAGCTTTAAAATGACATAATTTGGAGTTGGCCCTTTGTAAAAGTTTTAAATCTCATTCTCAGCATTCCAAACTCATCTAAACTTGTTTTGTTCTGACTTTTATGACTCCAAATGTAGGCTGAAAATTGAAACAAGATTTAGGCTGCAGCGAAGTTCTAGATAGATTTGGACTTCTTTGTTTATACTATGTTTTGAACTTCAAAATGGTAGAACTGAGTTTTGGACTCTTCATAAAAGTTTTAAGTCTACATTTTAGCTTTTTAACAAGACAAATAGCACTTAAAGCTAAACTTTTCAGCTCTAATTAGACTTTAAAAATCAAATAATGTTCTAGTTTGACTATACCAGATTGCCTCTTCCAAATCAAACATCTCTTGATGTATAATATTTTTGGCCTAAGTTGACTCCCATACCGGGTTTTAAAACTATGGTTTTTATAGCTTGATTTTGAAGCAAATAACATAGTGATGAAAAGGATGTATTTTGGCTTGATTTGCAACAAGTTGTGCAAACTTTAAGGCTAGGTTTATGGTTGCAACTAGACATATAATAGCAGAGAGAAAGAGAGAGACTGAGCTTTAGCTTGTTTTGACGAGATGAAGAAAAAAAATGTGAGGGAGTGAAGAGAAGGGTTGTTCATTTTTTATTATAGACGTGAGAAAAAGAAGAACGTTGTTGTTTGTTTTTTTTATTCTTTTGAATATTTTATGATATCCCAACTTTTGAAAAATTGCTAACACAAAAATGATTAAAAAATGTTTAAAAAATTAAGAAATGGTTAGTTATGTCAAATGCGTCTTTCTTGGAAAGTTTGTATTTTTGCATTTTTTTTTCAATTTTAAAACGAAGTAGAAAATGTGATCAAAATGAAGGGTTAAAATCAAATTACAACATAAGATATTAGAGATGAGGGATAAAAACCTAAGATCATCAAAAATAGAAATGACATGAATCATTAAACCAGAGATTCTATGTCAGTTGAAAGTTTATTCTTAAAAGATATCTATTCTTCACAAAACAATAATATATCAACTAACCAAGAGAAGAGAAATCATTAAAAGAGAATAATAGAATGAAAAAAAATAGTAATTAATCACACATCGAGAGAGATTTGTGTTTAGAGATGGTAGAAAAAGACAAAAAAAGATGTTGATGAGAGACAACAGATAGTGAGATTGAGTGAAAAAAAACCTAAACAAATATACTCTTTATAATAACATAAACTAAAAGATGAGGTTACTTTAATGTTTACCTTTTCTCTAGCACTACTCATTTGAATAGTGTCATGCTTTTTTTTTTCTTTTTCTTTTTCTTTTTTGCAATAAATAATAAGGTAAGAATGTAGATGCTATAATGGAATCTTCAATTACCATAAATAATTTCACTATTGAAAATAATTTAAATATTTCAATAGAAGGGATCAGAGATGAGGGATATAAATGACAAAATACCAAAAATAAAAACGATGTGGATCGCTAAATCTAAAATTCTATGTCAGTTGAAAGTTTGTTCTTGAAAGAAATTAATCCATTACAAGACAACAACATGTTGACTAGTTGAGAGAAGAGAAAACATTGGGAGAGAGAACAATAAACCGGGAGAGTAGAAATTAGTCACAAATAGAGAGGTTTGTGTTAAAAAAATGATAGTAAAAAACAAGAGAAAGATGATGTTGATGAGAGACAAAAAGAAGTGAGACCAAGTGAGAAGGAACCCTAAAAAACTATACTCTATATTATTAACATAAACTAAAAATGGAGGTGAATTCATTACTCACCTCCTCATATGGCACTTTCGACTCATTTTTCTTTGGGTTCTTTCTTTAAATTTGATTTTTTTTTTAATTTCATCCTTCAATATTAAGATGATTTTAAATCGAACTTCATAATTTTTTTTTTTTTACTTTTTGTTAAGTTACTCTAGTCAAGTTACTTTAGTCTCATAACCCTGATCATGAGTTTGACAAATTAACATGAGTTGTCCTGAGTTGATCTAATATGCAATCTTCTTCATATATTTTTTTTAAAAGATGTTCAACATTCCTCCATCTCAATATTTACAAAAAGGTGTCACCCTAAGGTTTTTTTTTTTTGTCATACTATGTTTTTAAGGATCATTTCGGTTGTCTTTGGACATTTTAAGTTGATCGAGTTATATCGAGTCAACCCCTTCATGGTTTAATTTCAGAACCGGGCTTCATGATTTGTTATTTATGAGGTTATCATGGTCTCAAAAAAATATCATGATGTTGGGTTGATGCTCGATTTAAAAAAAAAAATAGGGAAAATTACTTCAAGTATCACACCTTATAGTTTGATTATTTTTTCACTTTGCAACCAAGTTTTTGACTATCACACTTTGCAACCTTTAATAAATAAGATTTTAAAAATTAACAAAAAGACAATAATACCTCATATATATATATATATATATATATATATATATATATATATATATATATATATTAAAGCATGGAAAGTAACCATTACCACATAACTCATTCTCTCTTCTTGCTAACCTTTTCTCTTCTCTCATGCTTTCTTTGTCAAACACAGGTCTAGGAAAAAACTCAAACAGTCAACCACTCCTTGTTAACCAAATCGTATGCAATTAGAGAATCAATGCCACCCCTATCAGGCTGACAATAAAAGATGCCATCGGCGAAATAAAAGGGGAGATGAAATCATAACCACAATTAGTTTTTATGTTGTATATGTAAGAGCATTAAGTCAATTTCATCCATGCCCTGACTTGTTTAATTTATTTGTAATGAGGCAAATAAATAACATATAATTAAGTAGGCATTCTATATATGTAAGTTTCTTTGCTTAGACATTCCCAGGAGAAGTGTATGGTTCAAATTCCTAAGTCTTTATTTTGTGGCTGATTATCCAAAAAACTAATCCCTCTAACGATATTATTGTATCCTAAAACACAAATTACTATTTATTATAATAGTGCAATTACTGTATTGTCCCTTGATTATTTTATCTTTTGTCTTTGCTTCGAGGGTAAGGTGGTCTTTTCATTATAACATAAAATATCTCTTTGAGGATTGTGCAAGGTTATTTTGGTAATTGTATTTTTAAAACACGGTAAAATTACTAATGTAACCCTTGAATAAAATAATAACAAACAAACCATGATGAAATTACAACCAAGCCCTTAAAGCTAAGGCTAAAAAATTTGAATGGTAAGGGTAATGTAATAATTCTATTATTCAATCAAATATGAAAATACAAAAAAGTCATTGTGCTGAAGGCATTTGATTATTTTATTCAAGGTTCATATACAAACTTATCATTTAAATAACTCAATCAAAGTTCAACGCAACAGTAACAACAAAACTAACTTCATAATATAATTTAATTATATTAATACAAGAGTTAATAAAAATTCATAGTTATGGAGCACTAACTAAATATAAATAAAAAGTACAAATTACAACCAAAAGAGCAGATTCTAAAGATCTAACAAAAGTGACATGCTAACAAGCTATAAGTATGAAAAGATAAATAATGAGTAGGTGAGTTCAACAACTCAGTGAGTAGATAATGTTTAATATACATACATGAGGTAATACAACAATAAGGAATATATATATATATATATATATATATATATATATATATATATATATATATATATAGCTTTAGGTTTAGGAAAGTTTCTTAAATAGGTCATAACAATAATATCAAAAGGTACAGCTCATTAGAAAATCAAAACGCGATGAGTATGAGGCTCTGTGTTGTGAGATAATCAGTCCACACAGGTTGGTGACTCCCCCGGTCACCTAGAGTTTAGATACGATGTGCACAAAAACTAACATTACCCTGTTAGCATAAGTATTCTGACTGACATACCATAGGTTCATATTATAATCAAACATACAGATTCATATCTTAAGGTTCAACTCATGACATCAATCAAATGAAGAGCTATCAATTCAGAAATCAATTAAAAATTATATATTGGCTCATATCAAGAATTCAGATTTAATAATTGATTATACTTTATCGTAACAAAGATAATAATCAACATATATATTATCAAGAAGCATGATCCAATCCGTATTAATAATTCAAATATTTATATTATTTCTCATGTATGTGGAAAATTATCCACTCACTTAACTCAAAAACGAACAAAACTCAAAGGCAAATACCAAAGAAAATCCTAATGATGTCCTGCGGGTAGAATTTCAGGATTATCTGAATACAAAAGGAGAAATACTAAAAACAACTCAAAAAGAACTTATAACCTATTTAATACACTTAACTAAGGGTCTAACTCATAACCCTATATGTTTATGAACCAAACGAGTCATTTTTTTTCAAAAACCAAAAAACTAAACAATTTTTCCAAAATTTAATTCATAAGGAAATAAATTATAAAACTTGATAATAATTTCAAACAACCCTTGATTATTCATCAAACCAATCTGAAAAGGCTAATATTACAGCTAGGGACCAATCATGAATTTTATCATATTTTTAGGAGTTAAATTGGAGGACCAAACTGAAAATGTCATAAATTCATGACTATATTGGAAATTTTCCCATGATCCATCCTCAATTTTGTCTTATTTATTTCAATCACGGATAGCTACATGCGCTTCCTGAGCCTGCACAGGTGTGGCCACTACACTAGTACCAATAGCCCACACAGGTTCATATGCAATAACAATATTATCCCAGCTGGGCACAGCATCTACAGGTAGGTAATGACACTACTGATGTTAGGACATAGTTGTAACATTTTAATCTAACATCTCATATTTCAAGAGAAAGAAACATCAGCAATAACCTGCAAATGCCTTGATTCGCGATAACAAACATCAAAAGTTTTCCCTGCTTCTCTTTCTTCTAGCAGTTCACCAATACAAGCAATTACCTCAAGACCACGGCTTAAGGCATAAGTTGCCTTCTTTCCTATAAACTGAAGTTAGCAAAATTTCGTGAGGTTCTACATATATCACATAGCAAGAAAAGGAATTATTATTCCCTTACGACCTCTGGAAAACCAAGTACTTTAAATTTTCACTGATTGTCTTCGCCAATTACATGCCTACGCTTCGGAATGCCCAAGAATAACCCACTTGCAGCCAATATCTTTCAATTGTTCCACACCGCAAATAAATTAAAGAATCATTTTGAAGTCACCGGAGAAGAGCAATAGCATAGAAGCCTCATATAGGTTTAAGCTATAGAACCGAATAACCATTGCTTATAATTCCTGCTCCATTCGATTAGAATCTGTGGTAAGAAAACTTCGGGGGATGTGAGTGAGCTAAACTTAACTTGCACTTGATGAATGTAGCCTAAAACAATGAATGTATGAATGATGGACTCAAAAAGAATTTCTCTTGGATGAGATGTCCGACCATGCCCAAAAATCATGGAGCAGAGTGCCATTAATCACCCATGCATTTAATTTGTAAAACACAAAGCACTAAAAAGGTTTTTTTTACGATAAAGTTGGTTTCATTGGTATTTTAAACAAATTGAGTACCAGTTGCCACCCCATTCAAACAAAGTGATAATTGGGAGAGGGGGCTAGCAGACTGATTTCTCCTGTGAAAGCCCCACCTTTCTCGACCCAAGAGTTTTGAGTGCTTATCTCAATTGCATGGGTTAAGGAAGACTTCACCCGATCGATGTAAACAAAGGGAGGTGCTACAACAACATCTGCACAACTCACGGTAAAAATGAAAACCTCGGAACCTTTTAACAGCTAGATTAAATTTTTGCCCTGAAAAAAAAAATATAAAATAACATTATATAGATTCCATGATATAGAGATCCCCTCCCTACCAAGAACAAAGGGGCACACTCACCACCATCAAAACCCCATGTCTAAATAAGTTAGAAAACTACGGTACAACTTGAAATGGGAGTCCATTGACGGTACAAGTTAGTCTAAACAATAATAAGAAATGAATGCCCGACTTGAAAGAAAACAACAAATAAATTCCTAAAACACAAGAAAAGATTAACTCACCAACATCAGACTCCAGCTTCGTGCTGTTCAAGTCTGAAACAAGCTTGGTAATGGATTCTTTTGTTCCATTCTGAATCCGGAAACAAAGACAAAACCGGATCAGAATAAAAATTAAAAATCTAAGAAGTCATCCAGTACTTATTTATCTCATGGCATAAAAGACACTGGCAGAACAATGTCCAAACTACAAACAAAGGCATAAGAATTTAAACAGTGCCCATGATCCATCCTCAATTTATAAGAGCCAATTTATCTTATTTATTTCAATCTTCCCTCTTAATGTTAAAATAAAACATTCTTGTCGATTTTACAAACTTTCCAAACAATATTCTTCTAAACATAATCCTTGACACAGTTCCTATAAACCATAAATAACAAACGAATAATATTCCAAACAATCTATATTGTCAAGTTATAATGCATTATTATGAGTATAACATATCCAAATATTAACTTCATCAAATGGTGAAATTTCCAGAAATATGGGTTTAACCGAACTGACCTCAAACTTGCAGACCTAATGTGCGAGATATACAACTTCTATACCAAATGTTTGTTTCAGATCTCCACCGTTCAGAATCTAGACAAAATCAGGAAGAACAACATATCCAAGTTATAGCCTAATCCAACGGTGGCCGAAGGAGAAAACAGACAGCAAAGAAGACTGTCCAGAAGTGTATTTTCCCAAATATTTTCCTCCCTCGATATCTCTCAAACAGGGACTGATATAGAACATCCCTACGGTGACAATGTACATGACATAGATCAGAACAACATACCCGAATATCGTGCTGATCCAACGATGGAAGGTGGAATTATAGCTGTCGGTTGATTTACCATCAATATATCTTCTCTCCAGCCTCTCTCTAAACTCTCTCCTACTCTTGCCAGTCACTCCAAGAGAGAAAATAGAATGATATTTATATTTCTAACATCTTGTTAATTGCACATTTATCCCCACCCCTTTTTTATCATTTATACATAAAATCCCAACCTTCTGTTATTTGAATATTGACCTCTCTTGATCTTACGTATTCATTTTGTCCTCACAAATGTTTTTCTTTTCAATGATTTAGTACTATATTCACTTTTCATTTCATTAATTTCACTATTTTTTATCTTGATTAGGTTTCTTTAATTTAATTTAACCCATTTTACTGTTGGTTAAATTTCTCATCTTTTAAATACTCAGAAAAATTATAATCGAGGGTTTACATAAAGGATTACCCCCAAGTTGACTTCGTCTTTTTTAAAGTATTTTTTTAATATTTTTTTGCCAGTATTTTTTTCGCTTTTCTATTTATAGGGCATCCCATTTTTTATCCTAGGTCATATGTTTGATTTCTCACTCAAGTTGGTTGCCGGGTTCGCTAAAGGTTTTTTTTGTTATCTTTTTGTTTATTTGACAAGTTTTTAAAATTTATATTTTTAAATTGGCTTATAATAAACCTCTTGATAGGACCTGGATCCAGGTTTTTATAGGTTATAAGCTTTTTAAGATTTGATCATGTTTAAGATATTTGTCCGGGTTTGCTTGGTTTTTACAGATGTTTTTAATTTTACCCCTTATGATTTTTTTAATCTTTAAAATTTGGTTTTTATTCTTTTAATTGATATTAATTTTATTTGGGTTTTTTTTTCATTAAATTGCATCCTCCTTGGGTTTTTTCTATCAGATTTTATCTCAATTCTTTTTGTTGCTTTTGCAGGATCTTTTATTAATATTTTTCTACCAATCTCATTCTTCAAAATTAATTGGTTGATAATTATGCTTCTCGATTGAATTTGGGTCAAAAATTTCATGGAATGCGACTTTTAAAGATTATACTATGTTTTTGTTGCTTTTGCTGGTTTTTTTATTAGTATTTTTTTACCAATTTCATTTTTCAAAATTAAATTGGTTGATAATTATGTTTTTTGATTAAATATGAATAAAAAATTTCACGGTGATGTGCGGGCAACATATCTATTATTTAACTATTTTTGTTCCTGTAATTAGATGTCTTCCTTGAACTAAAAAAAATTTATTTTACAATTTTGGTGAATTACTGTAACTATTTTGGGGTATGATTCTTTAGCAATATGGTACTTGTAGTGGAAAATAAACCAGAGATTGTTTTCTTATATAATGATTCTAAAGCTTTACTTGAATGTTTTAGTTGCTACTATTTAAATAAGTGTAAAATTGTGTAGAATGATGTTGCCACTATCAACATCATTTTTTGATTACTAGTTTATTTGTCCACGCTCCACCGCGGGCTGAACTATGTTCTTAAGAACATAAAAAATATCAAGAGTGCGGAAATTTTTTTGCAATGCCATAAATTCGAGCAAGGGGATAAATCTTTAAATCTCTTATCTTAGATCTTTGCCTAGTGCAAGTTTCTAATAAAATATATAAGAGAAACCTGGATGACTGTTTTTTATTTAAAAAACTAATGTTTGACAATAAAATCATGAAAGAAATAAATAATAAGGCAAAAAATAAAAGAGAATATCAAGCCACGTAAACTTTTTAAACCAATAACCTAGGATATTAGATTGGAAATACAATACATGAAAAAGCAATGAAACTCAATTCCCAACAAATCTGACATTGAATGATGAATTATCAGTATTATTATTCTAATTGCTATTACCACTACCATCACAACCACTATTACAACTATCACAGCTACCACCACCACCACCACCACCACCACTACCATTACTACCAATATCACCCCCTACCACCACTACTATTGAAATAACAAAAATCATAAACTTGTTATTATTATGACTTGCTATTGTGAAGAGAGCTGGTCAGGGGGTTGGCGATTGTTTAAGAGAAACGAGAAGAAGATGAAAAATAATGGGAGCTAGGTTTTTTTTTTGTTTATATGATACCATATTGTGTTTTGAAAAGAAAATTTTTTTTAGTTATTATTTCAAATATAATATCAGTCTTGTAAATAAATATATATTTTTGTCAACCTTTTTTTCTAGCGTCAACTTCTAAGAATGTAAAATGTTATCTGCCTTTAAATTTCAGGTTGTAAAGTGAAAAAATGACCAAACTAAAGGATGCTCAGAGTAATTTACAAAAAAAAATGATTGAGAATTAAGTTTTATAATTTGTTTAATTTTCTTTTTATAGGGTTATTATGATCTAAAAAAAATCATAATATTAGGTTGATGCTTGATTTTACAAAAATAAATTTTATTTTATTTTTTTAGGTGCTTTTTTAGGTCTTTAATTTTTTTTTTCATTTTCATCCTTCAACATCGCATTGATTGGAGATTGGATTTCATAATTTATCTCAATTTGCTTTTGATGCGGTTATTGCAATCTCAAAATAATATTTTTTTAAAGTGTGGTAATGATTGTTTTTTAAAGTGTTTTTTTTACTCAGAAATGCATTAAAATAATATTTTTTTTTATTTTTAAAAAATTATTTTTGACATCAGTATATTAAAACGATCTGAAAACAAAAAAAATAATTTGAAAAATATAAAAAAATAATTTTTTAAATACTTTTTAAATATAAAAACAAACAAGTTTTTTTAAAAAATGAGGATTGAAAACAAACTCGAATACCCCTTTCGCTTACTGCCATTGAAATTCTCCCAAATAAATCGAACAAGGCTTTGCATCCAATATAGGCACGGGTGATATGTATTTTTCTTTTCTTCAATTCTTATACACATTACAACCTTAAGAACGAACCATGACTCGGGTGGTAGTCATGATAGAGGTAGAGGGACAACACCAGGTTCAGCCTCCTATCTATCTGGACTTCGATGACCTTAAGTTTTGGATGAAATGAAATTCCTTGGATTTGGCTAATATTTAGGGGTTTTTTTTAGTCTATTTATTCTAATGGGAGATGCTATTTTAAAAAGGTAAATTGATAAATTATCATTTTAAATAGTATAAATATAATTTTTTTACTATGCATGTTCCAATGAAAAAAAACCATTTGAAAAGTCAATAAATAAGTGTTTTATTTTTTTAATGATTTTAATGTTATTTTTTTCCACATGGCTAGATTTAATTGGTTTATTTTTTTGTTGGCCCTACTTTGTTAGTTTTGGCTCTTTTGAGAGATATGTAGGAATAACTTTTGTGGGAAAGAAAAAGCATTTTAGCTTTTTGTTTGGCTTTTCCATTGGAGTATGAAAAACAAGTAAAGAAAAGCTAAAATATTAGTTTTTTTATTTTTGGCTATCCATTTAGCTTCTTCTTTGAAGATGATCTAACTAGATAGCTTTTATGGTTTATAATTTTTTTATCACGAAGTATTTAAAAATCATTTTGGAAAAATGATCAGCGAATGGTAAAAGGTGTTAATCAATTTTAGTATATATTTGGTATTACAACAGTGATTTTATTTTTTAAAATATTTTTTATTTAAAAATATTTTAAAATAATATTTTTAATTTTAATGTCAACACATAAAATTATTAAAAAATACTTTTAAAAAATATATAAAAACAAAAGCAACTTCACTCCTAAACATAATATAGATTTACACTTAACTTAAAAATTTAAAATATATTCAAACATAAACTTATTACTATATGCAAATTACACAATTGATTTGGATGGCGGACATGAAAATCTTGTTTGAATGATAGATTAAGATCTTGTTTGACATGGCGATTTATCTGTGTTTTTGAAAATTTATTTTTTAATTTTAAATTATTTTTTTAATAGTTTTGTATTATTTTAATTTGCTGATTTCAAAAATAAATTTTAAAAAATAAAAAATATTATTATTTTAATATATTTTCAAACAAAAATCTTTTTAAAAATCAACCTAAACTGTAATTCCAACCCTGAAAACTTAATTAATATACAATATTAAAATAACTCAATTAGGAATATAAGGACATGTTGGAAAAATACCCATCATATGACAATAAATCAAGCCATTAACCCGAGGGTTAATAAAAAATAATTTATTCTAAAAGCGTATTAAACAAAGACCAATTTAATTAGAATCAGTTTGACATGATTTATTAAAAAGTAACTCTTGACTTTAAGTTTTAATTTAAGAATTTTTTTTATTTAGAAATAACTTATAATAAAAACAGGTTAAAAATATTTTAACTTGAAGTATACCAGGTAAAAATGAATCAAATCCAGGTTTTTTTTAAGAAAAAAATGTAGTATAAATTATTAAAATTTATTTTTAGTTAAATATATTTATAAATCAAAACATATTAGAAATTTTTATAAATAAAAAAGTTAAAAAAAACTTTAACAAAACATATTTATGAATTCTGCACAATCAAAACTAAAAAAACAAAAATTAAACCAATTTATAAAATTCATATCAAATGTAACTTCAATTAAGTCTGCATATCCAAGTAAATTAAAAAAAAACCTCAAATAAACTATGAATTGCTTAATATTAAGGGATTTGTTTTTATGTGGTTTCAGGTTCGAGTTCTATAAATGTTAATATGATAGTCACTAGAAACTTATATGGTATTTAACTTTAAATTTAATGAACTTAATTAAAATATGTATAAGTTGGTCAGACAACTATATTAATAATAATAATAATAATAAAAAAAGAAATCCTATATAGAAGGAATATTTTTATTCCAAACAGGAATGACCGTAGTCCGAGCTGAGTTGATAAAAAAAGTAAAACAATAGACAGGTGGCATCCATAAGTCGTCATCACTTTTTTGTTGCCTTGTCAATTAATAATCAAACTAGAGTAAATTATAACCTAGTCTTTTTAGTTTTATTAAACTAACAATTTAGTCCTTCTAGTTTTAAAAGTAATTGATCAGTCATTTGACTATGTTTGACTTCAAGCTAGGATGCAGGAAAGAAAAACGGTGCCGAACTCTGTATTTCCAAAGCAAGTACATGCATTTGTTTTTTTAGGTAATTTTTGTGATTGTAATTTAAAATAAATTTAAAAAAATTATGGTTAGGTGTGATTAGTTGGATTTAGATATGTATTTGATAAAAATTATGATTGAGGTTTATGTGTAATAAAAAATATGTATAAAATGTTTGGTTATGATTGCTTTTTAAAAATACTTTTTACTTGGAAATGCATCAAAATAATTTTTTTTATTTTTTAAAAATTATTTTTTAAATTAGCGCATCAAAATGATCCAAAAGAAAAAATATAATTTGAAGTAAAGAAAAAAATAAAAAATTTTTAAATTTTAAAAAAAGTGCTTTTAAAACGCAAAAACAAACAGAGTTTTACGAAACTTAGTTAAAAAAACATGTAAAAACTGTTTTACAAAAATTACGTTTCAAACTCAATCTTTTTATAGGCCCCACAATATAAAACGCAATTTAATGTATTACTAAATACTTAATTGTGTTTTTTATATCGCAAACACAAAAATTAAGACTAAACAAACACACCAGCATCATAGGTACAAAGAGTCATATGTTTTCAAAAAATAATTTCTCGTATTTAACCAGTTTTGCAAAAAATAGTCAATATAAAATCACTTATAATCGAACTATAACAATCATCATGCTCCAACATTTTACGATGACTGCATCAATAAACTAATTAAAAAAATACCTTTTAGTAATTTTTTAGCATTTTATATCTAAATAAAAAAAAACATAGCAAAATTTATATTTAAAAATCTCAAAACCAAAATATATTTATCATATAATTATAATTATTATTCCTCGTAATATCTAATATAATCTTGTGTTGATTTTTAATTTAATATTTTTGTATTTTTATTTAATATTTGAAAAAGATTAGATATTAAATACTTGATAACTTCCATCTACATATCATATTATAGAAAATTATTTTCCAAATAAAGATTAATTAATCAAGGGATATATTAATTAGTTGTTAAAATAAAGGGACTAATTATCCGTGTTTCAAGAGTTTAGTGACTATGTTAAATTCACCTCTCAAACTCCAACTGTTATAACCAAAAAGATAAACAGCACCACCATCTTCGACACAACCCAAACACACAGATCTCTATCTCAATCATTGCTTCTTTCCTTTCTTTTCTCTTCAACACCAGCCCTAAAATCCTCCAAATGACTCCAATTACGTCGGAGAATGGCGTCGATGGCGACGACGAGCGAGAAGAAGACGACGGTGAAGAAGAAGAGGAAGATGATGATGAAGAAGAAGAAGAAGAAGAAGAAGAGGAGGAGGAGGAGGAGGAACCAAGACTCAAGTACCAAAGAATGGGAGGTAGCATACCTTCTCTTTTATCCAATGATGCGGCGTCGTGTATTGCTGTTGCCGAACGCATGATTGCTCTCGGCACTCTAGACGGCACCGTTCACATCCTCGATTTCCTCGGCAACCAGGTTAGACCTCACTCCCGCCCTCTCTCCCTCGCTCTCTCTCGATTATTCATTAATTCTCAAATTTTTGCGTTTCAGGTTAAGGAATTTGCGGCACATACAGCGGCGGTTAATGATCTTAGCTTTGATATAGAAGGAGAATATATAGGAAGTTGTTCAGACGATGGCACTGTTGTAATTAATAGTCTTTTCACCGACGAGAAAGTTTTGAAGTTTGAATATCATCGGCCGATGAAGGCAATTGCTTTAGACCCTGAATATTCTAGAAAAATGTCTAAAAGATTTGTTGCTGGTGGTTTAGCTGGTCAATTGTATTTTAACTCCAAGAAATGGCTAGGTTACCGTGACCAGGTATGTACTAGTATGGGTATGGTGTAGGTGCTTGAGTTCCCGGATTTTGTTATTGAATGTTGTGAATTATTTTGTTTGATTAGGTTTTGCACTCTGGGGAAGGTCCGATACATGCTGTGAAGTGGAGAACGAGTCTCATTGCGTGGGCTAATGATGCGGGTGTGAAAGTTTATGATGCTGCTAATGATCGAAGAATAACTTTTATTGAAAGACCGCGAGGGAGTCCACGTCCGGAGCTTTTGCTCCCGCATTTAGTTTGGCAGGTTAGTTAAAGAGTTGATCCCATCATTTGATTGAATAGCTTCAACTGTCATTTTTGTCATTGTTATTAGATTTTTGAATGTTGCTGTCTTTGAAATCTATGGCTTTGTAACATTCCATCACGTTCAGGATGATACTCTCTTGGTTATTGGGTGGGGAATGTCTGTAAAAATAGCATCGATAAGAGCAAATCAGCAAAATGGAGCTAATGGGACATATAGGGATGTTCCGGTGTCTAGTATGAACCAGGTGGATATTGTGGCTTCTTTTCAAACCAGCTATTATATTTCAGGAATTGCTCCATTTGGTGATTCTTTGGTTGTTCTAGCTTATATTCCTGTGGAAGAAGATGGAGAGAAGGAATTCAGTAGCACCATTTCATCAAGACTGGTATCTTTCTTTCATACTATCCGGACTTTGTTGAAATATAAACTTTTGACCTGCCTCTTGCTACTTTTGAAGTTAGTCTGATTTGAATTGAAAATGAATTTTTATATCTATTTATTATGAAATTAGGTGTTCACCTGTTCAGTGCCATGATAACAGGAAAAACATTTATTAGAGGAGTAAATTCAAAGTTAGTATTCTATTTGTTGAAAATGCTAGCAATAGCCCTTTTTTATGTCATAGAATTCTTTTCTTCCATGGGCTCAAGGGTTATGCTCTTTTTGGATCCTTCCTTTTTTCTTCTGAAAATTATTTGTTTTCAGGAAGAGACTTATTGTGTTTTCCACAGATATTTTATCACTTGAACAAGTTTTTTTTTTTGAATTGATCTTGTTCTCCTCTGCTCCTAACCTTTGCTTTTCTGTGCCTCCATTTTCGTTACATTTCATTTATGTTTTCAGCATGCTTATGATTGGATGTTGGTTAAAACATGGTTCTTCTCAGTGTGATCGAGCTGCTTTCTGCCAATATTTTATTTTTAAAAGATGAAAACACGCTTGCAAGTCTCTTCAGTGGAAATAAATAGATACTGTAGTTGCTGAGTTATCTATTTTAATCAGGGCAATGCACAGAGACCAGAAGTACGAGTAGTTACATGGAATAATGATGAACTTGCAACAGATGCCCTACCTGTACATGGTTTTGAGCATTACAAGGCGAAAGACTATTCCCTTGCTCATGCTCCTTTCTCAGGTTAACATGTTGGATTATTTGAAATTCATAGTCTTTTGGACTTGAGAACTACATTTAAATAGCTTGATACTTTTTCCATGTGAATACAGGTAGCAGCTATGCTGGTGGTCAATGGGCTGCTGGTGATGAACCATTATACTATATCGTTTCCCCAAAGGATGTGGTGATTGCAAAGCCTAGGTTATTATTGATTCTTACTTGTATTTTAGCTTTTAAATAGAGTCGTTTGTTTCTTTGCTTGCATTATGAACTCCCCGATATTGGTGGTTCGGATGGTGTTCTGAATTAATTTTAGAACACCTTCTAGTTTGAAGCTTGAAACATTTTTTTTTAAAAAAGGGCTGCTTGAAGAATAATTCTCTTCTCTAATGTATCAACACTGTTTTAAGTGCCTACTTCGTTCATTTAACACTGCAAACTCAGTCACCCCTCCAAGTTGACACCTTATGACATGAGAACTTCAAAAGCACGAACTTATCATGGACATTATGTATTAAGCATCTGAGTTTGCATGTATCAAAACAATTAAAGTTTTACATCTCTCCCCTGTTCACCAGCCTGGGCATGCACTTGTTTATGTATTCTCTATTGGTTTTCCAGAGAAATTAATGTAGTGGGCATGCGTTTGTTTATGTATTCTCCATTGGTTTTCCAGAGAAATTAATGTATTTATCTCTGTTAGGGATGCTGAAGATCATATTGCATGGCTTCTAGAACATGGTTGGCATGAAAAAGCGTTGGAAGCAGTTGAAGCAGGCCAGGGTAGGAGTGAACTCGTTGATGAGGTATTTTGGTTTGTTTATCTGGTATACAGCTTTAAAAGATGCAGAGGTGTGCCATGTCTCGCACAACAACTGCAACATTGACCTTCTGTTATACTTAAATAATGACAATGTTCTGTCTGAACTTGATTGTCGAGGAACACCTTTTTGCTACAGTAAAGAAGCTAAATTTTTTCCAGCTTCTTTCTCGTTAAGTATTCCTTTATGAATTAGTAATTTCTGCATATAATTTGGTGTTTCTTTTTAAAAATACCGCTCCCCCCCCCTCCTTTTCTCCCTTGTCAGCGTACAAATGATCAAATGAGTTTTGTTTCATTTGTCTTTATGGTTATAGATCTGGTTTTATTTTTTTATTTTTTTTATTTTTTTTTTATTTTCTGCTGCATACGCTTGTAAGTTTCAATAGTGACATGTTGTATGTTACACCAAAGCATTCAGTTTATGTAAGTGCATGGTTTTCAAGATTTTCAAGATCATTCAAAATTGATTAGTAAATGGTTCTTGTGGATAATGGTTTCTTCAGTTTGTGTAGTGCATGTAGTATTTAAAGACTTAAGCATTGTTGTGCTCCTGTCTTACCCATCCAATTCTTTTCCTCAATGTGTTATTTCAATTTATGGCTATGAAGTTTCATGCTGCAGTTACATGTAATGATCATTTTCCATTTTAGCAAAAAAGAAAAAGTATGCTCAAGTGGTCCTCCTTTGAGATCCATGTTATTTTAAATTAAGTAACGGCTTAACTTTTTATGCTATAACCATAGGTGGGATCCAGATATCTTGATCATTTGATCGTGGAAAGGAAATATGCTGAAGCTGCATCTTTGTGTTCCAAATTGCTGCGAGGGTCTGCTCCAGCATGGGAAAGGTAAGAAAAACAACTATTTTGATATCTTCTCTGCATTCCTTGTTAATACTGACCAGATTCTTTCTTTTGCAGATGGGTTTTCCATTTTGCTCATTTACGTCAGCTTCCTGTGTTGGTCCCTTACATGCCAACAGAAAACCCTAGACTTCGTGATACTGCTTATGAGGTTAGTGGAATGAAAATGTCTTCATGCAGTTTTCCTTTCATAACTTTTCTATTGTAGTGGCTCATGATCAAGGCATCTTGTTTGTTTTTGATTCACAGGTTGCTCTTGTAGCTCTGGCAACAAATCCATCTTTTCATAAAGATCTCTTGTCAACTGTTAAATCTTGGCCACCTTTGATTTATTCTGCATTGCCTGTTATATCTGCTATAGAACCTCAGCTAAATACTTCTTCTATGACGGATGCACTCAAGGAGGTTAGTCAAAGAATTGGTGTGTGCTGTTTGATTTCTGAAATTTGATGGCACATGTCACTAATCGGAACTCCTTTCTATAACAGGCACTAGCAGAGTTATATGTAATTGATGGGCAATATGAGAAAGCCTTTTCACTTTTTGCTGATGTGAGTATTTTCTGGTACACCATGTTCAAGTGAATCTGCACACAAAGAAGAGCACTGTTTGTTTAAAATGATTCAGGAAACAAGTTGCTGTATTAATTTTATTTGACATATCTTTCTTATTTGTTTTCGTTGTTGGCTTTTACCTTTCAGCTCATGAAGCCAGATATATTTGATTTCATTGAAAAGCACAGCTTACATGTTACCATACGTGAAAAGGTATGACTGCAGGATAAGGTGAAATAGTTGTATGTTAGTTGCCTTTTTGTGGTTTTCATTCTCTTTTGCCATTGTTACTTAAGATCAGATTTGTATCTCCATTTGAAATGTTAAGTCTCAACCTAAATTTGGTCTTTGAAAACAACATTTTGATATTTGCTATTTTCCAGTAGTTCTGCTGAAATTTAGACACTCTCAAGAATATATATTGCAAGTAAATTGACCTCAAAGGATCCCCAGTATTGATATTTGGAGTCTGAAATTTCATGCTTTGTGCATATTATTGCAAAATATAGATGGTTTTTCTTTTTGCTTCAAGGTTCTGTACTATTTAGGCAGTTCCATTTCATCATATGATTGGCCCGCTCTTAATTCTGTTGCTTGTGCTTGTTCAATTACAGGTTGTCCAACTGATGTTGCTTGATTGCAAACGCACAGTTCCTCTCTTGATCCAGAACAAAGACTTAATTTCTCCACCTGAAGTTGTCTCGCAACTGTTGACTGCCAGCAATAAGTGTGATTCAAGATATTTCCTACACTTATATCTTCATGCATTATTTGAAGCAAATCCACATGCAGGAAAGGATTTTCATGATATGCAAGTATGGAGAAGGCTGACTACATATTTTTTTTTCTCTGTTTCTTTTTCTATCTACAATTTGTTAAATTCATGGGCAGTTCCTTCTGTAAAGGTTTTGGTTTCCTTTGCTAGTAGTAGATAAGGACATAATAACACTGTGACCTGGAGTGTCAAAATTGAAGTGACATGAACATAGATTTACTTTTACTCTCATTAAAGTGGTTTTTACATCCTAACATGCCAAGAAAATGTGTTTTGGATACCATGGATGCATGTAAGCTGCACACACCCATTTTCACAATATCATTGCTGTCTTAGCTGTTTTGTCTGCTAATTTGAATTTACCTGCCATCATGATCAAGTCACTCATCTAAAAGGAGCCACTTTTTATGCCTTTTGTTTTGAAGCTTCAGTTAAGTAAAGGTTATATTTTATTCTTTCTACTATAAGATCCATTTTTAACTGCTGAGAGGAACCATAACTGGGGTTTCTCCCCAATGATCCATCCTGTTCACCTTGCTGACAATTATTTTGGTCGCAAGCTGCTCAATAGCTCATGTCTGGTTTTTGCCTGTGTGCATGTCTCTGCAGTCTTCAATATATAATGATTGCTGTGAGCTTTATTTTCATTGAGACAGGTAGAGCTTTATGCAGATTATGATCTGAAAATGCTACTACCTTTTCTCCGAGCAGCCAACATTACACCCTTGAGAAGGTTTGAACAGTCAATAAATGGTCAATTATGACGTTTCAAGTCAATGTATGTCAACTCTTCCTTCAGTAATTCACCAATTATGATCGGTTGAACTCTTACATCTCAGGCATATGACATTTGTGTCAAAAGAGATCTTTTAAGAGAGCAAGTCTTCATACTCGGAAGAATGGGAAACTCAAAAAAAGGCGCTAGCTATCATCATAAATAAATTAGGGGACATTGAAGAGGTATTTATCATATTTGGTTGAAACCATCAGATTTATTTTTTATTTATTTTTATGTTGGGAGTATTGGCAGAAATAAGAAAAGTTTTATTGTGGGTGCAGGCTGTAGAATTTGTAACCATGCAGCACGATGATGAGCTATGGGAAGAATTAATTAAGCAATGTCTTCACAAACCTGAAATGGTACATTTTGGACTCGTTCTACTGATTGCTGTTCTTCTTCAAACATCCTGTGATTCAACATATCCATATGTTCATTGAGTTTCCTTCTCTTTTCTGCAACATGGCAGGTGGGGGTATTGTTGGAGCACACTGTTGGCAATCTTGATCCTTTATACATTGTAAATATGGTGCCCAATGGCTTGGAAATACCCCGGTTAGTATGTCTGATAACTTGTTTTGTTTAATTCCTTATTAAACCTCCCCTTTTCTTAAATGAAGGTTTTGCAATCTAGTTGTTTTGAAAAACACAACGACACCATTTAATTATCCAAGGTATTTGAAAGTAATTTATCCACGGCTTAGAATCCATGAGATTAGTTTGCAAATAACCTTGTTAGGAAGAAATAAGAAGGGGTATAATTGAAGTCCGATTTTGTTTTGTCTGAAGTTGGTCACCAAAAACATATTTTACAGTATGTGGGATACATGACTAAACTGCAAACATGTTATTACTGTGTCTCCTAGTGAAAACCGATTCCAATAGACCTTCCTATTAAAATCCAATGTGAAACAGCCCACCACAAGATTGCCAGTTCTCTTAAGTAGAATTTAAGGAACCACAGTCGTAATCAAATTAGAATACTATCTATTCTCCTTTTTTGGATGCTAAATTCGTTATAATTTAATCAGTGTTACATATGAAGTAGCCTAGATACATTCTAGACTGCAATGTTTTTTTTTTTAGCATTAACCACCAAGCTCTGAGTGACTACCAATAAGTAAGCTGTCTTTTTGCCTATCATGTTTAATAATATACTACTTCCTAGCTTCCTTATAGTCTGTCCTGGTATGGAGATGCTACTTTTTCTGTAAATGCTAATTAGATTATGCTTCAAGATGACATTTTCCCAGAGTTGCAGAAAAGTTGCAAATGTAACTGAATTGGTTATTGTTCATTGTGTAATTTCTTATCTTTATACAATGTTGTTTCAGGCTTAGGGATCGACTAGTCAAAATTATCACCGATTACAGAACTGAAACGTCTCTGAGACATGGGTGCAATGATATTCTTAAGGTATCATGCTTCATGTGCCCCTTCTTTTCATCTAAATAGAGACAATATTTGCTAGTTGTTAACATTCTGATGCTGTTTTGAGACACACAGGCTGATTGTGTAAATCTCTTGGTCAAATACTACAAAGAAGCGAGAAGGGCAATTTGCTTAAGCAACGAAGAAGAAGATGCTCGAGCAAAAAGGGATGGCAGTAGGGATTCACAAGCAGCTGGGAGAACAGCAAGTGCAAGAACCATGGAGGTTAAGTCAAAAACCAGGGGAGAAACAAGATGTTGCATGTGTTTTGATCCCTTCTCTATACGAGATGTATCAGCTGTCGCATTCTTTTGCTGTCATGCTTATCACATGTCTTGTCTTATGGATTCTATGCACACTGTTAGTAGCAGAAAAGGGAGTGGAGCCACTTCTGGGATATCGGAATACGATAGCAATGACGAGGATGAGGAAACCGTTTCTGGTGTTCCTCGGCTGAGATGTATCTTATGTACTACTGCTGCTAGTTGAGATAGTGATTTCTCCTTTTCTAATTTTTTTTTTTCTCTGGGTGGGTGGTGGGGATGGGGTGTTTTGATGATATTGTGCGAGTCTTAGCTATCTTTTTCGAGGCGGTTGTTTCTTGTTTTATTTTCTCTTGTTCATTCATTTATCATATATTGTGGCTGTTCATCAATTTTTCATTTTTGGCTGAGCTTCGTTTGTCAACAGATGTATCATACGGATCACAATTATATCGGAAAAGGTTAAATTATTTTTTGGCCGTTTTGTGGAGATTTGCTTCTTCCTTTTCCAAGTATATTATTATTATTATTATTATTATTATTATTATTAAACTTGCACACAAAAATGAAATCGGATAAATTCATTTGTTCTTTAAAATTTTATCAGCAATTTTCCTCCATGTTTGAAAATCCTCAAATTATGCTTTACTTTTATTGTAATCTGTGAATTGTTGATGAAAGATTCTGTGGGGGTGGCAGGGAAAATAATACCATTTATGCTAAATATATATATATTTTTTTAAAATATAGAACCTTTTTTAAACTGTTAGATCATATGAATTAAAGAGTGAGATTTATTATTAACTCTACTAATATATGTTTGATTTTTTTTTCATATTTTATTGATATTTAATACTACTCTTTTTATAGAACTAGCAAAGGCCTGTTTTACTCTCTTTCTCTCTTATTTTAGGCAGATCTTTTTGGTGTGATAGCCATCACAAAAAAAAAAAAAATCAATCAACTAATTTTTCTCAAAACTCTAACCTGATAAGGTGTGACTGACGTTGTTTTTTTTATTTTTTTTTGGGATGAATCATTGCACGATATTACTTCGACTGCAGGTTTTAAAAGAAGAGAGAGAAAAAAAGAAGAGGAATTCTATCCTTGACCTTGGTTAGAATTAGAATTCTGATTTGAGTAGTTCTTATTTTAATCTTCATTTGGGAAATTTTTGTTAAACAGATGATTGGTGTATATTAACTTTGGGTGCTTTTGAAGCATGGCTGTTTTAGCCGGCTGCCTTGTAACACAATCTCCTACCCGTTTCAACATCGCTATTATGGAGAATCATTTTCATTTGGATCTGAAGATCAAGCATTCCAAAATGCTTGTGCCCTGGGATATCTGAGTTCGGAACAAGCTTTGGCTGATTATGCACAGTTGATCACAAATATCAAGAAGAACCCGTCGGCAGAAAACTGCCCAGTTATTGTGGTTGGAGAATCTTAATGGCGGGAGTAAGTCAAACTTCAAGGTTAACATTAAAACAATGTTTGAATTCTTACTAACCTTTTCCTGATAATTTTTTTGGTGCTTGCCTCGTGGTTTCGTCTAAAATATCCTCGTGTTACCATCGGTGCTCTGGCATCGGCGGCTCCACAGATGCATACCATGTTGTGGTGACCAGAGATTTTCAGGTAAGAAATTGCTTAGAGTCTAATTTTTTTTTTTTGGTCTGATCACTTGAAGAACGTGCTTTAATGCTACCCTGGTGGTGCAGGAAACTAGTGAGAGTTGTTACAATACTATAAGAAATTCTTGGTCAGAAATTAATAGAATTGCCTCTGAAACCAATGGTCTTGTTTCCCTTGGCAATATCTTCAGTTCTTGCTAGTAATTCAGTATAACAGCTTCTTTATCCTTTCAAACTTCAATTTCCCAGCTTTACATGTCCCATGCATAACAAATTGTTTTTGTTTCTGGTCTCTTTCGATGATTAAGCCCTTTGAACTCATCGCAAGAGCTTAAGGACTACCTAGAATTGATGTTTATGATCTAAGCTTAATTCGACAATCCTCCAGATTTTTTTTTCCGAAAATATGTGCAATGCCATTGATGGAGCCCCTGAAGGAACCAGTATTCTTGTCAGAACTGCTGCTGGTCTCAATGCCAGTATTTTTGGAAATCATTCATGTCATGATGTATATCAATTTAAAAAAGGGAAACTAGCATGGCCATGGCAGGTATTCTTAAAGCATAGTGTTCTCTTATGTAAATGGATTCTGCATCACCATGTTCAAGTTTATTAGCCATTCAATTTCGATGTCTTCTCTAAAATGCATTAGCTTTTAAGTTACAATAATGTCTTATTTTGGAGGATAATTTCTTGTCGTGAATATGGCCAGTATGTCTTTCAGACACGCACAGAGATTGTAATACCGATGGGGGCTGGTGGTAATGATACAATGTTTCAAGCATCTCCTTTTAATCTCACTGAATATAAGGAAACATGCATAGAAGTTTTTGGTATTGCTCCGAGGCCTTTGGATCCCAATAGCATTTGGTGGCCATGTAAGTTCTCCTTAATATTTGTTCTTTCTGTCTTTTCTTTTTGGATAAACTCTTCGTTCCTTCTTCCTGTCATTCAGAGAAGAACTAATTTGTGGAAAGGTTGTTTAAATTCCATGTCTTTTTCATCCATATACATAATTGGATATTATTCATTAATCACTGTGATTCCATCTATCCTCTAGCTTCCTGCATTGCTGAGTGCACCATGAGAGGTTGTTATGTTAAGAATCTACAGAAACAGGATTCTGGGTCTTCAATCCAAACGAATTCTCGAATAATTTGTGGGCATATGGACCGAGGAGCCATGAAATAGGCCGTCTTTTCATGGACATTGTATAAAGTATATGATTTTGTATAATAACTTTTTAATGCTTAGAGAATAGTTTTTTGATTTTTTTTTTATTCAAGTGGGGTGTCCGGGTCAGTTTTCGCGTACCTCGACTAATCCTCACGGACCTTGAAGTTAACGATTAGGTAAGCCTCCAGTGACCATCAATATTAGCAACCTCAGGACTCGAATCTAAGACTATATAAGGAGTAAACCTCTTGATCCTAAACTCTTACTACTGAGCCACCTATTAGATGGTTAGTTTTATAATTTTTATGTTTAGATTATAAATGTAATGATAAAAGAAAATCCTAGAATTTTCAATTGTATATCATTATTTAGAATGGAGAATAATATATAGTTTGATATTTTTTATATATATATTTTTTATTATGGAGGCAGAAAACTTATTTTCAAGCTGTTAAAGTTTCTTCCATTATAGCAAAAGTTCTTAAGTTTTTAATTGATAGTTAATATGTTATCGAGAAATTAGGAAAAGAGATTGAATTTTTATGGAATGAAAAGTGTAAAGATGAACTTGTTGGTCAAAAAAAAAAAAAAACAATTCATTAAAACTAATTTGATTATTTTTCTTATTTCTCACATTGGATTTTGAAATAATAATAATTTTATTAAAATATTTTAAAAACATCAGATTGATATAATAAAGGAATTTGATTTTGATTAATACACAAACTAATTAAAAAATACCACTAACTATTGAATTAAGAAAAAACATTTCCTAGCACTTGAGGTTGTGGCCTAGCGGGGGAAGGGACTTGTTCCCTTCCTCTACACTCGGGTTCGATCTTCTCTGTGTATACCTGTTACCCCACAGTGTTTTACTTGCTAACTGGACTTGCAGGATGTTTAGTGGATCTGAGAATTAATCGTGGTGTGCGTAAGTTGGCCCGAACATCCCGAATTATATATATAAAAAAAACATTTCCTAGGATAATTGAATAAGGAGATGCTAGAAAGGGTCCGGATTCAAATTCAATCACCCATGGTATACATATTTCGACTCTTTTTTATAAATATTTTTTTTCCAAAAACTTACTATAAAAGAGTAAAAATTGATTTGATTATTAAGAAAACATGTTTTTTTTTTCTCAGTTTTCAAAATTTGAAATTAAAAGAAATTCCTGTGAATATATAAATAACGTAATGAGAAAATTTGATTCCAATTAAAACACAAAAAATCACCTCTAACTATTGAATCCAGAAAAATAAAAGTCTAAAAGTCTCCACGATAATTGAATAAGTTAATATTAGAGATGATTTATGTTAAATTGAAGTGGGATTTGATATTGTAATAATAATTATTTTTATTTAAAAATATATTAAAATATTTTTTTATATTTTAAAATTTATTATTAATAAGATCGTACCAATATAATCTAAAAACAAATAAATATTTAATTTAAAACACAAAAAAATAAACTTTTTCCAAAAGCCACCAAAACAATCATTGCATCATGCAACCATGGTTACAGATGTCGTCCTTCTTTAATGAAAAGCTAAATTGGTCAATATATAGTATTATATATTGTATATCCAATTAAAGACAAGTTGGGTCCTTAGCTCAGTGGTAGAGCATTTGACTGCAGATCAAGAGGTCACCGGTTCGAACCCGGTAGGGCCTTTTTTTCCCTCCCCCTTTTGATGAAAATGTTTTGAACCCCAATTTAGTCCTTGTATTTGTGTCAATATATATGTCAAGTCATTCCCTGTAAAATATTTTTATCAAATGCACCCCAATATTACTCACATCTCTTCAATTCAACCCAATTTAACTTAATAGTAAATAAGCTATGAAGAATTTACCCCGTATAGTAATCTGGTAACTTTCCTTTATTTATTCATGTAATTTTTTTCCCTTGCAGCTACAAACCTAACGAAACAGCTAGTGCCATATGAACATTTCGATCTTCACAGATAGCCCTTGGATTGCGAGAGAAGTTGATTTTCATCTCTCTAGAATTCATGATAATTATTGTACGCTTGAAAAATAATTATTTGCTGAACATGTGGTCCTCAATAAAAAAAAAAGGAAAAGAAGGAGCTAGAAGGTTATTAATGATTTCAAAAGGCATAACGTGATGGTAAAGAGTTTGAGATCTGCATAGCAGATTTCGAGTTCGAGTCAGGAATTGTATTTTTTGTAAAAGTCTGAGACAGCTGGGTTTTACTCGCTCACCTGAGCTCACAAATTACGTTTTCTGGGAGGTGAAATTTTCTCGAATTCAAAAAAAAGAAAAAAAAGAAAAAAAAAGGGTTATTAATGCAGTGGAAGAATATATTTTGTAGCTTATCCTTAAAAGCTGGAAAAGAGATGCTTTTGTGTCTGTGGAATGAATACATTGATTTACAATAAGCTTTATTTTGGACCGCACTTGAATTATGAGTGTGGATGTGCTGTAGCTTTATCCAAGAGGACTTCTAGTGCGCACAGCCGAATAAAGCCATCATAATTTATGTGATTGACGAGAGTTCTTCCATACATATCATATGGTCCACAATTGCTATCATAATTCTTGGAAGAATTATTGATGCCATTATTCATATGTAATTGAAATTATAGAATTTATAAAAATCTACCAAATACTTTGACGAAGACTAAATTATTGCTTAGACCATTTTTTTTAATAAAAAAAACATCCTTTTATTTATTTGGTGCATTTATAGAAATTCAATAAATTCTCTTGGAGAAAATATATCTTTTTTTAATTACGGGACCATGCCTGATCGTGTGACACAATGTACTTCTAGGCTTCATGATTTATGGGACCCTGACACCACTCTTGACTATATAGTGCACTCTTTCCAACATTCGATGATTATTCTTGCGCATGCTAGCTACTTCTGACATGCAAAGCTTTATCATAGATTTATAAATATATTTGATAGTGATAGAATTGTAAATTGATATTAAATAACTAATAAAAATTAAAAATATAATAGAGTTAATATTTTATGACGAAAAAAAATTATGTTGCACTTGAGACTGAATATAATGATTTGTATTAATCTATTATGTTTTGTGAGGAAAGATACAATGCTTTCTTCATGTAATTTAGCTTTTCTGTTTATAAAAAAAATTACAAAGTTAAACTATCAACCAGCTCAATATTAAAAAAAACCAACAAAGACAATTTTGAAAAAAATAAATAAAAAACCCATGAGGGGAAATAGTGTAGCAATCCACAATATTTTGTGAGGAAAACTACAATGCTTTTCCCAGTAAAATCAACAATGATAATTTTGAAAAAAATCATAACAGAAAAAAACCATATAAGTAAACACTGTAGCAATTCACAGTGTTTTGTAAGGAAAGTTACAGTGCTTTCCCCACATGATTTAACTTTATTGTAATTGTAATTCTCAGTCAACTCAATATTAAAAAATAAAATCGACAAATATAATTTTGAAAAAAAAATCATAATAAAAAAACAAAAAAAACATTGTAGGAAAATACTGCAACAACCTACAATGTTTTAAAGAAAAAACATTACAAAGCTAAATTTTCAACAAGCTCAATATTAAAAAAATAAAATCGACAAAGATAATTTTTTTTTTTAAAATCATAACAAAAAAACACAAAAAAACCATGTTGTAAACATTGTAGCAATCCACAGTGTTTTGCGAGGAGAGCTATAGTGCTTTCCTACATAATTTAGCCTTGTAATTATAATTCTCAACCAGCTCAATATTAAACAAAATAAAATCAACAAAGATAATTTTAAAAAAATCATAAGAAAAAAAACCATGTGGGGAGACACTGTAGCAATCCACAATGTTTTGCGAGGAAAGTTACGGTGCTTTCCCCACATGATTTAGTTTTATTGTAATTGTTGCACATGTGCGGTGTCGCTGGCGAATATTCCACTTCATCAAATGTATCTATCTGGAAAATATGGGGAGGTAACGAATTCTTCTCTTTTATCGGTGGAATGAGGGAATAAGAGTCGCCACCTAGTTTTTTGGTCACTAAGATCCCTAACTGGTCTTAGAAATCGGGTACGGGGACTGGTTGCGTAAAGGGAAGATATTAGCACTCCAAATATGCCTTACCTAAGGTAAGATGTATTGTTTGATTGTCTGATAAAAAATCAAAGGTGTCATTGTATTTCTAATTATTGACCCGTCTATAGTTTAAGAAAAGTCCTCATCAATAAGGAGGTCCTTATCTTATCGAGTAAAAAAACCTAACCGTTCTAACATCAATAAAAATGAACTTTTTTTTTAATATCGGGAATATGTTTTATGTATAAATTCTTTATCCAGATACTAAAAGAAAAAAAACAAAATATTTTTTGGGTATTTTTTGAAATATTGGCCTAGTTCTCATGACTTTAATAAATTGGTTATTAAAGCCAAAATGCATGCTAAAACATATATTATTTTTTTTGTTGTATGAAAACACGATGTGATGATTTTTTCTTATCTTTGAGAGACTTGGCCATATGCATGAAAATAATTTTTTTTTTATAATTTTTTGCAATGTTTTGACAAAAACCAGGTATTTTAATACTGGATTTGTATCTTTACAGTATAAAAATACAAACCAATATTATGCAAAATAGATAGAAAAATACACAAGAAAATCATAAATTTTTTTAGAAAGAGTTTTGGAATTTTTAATTTTTTTTAATTTTTTTGGGATGGGGCTAGACCCGACTCAGAAATTTGGGCTGGGCCAGAAACGGCCGACCCAAAGTTCACTACATGAATAATGAACATGAATTATAATTCACGCTCACTGTTCATGTGTGAATAGTAGGATGTGAATTATAATTCACGTCTGTTGTTCACTTAGTGAATAGAGACAGCGAAGAGGAGAAGGAGGAGGAGAAGGAGGAGGAGGAGGAGGAGAAGGGGAAGGAGAGAAAGGGCGCACCTAGCATGGCGGTGGTCTGGTTGACGTGAATGACACCGTGGTGCAAGAGGTAGCAGCGGTGGCAGCTGACGGTGGCTATGACAGGAAGAAAGAAGGGGAAGAAAATCCGCAAGGTGAGGACCGGTAGTTGCAGTGGCCGTTCTGCCACTGGTGAGGATTTGGGTTCGTTGGGAGGCTGCGACGCTGTCTGTTGGTGGAGGAGAAAGGTGTATGTGGGGGCTTCAGGGGCTAAAGACACGGTGGGGAAAGAAGGAAGGGAGGGAAATGTTAGCTGTAATCGGAAAGGGCTGGTTCTCCTCCTCTAGAGCATGAAGATAAAATCTATTTATACGAGGTGGAAGAGGGACACTTTGTCTCTTCTAGTGCAAAATCTCAGCCCTTGGTTTGACCCGAAAGCATCCCAACCATTGGCTCAAAGTAGCAATGATGAACTGTCAGTTTTGTGCAGAAAAAATTGCTGGCCGGGTTGGCCATTTTGGGGCGGTGCCACCGCCTCTACAACCTTAATCAGCCTGAATGTCTTACACTGTCGTGTAGTCAAGTGTCAGAGGATCGTTTGAGTGCAAGTTTCATTTAATTTTGGGAAGAAATGAGGTGTCAAACACCTTGGAAAGGAGGCCCCTCTGACAGCCTCTCTAAAGAAGAAGATGAACAGTATTTCTGTCAATTACGCTTTAGTCCTTTAATTTGTGATTTATCTCTAATTAAACCCTTGATTAACTTCAATTCAAACCCCAGATTTCGGCACCTTTTCCAGTTTGGTCCTTGATTTTGAATTTATTTAATCAAGTCCTCAATTGGCCATTAAACTTCAATATTTATGCAATTAAGCCCCTTATGTGACCAAATCAACTCTTAAAAATTGTAATTGACCCTTAAACTTTAATTTCTTTCGATTAAAGCCCAAATTGACTTAAAAAATTAATTTTTCTTGAAATCAAATCCTTAATAAATTCAATTAAAACTCCAATAAAATTTAATTGCGTCCATAAACATCTGATTTTGGACATTTCTTTCTCAAATTGAATTTTTCTTTGTCAACAGGGCTCTCATTAGTCAGCAATATACTGTAAAATTTTAATCTTTCTATTTTTGAACCTCCTCAGCCAAATTCTAGCCATTTTCTAGGCGCTCTGGCATCCTCCTCTCACTGTTATTATTTTTTGGATTTTGTTTTTTGTTTTTAGCCCGAATATATTTTTGATTTTTTGGAAGAGAAAAAACGAATTTGGGGAATAACCCAAAAATAGGTTATGATAGTAATTGTAATTCTCAACCAACTTAATAGTATAAAATAATATCGAAAAATAAATTTAGTAAAAAATCATAACAAAAAAACAAAACAAAAAAAATAAAATAACAAAAAAAACCTATGTGGGAAAACCCTGTAACAATCCACAGTGTTTTAATGAAAAAAATTACAAAGCTAAATTCTAACTAAGTCAATATTAAAAAAATAAAATCGACAAAGATAATTTTGAAAAAAATCATAACATAAAAGGAAAAGAAAAAAAAGAAAAAAAACCACGTTGGAAAACATTATAGCAATCCATAATGTTTTGTGAGGAAAGTTACAGTGCTTTCTCCACATGATTTAGCCTTACTTGTATTACTTATAATTGTAATTGTTAACTGGCTCAATAATAAAAAAATAAAATCAACAAAGATAATTTTAGAAAAAAAACATAAAAAAACTGTGTGGGGAAAACACTATAGCAATCCACAATAATTTGTGAGGAAAGCTATAGTGCTTTCCTCACATATTGTAATTGTAATTCTCAACTAGCTCAATATTAAAAAATAAAATTGAAAAAGGTAATTTTGGAAAAAATCATAAATAAAACAAAAAAAAACCATGTAGGGAAATACTGTAGCAATCCACAATGTTTTATAAAAAAAAAAATTTCAATGCTAGATTCTCAACTAGCTCAATATTAAAAAAATAAAATCGACAAATACAATTTTGAAAAAAATCATAAAAAAATAAAAAAAAACCATGTGGAGAAACACTATAGCAATCCACGGTGTTTTGTAAGAAAAACTACAATTGTAATTCTCAACCAGCTCAATATTAAAAAAGAATCGACAAACAATTTTTTTAAAAATCATAAAAAAACTATGTAGAGAAACACTGTAGCAATTCATAGTGTTTTAAGGAAAAAAATTACAAAGCTAAATTCTTAACCGACTTCAAAATTAAAAAAAATAAAATCGATAAAAATAATTTTGAAAAAAATACAAAAAAAACAAAAAAAATTAAAAAAGAAAACATTGTAGCAATCCACAATAACATGTGAGGAAAGCTACACCGCTTTCCACACATGTTTTAGCTATATTTTCATATATATAACAAAAGAATAATAATTATGCTGCCCTCTATACATATCACTAGATTTTTAGCACACGTTTATGTTGCGGGTCCGATTAATTTTTTTAAAATATTTTTAAAAAGTATATAGGCATTGTTAACATTTTTCTAATAGTAAAAAAAATTTAAACCATATAAAAATTGACTTTATATAACCTGATTAACTTGATGAGTCAAAAAACAACATGAATGACTGGTAAAAACATAGTTTGACTAATAAAAATTCAAGAAAACATCTTTTTTTAGAAAAAAAAATTGAAACGACCACATATTGGATAAACCTGGGTCAACCTATCAAATTTACAGCCTGAATCATGAAATAATGATAACACCAAATAAAGCAAATCGAAACACATTATGAGCTCCATTCCCAATCAATTCGATTTTGAAGAATGAAATTAAAAAAAATAACAATTGAGTAGCATGACATTTTTTTTAATCATGAATTATAGCAATTTCATTGAATCAAAATTAAAGCAACATCTATCACTATTTTTAAAATTCATTGGCTGTGTAAATTACAACTTAATTAATGAAAATAGCTTAAGAAAAATAACCAACAAAAATAGTGAAGTATGGCCTTTAGGTCATTGCTAGTCTTTTTGTTATGTTAAATTGAAACTTCTAACCTCTTTTATCTGATCTTTTTTTTTTCTAAAAAAAAGATTATCATTACAAGAAGTCTTAAATTATTATTATTATTAACAAAAAATCTTATCTTTCCATGATTATTAGAGAATAAGACATAATTATCAAACATTTATTTAAACTAAAATATTGGCAGAGAAAATAAACAAAGAACGATATTGTATTTCGATTTATGGTGGTTGAGTAACAGGTGTTGTCCCTGGTAGTACATCAATGGAAACTTTCACTTCCCTATCTGGTGGTAACCCTAATAATTCATCTGGGAACACGTCTGTAAATTCTCTCACTATAGGGATGTTTGTCAACTCTCCAGTTTTTTCTTTCGAATCAAACACATAAGCAATGTAAGCTTCACATCCCTTTTTAACCATCTTCCTTGCAGTCATAACCAAGATGATGCAATTCAGTATAACATTCTTTTCCCCTCTAAAAATCACTCTCCTTCCATTTAGTCCTTGGAGAGTCACCGTGTTCGCGAAGCAGTCCATTTGAGCCTTATATACACTTAACCAATCCATACCTAGTATTGCTTCAAAATCCTGTAATTCCAGGGGAATTAAATCTACTCCCAACTCGAGCCCATCTATACTAATCCCAATTCCCTTGTAGACTACATCAATGACTACAACTTCATCTAGAGGAGTACTTATCATAAATCCTCTTTCTACCCTGCTAGGTCTTTTTTCTATTTGACCCAGTTCCCGTGCTGGAGAGCGATCCGTCATCTCACCTTGTCTTATGTGCACTACCCTAAACCAATTTGATACTTATCAGATTCCAATTCAATTCCTGAACCTAAACCAGGACTCTGATACCAAATGAACAACCCTAACATTTGTATTCAAATAAAGAGCAAGGACATAATAATTCAATTAAACCCCAACATTTGTGTAAAAGTCTGAACTGTATGACTCGATCAATGTTAAAAGATCCTAACATATCCTCTTTATTTGAGGGTAAATGTTTTTTTTCCAAAAATTCAACAGAGTTTCGTTTGTATTTAGGACATTCCAAGTTATCGACTACTATCAATTTACTCAATCAACTCATCATCATAAGGTCCCATAATTCCAGACCTTATATCAAACCTTATAAATCTACACCTCATACAATCCATACATTATATATATCCTATGATTAAGTTCAATATGAACATAGTCCAAACATCATATCACAAAATTTAAAAGGAAAGGAATACTAACATGCAAAGAAAGTATTTACAACATAATAAGTGTTCTTAAATATTTCAAAAGAGTTAATTACAAGATAACTAAAATACCACATGCTAAGTTGAACTTTTATAAATATATCAAGGTTTACATAAAAATATACTACATAAACACGTTAATTCCTTTTTTGTTTAAGTTAAATATTTACATAAGCTTCACAAAGTAGAGTCCTAAACTAATGATCTTCCTGGATATTTGATGGACCTGTTACATAAATAAACATATCATTATGTTGATAAAGAATATATATATATGCTCATGTAATGAATACAAATGAAGTATTAACTTTCTATCGGACCCATAAGAATTCTAACAGAGAACTTATATTTTGCTTGTAAGTCTTTTAAACCTAATTAACACTCATTTGTATATCCTTAATTTGAATACTCTTATTACTTGCATGAACTGGGTGACCTTGCCAAGTCTAATCTTGTAATTCATATTCCGGCAATCCTATCACGGATGCCATTAGCCGAAGCTAATCTTGTAAATCATCTCCCGGCAATCCTATCACGGATGCCATTAGCCGAATCTAATCTTGTATTTACACTAGATTTTATTTACATTGAACACGACATTTATTGTAATTGCATTCACCATAAGAATTCTAAATTGTATAAGTGCAAATAGGAGGAGAATCACGCACCTGCTTCGCCTTCTCGCGACCTCCCCTAACAGAAGATCCAATCCTGGTTGCTCCTCCTGAATCATAAGAAAGTTTTTGGTTATGATTCCTTCAAGTCGACATTATAGAGAATTCATATTCATCCATTACTCATATGTTACTTTCTATACATGTTCATTTCCTCATAATAACATACATACATATATCATGTATATTTTCAGAGTTAGTATCTCAATGTGCAAGTGTTCGTATGACTCAATTCTTTTATATTCTTATATATATAGTATTCACGTGAAAGCTTACAGTTACTGTCTAGACATTGAACTATTACTATCCAATTTTCAACTGTTACTGTCCAACTTTGAACTGTTACTGTCCAATTTTCAACTGTTACTGTTTGAACACTCATCAGATTTTTAACTATATCTAAAGTTCTAAAACTCTATTTTAAGTGAGATTGATCTCTTTAAAAAACTAAGACACAAGGCTACAAGTTTTCTGAGGGAGGAGAACCCAGTTTTGCCTCCAAAATAGTCAAAATTGCTCATTAACTAATCAGTCCTACTGCCCTACATAATCAGTCACGACTCAGTCTCAGCTGGTAACCCATAATTGGAGTTCTACATCTCCAAATTTAGCAAGACCAGTTTCCTTGGTTAGCTAACATTCAAATATACAATTTTTATGAGGAACCCAATTCTAATTCCCTCATCCTCCTACTTGAAATCTCACCGAAAGTCAGGAGACAAGTCTGTCCAGATTTGTCTCCCTCTCCCCTTCACACAATACTTTCATAAACTACATACCACATACATGAATTAACTTAATCTCAACAATAAGTACTTTTTCCTCAATTTATGTCTAAGAACCCTAACCTATGATTCAATATCAAGGCATCAATTCTTTATCGAATTTAAAAATGATTTTTTTAAGATCATGTTTAGAATACCTTACATGGTACAAATTAAGATTTTGATCTTCAACCAGTTGAATATTTCCAACTCCCTCCTTTCTTTTTTTCTTATTCAATTTCTTGGTAATCCTTTGCTCTCAAGTGTTTATCCCATCTATAAGCTCTTAATCTTGGATGGGTTCTTGAAATTTTAGTGTTTCTCTCTTGATTTCTCAAGAATGGGTATAAAACTCCCTATCTTCTCTCCTTAGGGTTCCTACAGATTTTTTGTGAGGAGAGAGTATTTATACTCTATATTTTCTCTTATTTGCATTTAGGCCCCCTTTTTTCTTTAAGTATATTATTCTCTTCAATTAAATCCAACCCTCAATAGTACTGAGTTTATTATAATGTTTCAAACTATTTCGTCCGGAAATTTATATTAAAAAGTTTCTGAATTTCTATTTTTTATTTAACCATATGCATGAATTTTTTCACTTTTATTTATTTATTTTTCCAGGGTTTACAATTTGTATTCAAAACAAAAAGCAAGGACATAATAATTCAATTAAGATTATGGATTTTTTTTTCCTGTAATCAATAAAAATTTGGCAGAGTTTCTTCTATATTTTTAGGTACCAAGTTATTGACTCTTCTTCCACAATCCCCAATTAACAAATCTCTTACTCGTCCTATCATCCAAGACATCCTCCTCTCATTACATCACAACTTCTCAATAATCAAATTCATACATGTCTAAACAATTCAATATCCCACATTTACATGGATGCAATCTAAAGAATTATTCTAAAAATTATAACTGAAGTACATTACACAATTTAAACATTTACAAATAAGGACCATTAATGAAATTATAATTGAAATAAGTTCATAATTAAAGAAGAAATTCATAATTAAGATTACATTACACAAAAGAGCTTTCGATAAACTGTAAACGCATTATATTACATAAAACAAATGATAAATTCGTTCATTACAACATGATATCCAACAAAATATAAGGAAACTAATCTAATTGCTCAGTCCGATAGGGGATGTACACCGAAAATAGATTTAATACAATAATTCAATTAGACAAATGAAAAAAAAGATATCCATAAAATTCTTTCTACTTTCTTTCTTCCTTCCTTTCTTTTTGTAAATTTAGTCAAAAGATCATTAAATTAACTTATTCATTTAGTATTATATATCAATTAAATTCCAGAATAATCTATGAGTTTTTTTTTACATCAACAAAATATAATTATTCCTATCGCTCAATTAACATGGCATTACATTCACTAATAGATAATTAATTTTTTTACCAGTCCATTCAACAAGCACTATTGTCATCAGTCCAAAAATTAGTTTAACGTTTCACCCATTCATCAGGGTACAAATCCCATTAACCAGGGAATTAATTCTTCATCTCGCCCATTTGCCAGGGCACTAATTCCATTAAATCAGGAATTAGTTCAACAATTTACCCATTCACCAGGGTACTAATCCCATTAACCAGGGACTTAATTCCTCATCACGCCCATTCACCAGGACATTGAACTCATTAATTCAGTAATTAATTCAACGATTTGCCCAATCACCAGGGTTCTATTCCCATTAACTAGGGAATTAATTCCTTATCACATCCATTCACCAAGACATTAATCCCATTAATTTAGGAATTAATTTATCACATCGCATATCTTATTTTCTCAAGTAAACAACATAATAATTTCTAATATATCAACCACAATTAATCAGATAAAAAAACATATTGACCAATATTAAATTTGGGCATCGTGTAATTACCTGATGACTAAGCTCGAGCCGAAGTTCCCTGCTGTGGTGTTAGCCTAGCAGCCTCTCCTGAATTGACAAGTATATCACATCATTATTCTACTTTCCATATTAACACACTCAATAAATAAAATCCTTCCAATTATCCTTTCATTTGCCAAAATAAAATTTAGAGAGAAACATGAAAATTCCCTTCTCCCTTTTGTAAATTTCCTTCCTATTCTTTCAATTTCTACATTGTAACACAATTCATTTCATCATTCAAAACAGTATGTGTGTGTATGTGTATATATATATATATATATATATATATTCTTTAAATGTATTTATTTAATTTATTTTACCAAAATTTAAATTAAAGGAAAACATAAAAAATTTCATGATCTATTCACTCTTTAACATTAATATAATCTCTTTTCTATACAAACTCACCATCTTATTCAAATTCTTAAATTTTATGCTTCTTATTATTATTTTTCCAAAAAATCCCTTCTTCAAGAACACCTAAAATTTTGCTTCAATTACCATAATTTCTTACTTTCTCTACTCACTTTAATAATCTTAATACAATTTCACAATCAATTGTAATTTTCCCCAAAATATATCATGAACCCTAATTCCTCATTTCACAAGGTTCAATCAATTTAAATAATTAATTCCTCAAGAATCTTATTTAAAAGTGTGAGGGCACCTTACTAAGCAATAGCCAAAGCTAACACTTTTGAATTAAGAAATTTTCCTTGCTTGAATTTGTTTTCCCTCTCCTGGCCGAATGCTTCTTTCTCTTTGAAAATTGTTCTTTTTTTCCCTCCTTACAGCGCGCGCACACACATATATATAATTAACTTTTTTAAAAATTCCTTCCATGTCTCTAAATGTTCTCTTCCTGCGCACACACTTTAGCACACATATTATTTCTTTAACGTTTTTAAAAATGCCTTCTATATCTGTCAACAATAACTTTTATGATTTTTGGCTAAAACTTCCTGAATCCTGATACTTGTTTTTACGAAATCTTGCCCGGGTTATATCAAATTTCACTATGTTACTCGTTGGTACTTTCAGTTTCATGAAATTCACTTCTATAAAAAATTTATTCACATTTTTGTGTTTATTTATTTATATATATATTAACACTTAAACAAAACATTTTAATTCAGATTTTTGAATATATCATCATTTTTATAATTTAATTTATCACTTTCCCTCATTTTTTGTAATTCTAACTTTTGTTAATATCAATAATATTATCCGGGGTTTTACAATTTTAGTTTTAAGTTAAATAAAAAATAGTTCATTTATAACAAAGGGATAAATTGTATTTTTTTAAATTGATGGACAGAAAAATGCATAAAAAATAAAAAATACCCCGAGTGATATAGCTTAACTTGTTAAAGTTATGATTCGGGTCATAGACTTAATCGGGCTTAATGTTTTTTTATATAAATTTATATCTAACTTAAATATACTAAGAAAGGGCTGAAAAGGAGCCTAGTAGCGCGGCCCCATGAGTAAACACCGTGGGCATTTGAAAGGAAAAAGCCTAGCCATGTGGGATTCGCTCTTGGGCTTGTTAAGATTTTTTTTATTTTAAGGTTGCTTGCCCTTATTTTTCTTGAAAAAGAAATTGGTGACATGTTGTCTTTGTTGCAGACAATATGTCATCTGCCAATCCACATTCCGGCCACCACCATGGTGGCTAGAAAATTAGAGCGAAGGGGTTTTTACCTAGAAAACTTATTTTTGAATCCATTTCAACCCAAAACATCTTACAAACACACTTAGAACATCAAAAAACTAACTTATCAACCTAATAAACAAAAACAAAAGGTACAAACCATAAATTAAACTGAATAAAATATCTCATCCTTGACTTACATCTGGTATTTTAGGCTATATTAAGGCTTAAAACAACCATCATAAGACTCCTCTTACATATTGAAACCTGTTGACACCAATTTTAACCATTTTATGGTCAGAATAGGTGTCAATGACGGCATTTCTCTCTTTGTACTGGAATCTAACGAGTTCTCTCTCTCTCTTCTAAAAAAAAGATTTGAAAATGATGAAAATAAAATTTAGCACCAAAATTGAATTTTAAGAAACCTAAGGAACTGATCATTTATTAAGTTAAAAAAATGGAGGACTATAGTAAATTTTTTTGATGACATTAGAATCTTTCACCTATTTTGCTTGTGTTTTTCACTTTGATCCTTTATTTTCAATTTCATCATCTCTTAAAAAAAAAAACTGATTGGCTGTTAATTTGGGCTTAAAAAGGTTTAATTATGCAGAACAAAAGATTGAAGATTAAATTTGAATTTTTAAAAGATCACTATTTCAATTCACAATGATTTGTGAGAGAGTAAATAATAAATAAATGCACAATACAATCACAACACCTTTAATTCTTAAATAATAAATAAATGCACAATACAATCACAACACCTTTAATTCTTTTAATAAGTTTTTTTTTTCATTCCCCCATTTCCATCATTCTTCTTTCATTTTCATTATTTAACATTTGGTTGATTTTAAAATTGTTTTTATAAAATGTTTCGGTTTGCTTTCTATTATTGTAATTTCAAACAAACATCATGATATTTGATTTTTGCATGATTTTAAAAGTATTTATTTTTATTATTGTATAATTAAATAAAAAGTAGTTAAAAAAAGTTTTTAAATTCAATGGATTCCATTATCCAAATGATGAATTTAATAGGTTAAGCCGTAGGGCTCGGATCGATCTAATATGTCGGCGTCTTAATATTAAAAAAAATATCATCTTCATTTTATTTTTTAAAAGTCAAACTATGTTTTTTTAATGGTTGTTTGAATTACCCTTAAACTTGCTAAGTCGACTGAGTTACATTAATAACATAACTCTTATATGATTTAATTTTAAACTCGAGTTAGAAAAAAAATTAAATAAAAAGATTTCTAGATTAACACCTTAAATAAAATTTAATAATAACATCAAATAATTTTTTTTTTATGTTAAAAAAAACTAGTGAAACCTGTAAAATCAGCCGCCGGGTCTACCATGTTCTGGTGTTATCAAAGGTATTGAATATTGATCACAAAATACCTTCATTGATGTGATACATCGATTTTTCCAAAACGGTATCCATTATATCCATTATTTATGAACTTGGTGCTTGATTAATAATTCTTAGCCATGACCTGGTGTTGCTCAATATCTACAGCCATCCATCCATGGCCGCAAATTAATGCCCTCTACTGCGCAATCAAAGGGGCAAAGATCCAATCAGCCTCCTGCTGTTATTGACTCTTCTAGAGCGCATCAAGACCGCGTTAACATGTTTTACAAGTTCCTGCCAGGCGGGTCTAGCTGTGACTTGGTCCAGGGTAAGTTTGTAAAAAAAATAAAAATAAAAATAAATTTAATGCTACTCAATTGACCTGTTAAATCAAGACGTCACTTGATCTGAATAAAATTATATTAATTTGATTAACTCGTAGCCCAAGAGCTTAGGTTATGGTTTCATTTCTATAGTTTTAGACAGTGGCATTCGGACAAGTACTGTGTTAAATGTATCAAATAAATTTAATGATGTAGACAGACATCAATACAACAATGATATCCGATTAGTTGGTAACATTAAATATTAACAAAATATGATAAAATAAAGTTTACAAATAGATATATATAATTGGATCAATGGGACCGATTTGTCATAGCTTGGGAATTAATTAATTAATTAGTAAAACTCGAAAGCAAACCTGGATTTTGATAAAGATATTGCGCCACTCCCCTGAAGCCAGATTCTCGCAATTATTGTGATCCTCAAGTGCAATAAAGTGAGTGTGTAAAAGTCGAAGTCCTCCCAAAGGCCAAAGTAAAGGGGGATCTTATTATTTAAGGATGGCTCTGATACACGCTTTGGATCGCCAGAGAAACCTCAAAACAACAAACCTAGCTAGCCGCTGGACACATCTTGCCATGATGTTTCAAAGGCTATTTCTTCTCCAGTCTTTCTTACTGCTTTCCTTAACCACTGCAACAGCAAAACGTCTTAATACTATTCCAAGGCTTAGTCCAATAGGGCCAAGAGTTTGGCGAGACCAGCCTGATAAAACTACTTCGGGTGAATTTGATGGAGAAGATTTTGAAACCTTTTTTTACAACCAAACACTTGATCACTTCAACTATAGGCCTGAAAGCTATGACAAATTTCCGCAACGATATTTGATCAATTCTAAGTATTGGGGTGGTGCGAATGTTAGTGCACCAATCTTAGTTTTTCTTGGTGCAGAAGAACCGATTGATGAAGATCTTGCCGCTGTTGGATTTCTAGTTGATAACGCTGTTCAGTTTAATTCTCTCTTGGTGTTTATTGAGGTACGGATACAATTAGTTCACTTAATTTAATTAGGCTTGCCTATGCTTGTATTTGTATATATGTTGTCTTTGGTACGTTGAAATAGAATCTAATGATTGGTGATAATAGTTTTTTTTATTTATATTTATTTCATCGATCAGCACAGATATTATGGAAAATCAATCCCATTTGGATCAAGGGAGGAAGCCTTGAAGGATGCAAGCAAACTAGGGTATTTCAACTCAGCCCAGGCTATAGCAGACTATGCAGCCATTATCATTCACATAAAGGAGACACTAAGGGCTCAATATTCTCCAGTTATCGTCATTGGAGGATCATATGGTGGAAGTAGGTGGATAAGTACTATATGTTCTCCATGAATAAATATTATTGAAGAAGACTTTGATTCCTTAATTCTTTTTCTCTCCATGTTTGTTAGTGCTGGCTTCGTGGTTTCGGCTCAAGTACCCTCACATTGCCCTCGGAGCCTTGGCCTCATCAGCACCAATTCTTTATTTTGATGATATCACACCACAGGATGGATACTATTCTATAGTCACCAAGGACTTTAGAGTAATATATTTTGAGTTTTCACCTTTAATTTTCTCATTTTAAATTAGTTTTCTTATATAATCGATCCAAAGTATATATATATATATATATAGAAGATAAATAATATTGTTTTATACGTGGGAATCTTGCGAGTGCAGGAAGCTAGTGAGACTTGCTACCAGACTATAAAAACGTCATGGTCAGAAATTGATGAACTTGCTTCCAAACCCGATGGTCTCTCAATGCTTAGCAAGAAATTCAAGACTTGCACGTAATATACATATAATTTTTTAACGTTGCTTGTTCAACTGAATATATATTCAATAATATATAGCCTTAATTGGTATATATTCTGACCTATTAACTATACTACGTAATTTTCCTTGCTGCAGTCCCTTGACTAATGCCAGTGTGCTCAAGGATCACTTAGACACAATGTATGCTAGTGCTGCTCAGTACAACGGGCCACCAACATATCCGGTTAACGAGGTCTGTAAGGGCATAGATGGCGGTGGTTTTGGGGATGATATTCTAAGCAGAATATTTGGTGGTCTTGTTGCTTATAATGGAAACCTCTCGTGCTATGTCAACGCACACACCGACCCATCTGAAACAGCTGTGGGGTGGCAATGGCAGGTAAAATAATTACTCTTTTAGTAAATTAATCCGCATGACAATTATTTCTTCACTTTATTTCCATTCTTCCCTCCATAATTGCTTGAGGTTTTTTTATATAATTTAAGATAACGTAATATTTGATTTCTATTATATGTAGTTTGCTAAATTCTTCATTAAAATTATGAACCACTATTCTTCACGCTGGTAGCATAGCAACCACTATTTTTGCATCAGCACCACCATCTATTTGCGCCGTCCATCCTTATTGCTAATAATTAATCATTATAACCGGTACTCTTCTGCCACCACCACCACACCTTTGAACACCATTGCAATTACTATCTTGCCACTATTATCACCTATCATTATCATTATCATTATCGCAACAATCTTCATCTCCCAACACAGCATCATTATCACTATAAATATTATCATTTATATATTCATATATACCAATCACAATCATAATTATTATTACTTTTCAGCTATTGTTATTATCATGAGTAAAATCACTTCTCTCACCTTATTATTATAATTCCAACAACTATAAATGAAAATAAATATTTTGTTTTTCTAAGAAAATATTTTTCTTATTATTTTCAAAAGGTGTAAAAATAACTTTTTTATTAAGAAAATGTCTTACAAAATAGTTTCTAGAAAAATATTTTTTTTATAAAACAAACACAGCTCTAGATAGTAAAAAATATAATTTCAATTAATATGGTTCATTTTTAATTAATATCAATTAGTGTTAGGACATTAATATTTTTTTTTTGTTATATCGTGTCTTCAATTTATTCTTCTTATTTTATTGATAATTTTCTCTTAAAAAAACTATCTTCACGCGCATATATATATATATATACAATTTAAACAAGTGACTGATATTTCAATCAGATATGAATATCATTTCATGGTAATTAGTGCTTCCACTAGTTTTATAACATGCACTTAAGAAAATTGATGCCACGTGTCACGCTTTGAATAGCAACAACATTTAAAAGAGTTGAGTGACAATTAATAGTAGTGGCACAAAGAAAGAAAGAAAGAAAGAAAATTAGAATACAAAAGTTATTTGAACATTTTGATCTAGACTCCGCAATAAATTATTGGGTAATTTGCTCTACTTATCTTTATATTCTAGACTTAATCTTTCTTTATTATATTCTTATATTTTAAATCTTTTTTTATTATATTTTTCTAGTAGATATTTTCATAAAAAATAATGAAAATACAAATACTCGAGACATTCAAACTCACCTGGTTTATTACAAAAATAAATTTGAAAAAGAAATAGAATTTTCATGTAGTGTTAAAATTCATTTCATAGTTATTTATGTTAATAAATTATGTTAAGTTTGAGTTCATAACAAAAGAATTTATTAAAAATTACATATAAAATATAAGGATAAATTTAACTTATTGTCCTAGTTTTTTTTAATTTTCTCTCTCTCTCTCTCTTCTCTATATATCTATTTTTATTCCATGATTAATTAATAATTAGTGTTGAAGTAATATATATAATGAATCGATGAGACCCTCTTAATTTATATACTCTTACAAGTTTAATCTTAAAAATTGAATGTTGTGTGTTTAGAAATGCAGTGAGATGGCGATACCTATTGGTGTTGGGAATAATTCCATGTTCCCACCAGATCCTTTTGATTTGAAAGACTATATAGAGCATTGCAAGAGTTTGTATGGTGTCCCAACTCGTCCTCATTGGGTCACGACCTATTACGGAGGTCATGTATGTTCTCTTTAATTAATTTCTCCTTTTAATTAACTCTTTAATCTTCTATTAATGCATGTTTTCACCTCTCTCTTTTTTTTTTAATTTTTTCTTTCATTGTATATTTATTTATTTTCTTGATCTTGACTTCGATCGGGAGGTCATATATATCACCACACAAATTTAATCTTTATTACTTTTTACTATGTAGAGTATAAAACTGATTCTTCAAAGGTTTGCTAGCAATATCATCTTCTCCAACGGGCTAAGAGATCCTTATAGTAGTGGAGGGTACGTAACTAACAACATTGAAAAAGACAATGATTTTGTGACTTCTGATTGTCACATGTATAAAATATAGACCTAACCAAATTTAACATGTCCTATCATCTGTATTAATTCTAGGGTTTTGGAGAACATTTCAGACACTATTGTAGCTGTCAAAACCATCAATGGTAAGCACGCCCTTCCATTCAATCATATCCTCACTTGAAACAAGAAAATAGGATCAAAATTTGGCTGGGAAGCTCCATCAATGCTATAACCAAAGTGAAAACAGAGAAATTTGTACAAGGGAATTTTGTGGAAGTTCATGCTAATTAACGGTACAATATTCACTACATTAATTTCAGGGTCTCATTGCTTGGATATATTTTTTGCAAAGGAAACTGATCCAGAATGGTTGGTCGCACAGCGAAAAATAGAGATCAAGATTATTAAAGAATGGATTAATAAGTACTATGTTGATCTAACCATGGTTTAGATCATCATGCACACAAAAAGTTGTTACCAATAGAGGAACAAAAGGCAGTGGAAATTGAAAATAAATAATTTTCTTAATTTTCCTAGCTTAGATTTATTTGGTTATAATTCATAGTCATCTGCAATAAGAGTTGTAGAAAATCCGTGTAATCAAATTCCCCTGCATTTCATTTCTATAGGAAGTTGGTCTTTATTTAAAGGGAAACTCTATGGAAGTTATTAATTGCTCGTATCCCTGTGATTGACTTATTTTGCTATGAAACTTGGAGCTTTTTATATATATATATATATATATATATATATATATAGACAACCCTTCATATCTTCAAGGATTAATTGTAGAACAGAAATGAAAACTTACTTGTGATAATTTGCTTTTTTATTCCTGGATCAATTACTTCAGTGCCACTTCAATTACTAGAACCAAAGTGATATTTCACAGTACGAATGTCTTTGTAAATCTTGTCAAGTTAATGCAGAGAGTCAAGATGGGAGAAGAGAAAGAGAGAACTATGTTCTTTCAATAATAAAAACTTGACCTTTCCATATGGGTTATGTCCCTTTATATATGATTAGAGGAGACAGTTACTTCCTTTAGTAACTTCTCTAATAACTTGAACCAGGCCCATCCATCATGGGCAGACTAGGCCTAACCCAATAACCAATATCTCTCACTCGCCCATGAAGGACTGAATCTCTCTAATACATTATACTTCAAAATTGCACAAGAATTTCATTCTTGACGAATAGACCGTGCGACCCGAAGCACACAGTGAAAGGAGCTCCAATATATAAACATAATATAGGCTATATAGGAGACATCAACATCATAATTATTTATTCCTTAAAGTGTACTAATATACCCCAAGCAGTTTTAGTTACACATGACTGAATATAATTCAATCCCTTAAAAATTTCATATTCAATCCATCCTTACAATTACAAGTATTCTAAATCATATCAAATCTATTCAAGTGATATGATCCCGGCTGGTGAATACAAGTAACAGGTGTAGAACTAAAATTACGTTTTCTTTCGCTCTCATATCAATCAAATCTGAATTAACTCGCTTTCCTAAGAGTATTCCTTTAAGTCGAATCATTTCATAACCATAGGATATACTCCTAAAGTAGCAATCATTAATACATCACCTCATGATATAGTCAAAAGTCACAAAGGGTAAGATTTTGAGATCTTAGATATGATCTTCAGGACTCATATAATAAAGAAGCAGGGATCCATTCTTTATTCCTGTAATGGTCGCTAGTACATGTAGTATGAAATACATGCTATAATGGAGCCTACTCTTTTCTTTTCTTAAGACAAAGAATGTATGTCGTTGCTCTCCTTGTTAGAGGAAATACACTATACGAGTCTTAGTCTTGTTGCTAAAAACATAGACTTCAAATCAAAAATTCTCATTTGCTCATTTTTCATTAGTGGCAGATGAATAATTTCATACTTGGCTTTAATCATAATAGACACATGAATGGCGAGAATTCATTTATGCCGCTTCTTTTATTTAAGAACCTCATCTTGGTCCCAGCCAAGGTGACTTTTTAATAATTACTTTGAGTTAAAATTGCTCTCACTGCGCCCAAGTCGCTTATTGAGCATTAAAACTCAAATAGTCTCATCTCTACTCACCTTACAAGGGCTAGAGGTGATTGCTCATGTGAGTGAGCCAATCAAAATCTATCGACATACTTCAATAAATTGTACTATACAATACTCAATATAATCCATGAGAATAAAATGATATTCTAATGGCATTTATTCATTACTCAATCACTGTAAGCTTTCGTATGATCATTAAAACTAATTACATTCTGCATAAGCCAAGGGATCTCACATGTCAAACAAATGCATCCCTTGCTATTGGTTTTGTGAGTGGATCTGCAACCATAGAATTTGTAGAAATGTGTTTTAGGATCACATCTTGTTCAGTAATTGCTTCTCTAATGTAGTGATATCTCATCTTGATGTGTTTGGTCTTTCCATGGTATTTTGGATCTTTGGCCACAACTATTGCAGCAGTGTTATCACAGTAAATTGTCACTAGGTCTGATGCTAATTTGATAATTTTCAAATGATACAGGAAATTTTTTAACCAAATAGCATCTTGTGTTGCTGCGGAACAAGCTAGATACTCAGCCTCCATGGTAGATAAGGCTATGCAGGATTGTTTCTTGCTCCTCCATAGTATTGCACTATTATTAAGCAAGAAAGCACATCCTGAAGTTGATTTGGATTGGTCGACATCTCCTTCCCAATCAGCATCAGAGAAACCAATCAATCGTAAATCTTTCTTTCCTTGATAACATAGCATGTAATTTGAAGTTCCTTTCAGATATCGTAGAATCCTTTCGATTGCCATCCAGTGTTTCTGACCAGGGTTTGATTGATATCGGCTAACCAATCCAACGGCATAACATATATCGGGACATGTGCACATCATTGCATACATCAAACTACCGACAACACTGGCATAAGGTACTCTGGACATTTTCTCCTTTTATTCTAGAGTCTTAGGACACATATCACAGCTTAGGCTCAAACTTTTATCAACAGGGGTGTCCATTGGTTTGCTATCTTGCATGTGATAGCGCTCTAACATCTTTTTGATGTAAGTCTCTTGAGTTAAACCCAAAAGCCTTTTAGCGCAATCTCTTATGATTTTCACACCAAGTACATAGCTAGCCTCACCCATGTCTTTCATTTCAATGTTTGATGATAACCACTTTTTAGTAGTATCAATCATCTCTTCGTTATTTCCAACTATTAAGATGTCGTTAACATATAAGGACAATATTATAAAACTATTGTTAGAACATTTTAAATACACGCAATGATCTTCTTCCATCATTGTAAAACCATCTTTAAGGATAGCTTGATGAAACTTAACGTTCCATTGTCTAGAGGCTTGCTTAAGACCATATATGTATCTTTTAAGTTTGCAAACTTTGTGCTCTTGTCCTTTAGTCTCGAATCCTAAAGGTTGATCCATATAGATCTCCTCATTTAGTTCTCCATTGAGAAACACAGTTCTAATGTCCATTTGATATAACTTTAGGTCCATATGTGCGACTATAGCTAAAATGAGGCGAACTAAAGTAATCCTCACAACTGGTGAAAATGTATCTTCATAATCAATTCCGTCTTCTTGAGTGTAGCCTTTCGCTACTAGTCGAGCCTTATAACGTTCTATTGACCCGTCCGCCTTACGTTTAATTTTAAGAACCTATTTATTTCCAATGGATCTTCGTCCTAACGGTAAATCAACCAAGTCCCAGACTTGATTAATTTTCATTGACTCAATTTCTTTTTCTATAGCTTTAATCCATTCACTTGCTTTAGGACCAGATAAAGCATGACTGAATGTTTTAGGTTCTTCATTATCTTGTGGAGCAATCATGAACGCTTCCCCCTCAATCTCAAATCGACGACGAGGAATTGGTTCATGAATGTTTCTTCGAGGTTAAGATTGCTCATGATCTTGCTCCATGAGAGTAGGAATAGATAAAATATCACTCCCACTGTTTCTAGGAGGATTAAAAGTTTCATCTAAGTCCTTCACTGAATGGCTTGTTTCGCCATAATCTAGATTTTTCATTTCATATAATTAAAAATCTTTTTCAACCTCACCTGTCTTTGGAAAAACCTTTTCTAAGAATACAACATCACGCGATTCAATCTCTGTTACTCTTCCATCAGCTTTTTCACTAATAAATACAAATCCTTTGGAATGTTTAGAATATCGTATAAAGATACACTTCTTCCCCCTAGGACCAAGTTTCCCATATTCATGAGAATTATTGTGAATATAAGTTGCACACCCCCATGGATGGAAATAACCTAGATTAGGTTTGACACCATTCTATAGTTTATATGGGGTGGATGAGACAAATTTAGAGGGCACACGATTAAATATGCAAACAGCAGTTAACAATGCATTTCCTCAAAAGGAAATTGCTAAGTTAGCTTACACCATCATTGACCTAACCATGTCAAATAGGGTTCTATTCCTTCTTTCCGCTACACCATTTTGTTGTGGAGTATAAGGAATAGTTAGCTGTCTAGCTATACCCTTTTCATCATAAAATTTTTTCAATTGTTCAGATAGATATTCACGTCCTCGATCAGTTCTTAAAGCTTTGATCTTGGTACTTAGTTTATTCTTCACCAAATTGGTGTATCGAATGAAGCAATCCAATGCTTTAGACTTATGTGAGATCAAATAAACATGTCCAAATCGTGTAAAATCATCTATAAATGTGATGAAATAATTTCCTCCATGTCTTGCTCTCATATTCATTGGGCCACAAATATCTGAATGAATAAGTTGTAATGGACTACTAGCTCTTTTAGCTTTGCCAAATGGTAATCTAGTTGATTTTCCAGCAAGGCAATGCTCATAAATAGACAATTTCTCTTTGGTAAGTGATCCTAAAAGACCAGCTCTTGCTAATCTATGTAATCGATCTTGCCCAATGTGTCCTAATCTAGCATGCCAAGTTATGATATTACTATCATTAATAGTGCTGGAATTTTGAACAACATAAATTGAAGCATCATAATTAATAGATACATTAACGATGTCTAACACCATAAAACCATTTAATACAACACCAGAACCATAAAAAATATTATCCAGATGTATTTTTACACAACAACCAACAAACGCAATATTAAAGCCCAATTGGAGTAAAGCAAGAACATACACAAGATTCCGTTGAACTTCTAGAGCGTAGTGCACATTATGAAGATAAAGTGTGCGATAGCCCCGCAAATCTAGTTTGCAGGTACCAATCCCAAGCACAGCAGCAGAAGCATTATTCCCCATGTATATGTATCTACTTCCCTTTGGAATTCGACAGAATTCCACAAAGGTTGTTTGATCCCTTGCTATGTGGTTAGTTGCTCTTGAGTCTATTGTCCAAAAAGGAACAGATTCAACAAGCATTAAACAACTGCTAACGTATAAGTTAGAGGGATGATTGTGGTTAAACATTACCTTTGGCTCAGTACAATTACGAGCAAAGTGACCAGGTTTACCACAATTGAAACAATTCATATTCTTGTCTTTCTTACTGCCGTGTTTCCCACGCTTGCGCTTATGTCCACTACTACTTGCTTCTATTCCTCTCTTGCCATATTTGAGACCTTTAACCTTACCCTTTTTATATTTAGAGCCATATGCTCCACGCATCTTTGTCTCAGATATAAAAGCCTCGTTTATAGGGCTTTCAGCGTGAAGTCGATCTTCTTCAAGCTCGACATGACGAGCAACATCATCAAATGTCTTAATGTTGTCATTGTGGGTAAGGTTAACACGCATGTGTTCCCAATTACTTGGCAAAGAGCGGATAACTGCTTGAACTTGTTGTTCATCAGTCATCTCATGCCCAACACCCCTTAATTCACTGATCATGTTAGACATGACTGTAAGATGCTGCCTCATCGTTTGATTTTGGCACTTCTTATAACCATCGAATTTGAGGGTTAACTGGCGAAGTCTAGTAGTGGAGGTTCTTCCATACTGAATCTTTACTGCGTCCCAAACAGATTGAGTTGAACGATGCCTCTCAAAACGCAGCATTATATCATTTCTCATGCTGCTCAACATCAAAATGCGAGCTACACGATCCTTGCGTTTATAAGTTTGAAATGCTTCCATATCAAGCCTGTATTGAGCAATGTTTCCTTGCACAGGTTCAACCATCGGTTGTGTGATTGTTACCAGCATTTCTTGCTCTTTCAGGAGATACTCAATCTTACGATGCCAAACATTGTAATTCTTTTCACTTAGTTTGTCTCCATGGTTCAAATCAGCAATAATACTCTTAAATGCAGCCATATTAAGTGTTATTGACAGAAATTACAAATATTAGTATCTAGTACAATTTAATTGATATATTTTGCCACTCCATTCTAAATTAAACAAATAATAATCTAAAACATACAATTTCTATTTGTATGGTCTAATTATTATCGGAAATTTAAATGAGTGCAAAATTATAGTTATTAGTTTCAACTAACAACTCCCACTAATCAGGTTGCATAAATTATCATATATATGCATATACTGTAATTAAACTTAAATTAAATAAAATATTCAGTTCATAATTAAACAACCATTCATCTTAAAAAAAATACAACATTAAGAATAATAAATTTCAAAATTATTTTATATTGTAGGCACATAAGTAGGGTCTTCAATTACGTCATCCACTTCATCAAAGTCATCTCCTCCAAGTTCATTCTACTCAAACCATGGAATGAATTTAGCAGTAGCATCCAAACGACCTGCGCTTCTTCCAGTGCGTCGTATACCCTTTTCGGCATACTGATGTTTCCTCTCAAGCAGCATTTCATCTGCGAGATTGTTGAAATCTAAGGATTCCAGCTTATATTCCAATGATAGTCACACCGACATCCATTCCTCAGGCAGAGAATTAAGAACGATTAACATTTGATGTTCCATGTAGAATTCGTAAACACCACTCATAGCCAGTCTACTCATCCAATGATACATATAATCAATGCGCTCTTGAATTTTATGAACAGGATTAAGGGCATAACCCAACAAATGATACCACTATTGATCGATTTGTTGTTACCTATCCACTACAACAAAATATTCCAAAAGCACATAAATATTATACTTAATATTTAATTAAAGCATGTATCATCTTATATGTTAAAAAACAAATATGAAAATTAAGCAATTTATTTTAACAATAAATAAATTACTCCACAATTTGACAATTTATATTAATAAAAAAATATTAATTGTCTTAATATTATTTTATATTTTAATATATATTAACATTGTTAATATATATTAACCGTTGAATGGCAATTAATATATGTACACATCTTTTTAAAAGATGTGTTCATTGTTTTCCCCTTTTTTTTAATAATCGCCAAATGGCAATCCCAATTGACTACTGAATGCCAATGACAATATTAACTGCCGAATGGCAATTACACATCTTTGAAAAGATGTGATCTTTCAAGTGGTTATTATTTTTTTTTAAATGACGGTTAATTAAGCTGTCAAAGTTCAATTGATTACTGTCAATTGAAAATGAAAATGACAGTTTTTAATCTCCATTTCTATCATTAATTCACACATGAATTGATAATAGAATTATATAACTACCATACAGAAAATCTTTTCTAATTAATTATAGAAAAGACAAATTCATAACTAAATTACTTCATAAAATTTTGTAAATTCAAAATTCTCAATAGAAGTATTCTTTTAATACAAAATCTACATCTATCGTTCATGTAATAATAGATATACTGCATAAAAGCAATATTAAAAACCATGGCTCTAATACCAATGTAGAACGGAAAGGAAAACTTACTTGTGAGAATTCATTTTCTTATTCCTGGATCAATTACTTCAGTGCTACTTCAATTGCTAGAACCAAAGTGATATTCCACAACACGAACGTCTTTGTAAATATTGTCAAGTTAATGCAGAGAGTCAAGATAGGAGAAGAGAAAGAGAGAACTGTGTTCTTTCAATAATGAAAACTTGACCTTTTCATATCGGTTATGTCCCTTTATATATGATTAGAGCAGGCGGTTACTTCCTTTAGTAACTTCTTTAATAACTTAGACCAGGTCCATCCATCATGGGCGGACCAGGCATAACCCAATAACCAACATTAATGTATAAATTAAGTACTAGAGAAACCAGATATTATTGTTTACCTTTGAGATACAAAGGATTGCGTTAGTAGTGCTTAGTTACGATTACAAGATAAAAGGAGACAAAAATTATAAAGGTAGAAATGTGTCTGGTTAAAAGTCAAATATAAAAATATAAAAATAAATTTATCATTAAAATAATTTTAGAATGAATACAGATAGAACATGTTTCTATAGACAATATTTTTTATTTCTAAAATATCGTTGTAAAAAACCCCTCAATTCAAAAATTATTTAACCAAGATATGTAAAGATAAAAATAGTTATTATCCTAGTTGAAAACTCGATTCAAGGTTTGACCAAGGACAAGGCTTTGGTCACGGGTCAAGAAGGTCAACCCGAGTTGACCCGAGTCAACATATAAATAAAAATAATTATTATTATAGTTTTAAAACTCGACTTGAGAGTCGACCCGGGGAAAAGGTCTAGGTCACGCGTTGGGTTGATCGTTGACCTGAATTAATATAAGAATAAAAAAAGTTATCATTATAGTTTTAAAATCCAATTCGAGGGTTGAGTCAGGGTAAAACCTAGGTTATGAGTTGGGAGGGTCAACATAAGAATAAAAGTGGTTATTATTATAGTTTTAAAACCTGACTCGGGGGTCGACTCAGGGTAAGGAACAGGAGAGTCAACTCGAGTTTACTCGAGTCAATGTAAGGATAAAAGTGTTTACTATAATAGTTTTAAAACAAGATTTGTGGATCGGTCTGAGGCAAAGCCTTAGGTCGGCTAGGTCTCGAGTTCTGATCAATCTCGGTTTTATAACTATGATCATCATAATATTATTAATTTCAAAACTTAATATAAACCAATGTGTGTGTGTGTGTTAATTTTTAAAATATGTAAGTTTGACAATAACACATATTAGAGGTAATATATATATATATATATATATATATATATATATATATATATATATATATATATATATATATATAACAATCACTTTTTCTTGTATGCTATAACCAAACATAATTATGTTTTTTTTTTTTTCTGTCTTGCCTTCTTTGTTCTCACTGATTTTGTCTTTTATATCTCAAGATTGTAACCAAACGCTACCTTAAAAAGCATCCAGATACACTAATTAAATATATCCATTATCCTGGGGGGTGTAGAGTTTTTTGCATTCTACTAACCAGTAAATCAATGCTATGTTACCAATAAAATTTTAAGTTAATTTTTAACATTAAATAAAAAAGTTTCGACGTTGTGGATGTATTACATGGTATCATAAAACTTTTTAATTTGAAACTTGAAAAATGATGTTTGTGTTTAATAAAATAAATTTTAAAAAAATATATGAACTAATAAATCATCAAAACAGTTGTTAACGCTAATATTAATGAAAAGCTACAACAAGAAGTTTATCTTCCTTGTAAAAAGTAAAAAATAAATTGCACATGCAAATATATGACCATATGCCACGATGCACTTTTAAATTTATTTTATTTAATTATATGATAATTCAAATATATATTTTTAAGAAAGGAAATAATTTAAATTTTAGAGAGAAATTATTTTTAGACAAAATTCTTTTTTTTATTTTTGTATTTTTTTATATAAAAACATAGTTTTTTTATTAGTAATAAGATTTATTAAATAAAATAAATTTAATTCTATTTTTTTTATTTTTGTATTTTTTTATATAAAAACATAGTTTTTTATTAGCAATAAGATTTATTAAATAAAAAAAGATAATTGAAATAAATATCCAAAAAGCCCTAATTTTTTGAAATAAGGACAAAAAATGCATCCCTTTCATCAAAATACTCTTTCCTTATTCATATGTTTATGTTTTTCTTTTTTTAAAAACAAAACATGTCTTTTTTTTATGAAAATATAGGTTCTTTAACTAAAAACTTATCATAATCTTAAAAAAAGTTTAAATAAAAAAAAAAATTATAAATTGATAATTTTTTTAAGAATGTATCAAAAACTATAAGAGTAATAAATTTTAAAAAAATAAAAAAATACTTTATTCATGTTGAATATTCATGAATATAGTTTTTAAAAAGTTTTGCACATTATATATTATTATTCATAAAATAATTGTTAATATTACCATAAAAAGCTTTAATATTATTTGAAAACTATGGCATAATATATTTTTTTAAATGTCATTCTAATAAAAGGTTTTTTAAAGAGAATTTTATTATAAAATAAAATAAAATTAATGACCATTTAAAAGAAAATATTGGATGTGCCTAAGCTAGAAGAATGAGCTTGGTTGACTGGCATAAAATTAAAAAGCTAAGTGTTCATGAGCCTAGATGGCTAGGCATGCTCACTAGGTTTTTTTTTTTAATGAATGGATCAATATGTCCCTATTATTTTTTATTAAATGGAAAGAACAAGGTGTTATCTTCTAACACTATTTTACAACCATCGAAGCTTGAAGCTTCATCGAAAAATCAGACTATAAGTTTTTGAATTTAAAAATCAAAGTTTTAATATTTTTTTAACCTTAAAATATGAAAAACAAAATATCATATGTATCTTTAAAATCCTATTTTAATCACCAAACATATTTAGATAAACTAAAATCTCAAAATCAAATCAAATAAAAAATTATTGAGCTTTAATCTACTTTTGATGCGAACCTCGTGAATATGTTGATTCAAAAACCCACAACGAAGTAAATGACAAACTCAAAAGACTAAAATTCAGATTTGAGATGAAACCTTAACTCAAAAATAACCTTATATCAGAGAATTAAAGGTATTGAAATTGACTTAGACTTGTTGATTATAAAGAATTAGAAACTCAAAATGTAGGGAAAACATAATAAAAAAAATCAGTAATACTTTGGTAAGTTCTGTTGTTATTTGTTTAAACAAAGAGAAACATGTTGCTTCAAGTAAAGCACCAACTTTATTTAATAATCTATGGTTGTTGAAATTTAACAACAATAAATAACATAAATAGATTAAACAAACAAACCTAATAACACTAATGGATCATAGACCAAGACCTATAACAAAACCCAACTAAAACTAAAGCCAATCATACGTAATAAACCTTAAACAATGATTAATGGATCTAAAATTTGCGAGCTGATGTGGACTCACTTACAATTAAACCCTAAATAAATTAAATAAACCTAAAAAACTATTAAAACAATAAAAATAAACAAGTCTAACTATTATACCAAAGTTGCCACATATATAGGAATAAAATAACCTAAGATAGTACAATTTTCTATCTTAAATGGTCTTATAACTAAAATTATATCCTAGAAAGGCTAGGATAATAAATGTTACCTCTTCGAAATCCTTTATAAGCTGAGAATTTAAAATATGAAACTATAATTGATCTGACCCGAAACCAAAAATTTAAAAATACTCCCATGAAACTGAAACATTAAAGTGTATGAAGACTGATTTTAAAGGCTAAAAACCTAAAACTTACAATTTCTTAACACGAACCTAATTATAACAGTTGCTTTGAATTTGTAATTTTTCTCTTTCTTCTCTTTCTTATTTTTTTTATTTACTTTAAATAGACAAATCTAGACATAACAAATATCGTTCTTTTTTTATCTAATATCGAAACAAATGCTAATTGGGCAATAAAGACAAAGAAAAACAAAAACTAAATAGAACAACTAAACTAAAACAAAGGTGAATAGAAACAAGTAAATTTGATGGGGAAATGAAACCTAAACACAACTTAGTATAGCAAAAACGCCACAAAGTCAACCCTAATAACCCTAATGGATCATAGACCAGAGACCAAAAACAAACCCAGCTAAAACTAAAGTCCAAAATTAAAAAATTATCAAACTCAATACGCTTGGGTTCAACCATTAGCTGAACTCAAGACAATGTGGGCCTAACAAGATGCTATACCTAATACACTTAAGTTCAGTTGTCAATTGAACTCAAAGTAACATAAGCCTAACAAGTTGTCAAACCTAGTACATTTGGGTTCAGCTGTTAGTTGAACCTAAAATAATAAAGGCCTGGAAAGTTACCAAATCCAATAATAGACTTAGGTTCAGCCATTAGTTGAACTCAAGGTTATATAGGTCTTACAAGTTGTCAGATCTAATACGCTTGGGTTCAATTGTTAGTCGAACCCAAAGTAATGTAGGCCTGATGAGTTTCCAAACCCAATCCATATGGGTTTAACCATTGGTTGAGCCCAATGCAACATAGGTATGGTAAGTTGTCCGACCCAATACACTTGGGTTCAGTTGTCAGGTGAACCAATGGCAATGTGGGTCTGGCAAGACTCCAGATCCAATGCACTTGGGTTCAGACATCAATTAAACCCAAGGTGCTATGATTTTGATTAGAAACCATGCCCTTTTCATTTGAGTTTGGTTACATGCCAAGTCTAATTGGTCTTAGAAATCCAGGACTATAAAGCTTTATTTTAAGATTAATGACATGACCAACTCGTGTTAGAGATAATCATCTCCCTACATCTATAAATGTATAAAAAGTTCTTAAAGGACCTATCACATTTTCAATCTCATTAATGATATATAATGGATGGTTATTCCTCATTAATAATGTGTAAGAGATATTTATCCTCTATTAATGTCACCAAATAGAGATGACTCTTCAAGCTCTCTTGATTTTATCAAAACGACAAAGTTCATGAAGTGTAAATACCCTTTACACCACCTAAGTAAAAGGTTCAAAACCTTTTTTACTCTAAAAGCTTAAATATTTCATAGCATTAATCACACTTAAAAACAAGAACAAATACTCTTGTTTTTGAAATTTAAGGCCTTTTTTTTATTTATTGTATTTTTCATTAAAAATTATTGACTTTATCTTTGAATAGTGTTTAGATCTTACCGATAAGAACTGTTATTACAGGTACTAAGATTTTTACTAGTAATTTAGTACTTCCTAAGCTAAGAAGAAGAGAACCAAGTATATGAACATTTTGATTAACCATTATCCAAACATCAAATAATTTGTTCCTTGAACATATTGGATATTGAAATATCATCATTATTTAAGAATCCATTATGGTTTTTTAGAATAGCTTACACATTTTAATTTGGTGTTTCTCATTATCTTATTTGGATTTCATGGATGTTTCCTCGTCATCACATAATTAGATAACCATTTTAGATAATTAATTAATAAAGAGAGTGGAACACTAAGCTAATTGTTGGAAGGTTTAGTGAACTTTTCGCCCCGTATTCATCCACTTGAATGGGAAAGTGATTCTTTGTAATCACGCAACAAGTACAGGCCCACTAATGAGCATATATATATATATATATATATATATATATATATAGTACAAAGCAATATAAAAAATATATTATTATCTGAAAACATTAATTTATTACTGTGAAAGAAAGAGCAACGAATCTTTAATGATATCTAAAACTTTGTATGACGAGAGGGAGATGACTCGATCCCGATGACTTCATCCCATGACATATATATATATATATATATATATATATATATATATATATATATATATATATATATATATATATATATAGCGGTCCCAAGAGCAAGCCTCGGCACTCCAAAGTTCAACTGAGAAACGGATAGGATCAAAAAGATTTTGCATACATAATTCAAGGCGATGAGCTCCATCCAAATATTGCTTTCTGTGTTCTTCCTAATTATATTTTCTTCGTGCCTTCCTACAACACAGTATAAGATCCCGAAGCTCGGTGCTTTTCAAAAAAATATCCATAGGACTGAACCCCAAACCTCATCTAAATCTTCCTCGAAAGATTTGGTTACGTTTTATTACACCCAAACACTTGATCACTTCAACTATAAGCCAGAAAGTTATACCACTTTCCGACAAAGATATGTAATCGACTTTAGATATTGGGGTGGTGCAAATACTAGTGCGCCACTATTCGTCTTCTTTGGTGCGGAAGAGGATTTAGATGATGATTTAGATGCTATTGGATTCCTTTCTGACAACGCCCCTCATTTCAAAGCTCTCTTGATATACATAGAGGTAAGATATGTGGTACTATATGCTCTCATCCTCGGAATATATATTCGTAATTCAATTCTTAATTTTTTTGAGTAGCCAAGTGCCACTTTTTCTATAAGATTCACTCAGATTGATCCGAATACTGTTTGAGGATTAATATTTTCAAGGAACCTTTTCATTATTTCTCATAGTATATAAGACTCATGATCGTGCACTGAGCATTCCATGTGTGGAGATTCACAGTGAGTCATATAAATCAAAGTTATTAAACTCAATCCATTTAAGTGAGTGTTTTTTTTTTTTTAAAAAAAAAAACAAGATCAGAGGTTGTCTTGTCATTAACAAGGTTTTATCAAATCAATTTTCATTCAATTTAATTTAAAAATTAACTCAGAGGAAAGATGTCGGGTTAGTACCAAGTGAGTTAATAGTTGACCTGTATATTTGGCAGCATCGTTACTATGGGAAATCAATACCGTTTGGGTCAAGGAAGGAAGCTTTGAAAAATGCGGAAACTCTTGGTTATCTCAACTCAGCACAGGCAATGGCAGATTATGCTGCGGTGATTATGCATCTGAAGAAAAAGTATTCTGCCAAAAACTCTCCTGTAATTGTTATCGGAGGATCGTATGGTGGCAGTAAGTGAATACAAAATATTCAAACCTTCATTCATTCTAACAATATCATTTAATTTCTAGATTTTTCTTCGAATATTTATGATCTTAATGTTCTTGATAACTCTGTAGTGCTAACCTCATGGTTCCGGCTGAAGTATCCCCATATTGCTCTTGGTGCCCTTGCTTCATCGGCTCCAATTCTTTACTTCGATGATATTTCACCACAAGAAGGTTACTATTCTATTGTAACCAAGGATTTTAAAGTATGAAAACCAAATCCTTAATTATATTTGTTAAATCAACTTAATTAATTACTTGCTCTCTAGTAACCCTGAGTAATCATTATATATTATGATGGTATAAATTAATGCAGGAAACCAGTGAGAGTTGCTACAACACTATACGTAAATCGTGGGGTGAAATCGAAAAAATTTCTTCTAAGCCTAATGGTCTTTCAATCCTTAGCAAGAAATTTAAGACTTGCTAGTAAGTTGGACCTGCTATCTACAAAATTTATGATCGTTACAATTTGAAGTTTGACTATATTTTGTTGCTAATCTCCTAACGTTTTTCTTTCTTTCTCTTTTGTTTTTTCCCTTTTCTTTCTGGTATTAGTCCTTTGAACAGAACATTTGAGCTAGAGGACTTCTTGGACTCGATTTATTGTGAAGCAGCACAATATGATTATCCACCTGAATTTCCAGTTAGTATTGTTTGCGGTGGCATAAACAAAGCATCAGCTGCGAGAACCGATATTCTCGACCGAATATTTGCCGGTGTTGTTGCTTACATGGGAAATAGATCATGCTACGACATGAATGAATTCAACTATCCAGATACAGTATACGAGTGGAGGTGGCAGGTGAATAACTTCGCCACCATTTTTCTTAATAAGTCATTAACCTAGTTAATCCATAAATTTAAGACGTTAAATGAAGCCTTAATAATAATTTTATATTAATTGGTTAACATATTTTTCAACTAAGTTTTTTTATTTATTTGAGACTTGCACAGTTTTGTTGTAAGATCACAGATATTTGAGACTTGCACAGAAATTTGACATGAAGCTCTACATAGAAAAAAATCACGCACCACAATCTTATCTTTATTCATACATGACTTGATTTTGACTACTATATATATATATATATATATATATACACACACATGTGCAGACCTGTAGTGAGATTGTGATGCCCATAGGCCATGAGAGCAATTCTATGTTCCCACCAGCACCTTTCAATCTAAATAACTACATCAAAGATTGCAAGAGCTTGTTTGGTGTCTTACCTCAGCCTCATTGGATCACTACTTATTATGGAGGACATGTATGTGTTTCTATTTGATATTTTGTCCCTTTTTTTATCACTGGATTCTTTGTATCTTGAACTATATAATAAAGGGCCGTGCTCTTTTATTACATGATTATTAAATAAATTTAAATTATTAGAATTCGGGTTTGTTTTATTAAAGAAACCTACTACTATATACATAACTGTTAAACTTAGGCTGTTCAACATTATGTTTTTTGTCTTCTTGCTATGCCGATTTTAATTTCAAGCTGTTGATGATGTTAAGAATTGTGGCAGGATTTAAAATTGATTCTTCATAGGTTTGCTAGCAACATTATCTTCTCAAATGGGCTGAGAGATCCTTACAGTAGTGGCGGGTAAAGAAAGAGAAAATCTTTTGTTTATTTTGTTCTTTTATAAGTAATCAGGAGAATGTTCATCATCTAATTTTATAATCATCTTCCTTCTTTCATTGCAGGGTATTGAATAACATATCAGATAGTATTGTTGCGGTTTCTACAGTGAACGGTAATGTTCTTGATAAATTTACTTACCTGCATTCTATACATAGATAGATAGAGTTATTAAATCTGATTTAATATGAACTGGAACTCGACTGACCTAGTCTTTGTTTAGAGTCGAGTATCGAAGAAAAACCAGATTTAATTTTAACCTAATCATCAAGTTGCAGGTGGACACATCAGGCCGACCGGGTTAAGCAAGATTAACTTGTTGTTTTTATCTTTTGAAAAATAAAATAATAAAATAATGTCGTTTTGATTGGTCTGAATATAATCTATCCAATCCATGACGTGAAATTTTAACAAGATAATAGACCAAACCGGGTTTAATAATTTAATACTAGCTAAATTTGTTGGAATATCTGATTTGATAAAATATCCTTAATTATTTTCTTGGATGTCCCTATCGACAGGATCTCATTGCTTGGACATACAACGAGCGAGTCCAAGGGATCCCCATTGGCTGGTGATGCAACGTAAAATAGAGGTGAAGATAATTGAAGGGTGGATTTCCAAATATTACACAGATCTTCTTGAGGTCAAAGATCAAACCCCTTTTTAGTCATAAGAGGGGGGCGGAGTAGATGCTGCTGTTTCAGGTCAATTATAAAATTAACTGCAGTTGAATAAGAAATTATTGCAAGGATATATAATTGCTGGGCCACTTTGCCAGCTTTAAATAAAGAACTTGATATGTATGGTTATGTGTACTCCTTCTACAAATCCACTACGTTTCATGTAATAATAAGATGGCCAATTCCTCTTCAATTCTAGTTTTTATTTTATTTTTTTGATAATGAGTTTTGAATTACATAATATGGGTAGTCATGGTGAGTTTAATACAGTAAGGGAGTGTTTGTAAGCGTAATAATAGTTATGGTTCAAAGTGTTTTTTTATTTAAAAATATATCAAAATAATTTTTTTTTAAAAAAATTATTTTAAACAAAAACACCATCAAAACGAGATGAAAACATGAAAAATTAATTTTAAATTAAAAAAATATTAAATTTTTTAAAAACATGATTTCAATCGCGTTCTCGAACATCGATCAAGTGAGTTGAGAATAATGGAATGTATTGGGTTGTGCCTTAGCCAACCTTTCTATTTATATAGAGGCAGTAGAACACTGCAGTAACTGTAATGATTACAACATCCTATATTAATTTCTTATTCTGTTAGATACATGAGTAATTGTAATGATTACAACATCCTATATTAATTTTCTATTCTGATAGATACATGATATACATTCTATAATATGCCCCCTCAAGCTGAGGGTGGGGGATCAACCCGAAGCTTGAACCGAAAAGCAGTAAAGGATGCAACAGGAAGCGGTTTAGTGAAGACATCGGCAAGTTAATCCCGAGAGGGAACAAAACGAATCTGAATTTCTTTCTTGGCAACACGGTCACGGACAAAGTGATAATCCACTTCAACATGCTTAGTACAAGCATGGAAAATAGGATTTGCTGAGAGATAGGTAGCACCAAGATTATCACACCAAATGGTAGGAGCAGACCGAGGGAACCCGCAAATCGTTAACAAGTATTGAAGCCAAATGACTTCACGGTACCATCAGCAAGGGCTTTATACTCGACCTCGATGAGGAGCGAGCAACAGTGCGTTGCTTGCCGGATTTCCAAGAAATCGGCGTCTGACCAAAAAAGACAAGATAGCCGCCCGTAGACTTGCGATCATCAATACTACCAGCCCAATCTGCATCTGTAAAGCCATGTAGAGCAAAGAAGGAGCCTCGAGTGATATGGAAACCATAAGATGCCGTACCTTTAAGATAGCGTAAAATACGTTTGACAGCGGCCCAATGGGAATCTGTAGGAGCATGCATAAACTGACAAACTCTGTTAACAGCAAAGCATATATCTAGACGAGTGAAGGTAAGATATTGAAGAGCACCCACGATTTGACAAAATCATGTAGGATCAAAGAATGAATGATCCGATAATAAAATGACTTTCGAAGGGGAGACTGGAGTATCAACTGGTTTGCAGGAAGTCATACCAGCTCGGGTGAGGATGTCAAAAATATATTTATGTTGACGCAGCATTAAACCCATACCGGTAGACTGAACTTCAATACCCAGAAAGTAGTGAACAACACTTAAGTCACGAAGCTTGAACTCAGAGCTGAGTAATTGTATAAGGTGATGGAGCATAGCAGAGTTGCTACCCGTGAGCAGAATATCATCAACATACACCAGGAGATAAAAGATATTAGTACCATCAGATAAGATAAACAAGGAGGTGTCAACCTTGGAAGCTCGGAAACCGATGGAGAGCAAAAAATCACTTAGACAAGTGTACCATGCTCTTGGTGCCTGTTTCAAACCATACAATGATTTGTGCAATTTGCACACATGAGATGGAAGAGAAGAGTTAACAAAACCTGGAGGTTGTTTCATGTAGACCTCTTTAGTAAGAACACCAATGAGGAAGGCATTATGAATATCAAGCTGATGAATCTTTCAATTTCGCGAAACCGCGATAGAGAATACCAATCGGACAGTGGCCTGCTTAATAACTGGACTGAAGGTTTCAGAATAATCAATACCTTCCTGCTGGGTAAAACCTCTAGTAACAAGGCGCGCTTTATAGCGCTCAATACTACCATCAACACGACGTTTGATCCGATATACCCATCTACTGCCAACAACGTTCATAAAAGAATGAAACGGAACCAAAGACCAAGTGTGATTTGAGCGCAAAGCAGCGATCTCATCATACATAGCATTATTCCAAACTGCATACCGGTCAGCATCAGAAAATGCAATGGGCTCAAAAGAAGGAGAATGCAGTACCCATGTGGAGGCAGAGGTGGCGGTAGTGGAAGCAACCAGGTTTGCTGTCTTCGGCTGCCGCGGTTTGAGAGTCATAGGATGGCTGCTGCGTGCTGGTGGAGACACAGGGGAAGATAGTGGCAGTGAGGAGACCTGTGGCAGCTGATAAAAAGATAAATCAACCATAAGTTACAGACCTGCAGGAGAGGATGATGAAGAAGCAGCCTCCAGCATAGGACTGTTAGCAGAGGAGGGGCTGTCGGCAGAGACCGAATCTGCAGAAATGCTGGACATGGTGGGCGAAGCAGAGGAGGGGCTAGAGAGTGTCCCAAGACCATGAGGAGAGGAGATCAATTTACAACCTAAACCTGCATCATAAGGGTTAGATAAACAAGCATGTGATGATGGCCAAGGGATGGTTGGGAGCTGTGGTCAGGTGGCTGTTTGGAGTGGCAGAGCTGTGTGCTGTGGGCTGTTTGGGTGGCTTATGGAAGTGGGTGGTGGTGGGTGGTTTAACAAGTTTGAAAGGGTAACAGTAGTGGGTGGGATGGGGGTTGTGGTGGAAACCTTTGCAATCTGTTCAGAATTATCAAAAGGAAACACATGTTCATGGAAACGGACATGATGGGAAATATAAATACGGTGAGATGCAATGTCAAAATATCGATAACTAAGATGGGAGGAACTATATCCAAAGAACACACATGGAGAGGAACGAAAATTCAATTTATGATTCTTATATGGATGCAGAAAAGGAAAACAGAGACACCCAAAGTACGCAGAAAATGATAATCAGGAGACCGGTGAAATAAACAATCAAATAGAGAGCAATGGGCAAGAACAGGAGTAGGCATGCGATTTATAAGATAAACAGAGGTTTCAAAAACATAATTCCAAAATCGAAAAGGTGCTTTACATTGCCCTAAAAGAGTAAGACCTGTTTCCACAATATGCCTATGACGACGCTCTACTGTGCCATTTTGTTTATGAGTGTGAGGACAAATCAAACAATGATGAATACCAACAGTCTGAAAAAATATGGATAATTTGCGGTATTCACTGCCCCAATCAGTTTGAATAGATTTTATTTTTAATGAAAATTGACGTTCAACGAGAGTCTGAAATTGATGAAAAACAGAGTAAACACCAGACTTGGCAACGAGAGGATAATACCATACATATTTAGTATAAGCATCAACAAAGATAACAAAATAACGATAGTCATCTGAAGAAAAAAGAGGAGCAGGGCCCCATACATCACTAAAAATTAATTCAAGCGGAGCAGAAGTTTTGTGACTCATAGGTCCTAAAGACAAACGTGATGATTTTCCTAAAGGACAACTTTGACATGGAAAATTAAGACGTTTGTTGTTACAAATGATCTTATTTTTTGAGATTAATAATTGAAAAATACGTGTAGTAGGATGACCTAGTCGACGATGCCATAAATCGGCAGAGGCGGAAGTGCAGGGAGACCAATAGGCTTGAGGAACTGACGTGACGGAAGACTTGGTAAGGGCATAAAGACCATCTTTACTCTGACCTGAGAGAAGGATTTCATGGGTGTTGAGATCCTTGACATAAAACACACAAGGGTGAAATTCAAAATAAACATTATTATCAAGACAAAATTTCTGAACAAAGAGCAGAGGTTTTGTAATTACAGGAACATGAAGAACATTAGATAAGGTGAAAGAACGATGTGGTGTATATATTTTTGTATGACCAAGATGAGATATAGGGAGGCCCTTACCATCACCAACATGCAAATTATCATTACCAAGATACGGTTCTAAAGCAATCAAGGTGGCAAGATCAGGTGTGACGTGTTGATTGGCACCGGTATCCGGACACCAATCAACAGAACCGGTTAAGGAGAGATTGCGCTGCACCAGATTGGCAGTAGGTTGTTCGCCATAACCTCGCTGCTGGAATTGAGGGCAATGGGGAGCTGTATGGCTGAAATTTTGACACAGTTGGCAGCGTGGATTCTGCCCCCTATTACGCTGCCAAGAGCCTTACCAAAAGCCCTGCCTATTGTCACCGAAGGAGGAGTTTTGGAAGCTCCAGTGATCAGGTCTGGAGCCAGCAAATCGGTTGCCTCTACTGTTGGACTGGTTGGGACGCCAGCCACCATTGAAGCGGCCGCTGCTGTGGCCAGAATTGCCAAAAGTCTGGCGTTGCGCAACAAGAGCAGAAGATGGAATGCTGGGTGTGGGCAGCAGAGGAGCATGTATGGCAGCAGAAGATTTGTGAAGAAATTCATGTGTGAGGAGATGGCTGTGAAGATCTGCATATAATAAAGGTTCAGCCTTGGTAATAAGACTGGTAACTAAGTCTTTAAACTCTCCCCGAAGACCACGAAACACATAAATTGAAATCTTCAAGTGAAACTGGCCGACCAGCAACGACCAATTCATCAAATAAGGCATTTGCTTTTTGCATAAATTGAGTTACTAATTCATCACCCTGTCGAAGATCCTGAAGAGAGCCGTGAAGTTGCATAATACGAGAGTTGGAGGTAGAAGCGAGAACTCGCTCAGGAGTGCCCCAAGCTGAACAAGAACTTTGACAGCCAACAACAAGATGCAAAACTTCCATAGATAGGGAGGAAAGAAGAGCACTTAAAATGAGTTGGTCCTGTTGTTTCCAGGTTTGAAAAAGCGGATTTACTTGAAGAGAGATACCATCATGGGCAAGAACATGTGTTGATGGACATGTGTTGGAGCCATCAACAAAACCAAAAACTCCTTAGCCTAGGAGATAAGGCAGCATTTGCATACGCCAATATAAATAATTGGTGTTTGTTAATTTGAGGGAGATGACTTGATGAGTGTGAGAAAGGGAGATAATGCTTTGCGGAAAGAGAGGTAGAGAGGCGATGGGCGTGGGTCAGAAGAGGAGGCATTCACCAGCCATGGCAAAGAAGAATCCAGGCGGTGACGCAGCAGAGGAAAGCATAGGAGGCGCTGCAAGAAAAGAGGGTTGTACTGCCAGAGAAGAAGAAAGCTAGACTGCTGGTGCTGCAGAATTTAAAGATGTATGTGGTGATTGTTCCATTGAAGAAGGGAGGCTGGGAGGCTGTGAGAAAAGTAGGTTTAATTTATTTTAGGGTTTTATGACTCTAATACCAAGTTGAGAATAATGGAATGTATTAGGTTGTGCCTTAGCCAACCTTTCTATTTATATAGAGGCAGCAGAACATTGCAGTAACTGTAATGATTACAACATGCTATATTAATTTCCTATTCTGATAGATACATGAGTAACTGTAATGATTACAACATCCTATATTAATTTTTTATTTTGATAAATACATGATACACATTCTATAATAAAGTGATTAAGATTGTTGACCATTGGTGCTTATTTTTTAGAAAAACGTTTTACTTGATTTCCTTTGGAAAAGTTTCGATCGCCATCTGCATGAACTAACACTAAAATCTAACATGACTCGATTTCGTATTACAGTGGGTGGAAGTTGAAGATGAAGAACATGGAATCCAATTAATTTGTTGAGTGGCATGCCACCCCATTAGCAGGCCACTTTCAATTTGGGAGGCCATTAAAAAACACCTATATATCCAATATATATATATACACCCCAGCATCTCCACTGCATCTGCATCTCCACTAAAGCTTCAATCAACTACGAAATATATATATATATATATATATATATATATATATATATATATATATATATATATATATATATATATTATGTTGGCTCAGTTCATATTCATAAAGGTTTGTCGGTCCCTTGGGCTACAAGGAATCCCATCATATTTTAGCAAGCGTGGCCATCATTCATTTTTAATCTTTTTGGAAACCTTCATGGTTCTTTTGACTAAATGGATCCATGATTTTCACAAGGCTCTCGTCAAGGATCATCATCATTTCAAGAAACACGAGTTACAAAAGCAAAAATTGGTCCCTTTTTTTTTCAGTTTAACCAAATGACTTGTAACAAAATTTCTAGGTCCCGAGTCTGGTTAAACACTCAGGCTATGAATATTAATTGCATAAAAAAATTAAATTAAAAAAAAATTGAAGGTGGAGTTATTGTAGCCGAAGAGACATTTTAATGTTCATTAGAATATTTCCTTGACAAAAAAAAAAAAAATATGAAGTGGGCATTAGGCCAAGGTCATCTTTTTATCATGAAACAATTATCTTTTATAAATTTTATGGAGTTAGATTGATTATTTTATCTTTCTCACATTAAAATTACCAATTTAACCATAGAATAAAAAAATATATAATGCATATTGCTCGGGGGCTTTTCGATCTTTTTATTTTTTTTCAAAATAGTGTAATTACTTTAATATTTTTAAAGATAAAATCAACATAACTCTTTCACAAGAATTTTTTTGTCATTTTATATTGGTTTCATTGTAGATTTAAAGGTCAATCAAGAGTATTTTTGTAATTGATATATATTAAATATTATTTAAAGGCTAAACTAGATTGACTCGGATTATTTTTTTATGAAGTTAATCTTGGATTCATGACTAGAGTCACCAGTTTCAAAAGTTAACGCGGGTTAATTTTTTTAAAAAAATTATTTATTTCAATTTTATTTTTCAATATTTGATTTATTAAAAATTGATCTTCGTACTTTTTTTCATTTTCATTCTATTGGGTTATCTTGATCATGTGTCCATAGTCGTGAGGTTTACAAGTTAACCTGAGTTGACTCGTATTTTTTTATTACTTTTGTTTGATAATTGAGCTTCATGATTTTATTCAAATTGTTTTAACACAATCACCTTGGTATACAATCACTATAACGACTAGGTCAGATATTTTGCATCTTGACTCAAGTGGGATCAGATTAAGATTTTTCAACCTTTTTTAATTATATTTCTTTCTTAATTTTTATCATTCAAAATTTTATTTGCTAGAGATTGAGTTTCAATATTTTTTTTCCTTTCTATGAGTTATAATAATCTCATTTAAGAATTGGTCTTTGAACTTTTTTTCTTGCATTTTATTTTATAAGATTATCTCAATCTTATGTTCATAGTCGGAAAGTTTACAAGTAAATCTGGTTTAACTAGGGGTTTTTTTTTTTTATTTTTTGAGTTTCGCTCTTCAATATTGAGTTGTTTGATAATCCAAGTAGGCTCGAGTTAGGTTCTTTTTACCTTTTTTCGTTGTCAATTTTTTTTAATCAAGTTATTTATTGTTGTTGTATTTTTTTAATCATATTATTTGAATTACCAATTGAACCAATTACTAGAGTCTCATATTCTTTTTTCTTAGCATTGTTTTTTATGTTGAAAAAAAAAATTATCTGGCCATAGCTACAAATCTAGTATCATCCTATTTACCCATACTAGAAAACATAATTCTTGTTTTTTTTCTTTTACAATTATGGTTATTGTTTGTTTGTTTTAATGTTGATGTTGTGGTTAAATAGAATTATAATAGTTTATGGATCTACGCTACGCTGTAGGTTGGATCAGAACTTTTTTAAAGATAAGAAAAAATATTCAGATTGCAAAAAACTATTTGGTGTTTTTATTAAACATGGCTTGGAGGGTCAGTTTTGAAACCTCCTCATACGACTCATTATCTGGCTTGGGTTTAAAATTAGAATGTATGGAAGTTGTTTTGATATGACCTAATCAACTTGGCTAGTCCAAAAGTATCCCAACTTACGTGTAAGAACAACATTGAGGATGAAATTGAGGGGAAAAAACGATGAAATTGATTAAAAAAAAACTCTTGACCTAACTTCTTATCTAGCTCAAGTTTAAAATTAAACTATGTGGGAGTTGTCCTAACATGACCCATTCAACTTGGTATGTCCAAAGATAAACTGAATGATTGTGAAAAAAAATCTAATGATGAAATTAAGAAAATAAAATGATGAGATTGACAAGGAAAAAAAACCTTTTGACCTAGCTTCTTACTTAGTCAAGTTTAAAATTAAACCGTGTGGGAGTTGGTCCGACTTGAACATGTTGATTCAGTTAGTTTAAAAAAAACCCATACGACAGTTAGAAATAAATTTTAAGGATAAAATTAAAAAAAATAAAGATTGAATTGGAAAAAAAAATTATAAACAATGAAGCTCCATTGTTTTAATATAGAAGTAAATTTCCTTGCAGAATTAATGAATCCACAATCTCAAATTGTGATCCATATTTACTTATAACCATGGTTATTTTTTTTTATTTATCTTGAATTGATAATATGATAAAGAAAGGTTACATATTGTCCTAGTATAATGGACTCGTATGTAATCTTAAATCGTAAACCATTTCACTTGATAATTTCTCATCTACTTGAAAAATAAAAGTTTTTCCATTTATTAATTATGAATCCTTTTAATTGAATTATTTTGATTTAGTTCATTTTAGTATTTGAGGATCTGCCTCAATTTCTACTAGAAAAAGATATTGATATTTTATAATGTTAATTGATGATATTTTTTAGATTTATATGGATATATTTTTAAAACATATATTAGAACTGCCTCATGTTTATAAATAATCTTCAAATATAGCATTCACTCAATTTTTTAAATGTATTAAGGTATTTTAATATGAAAATGCTACCCGATACGAAAAATCTCAATATTATTTTCTAGTATTAAGAGCAATGTCACCATCATCCAAAGGATCATGACCAAATTACCTCTTAACAAAACACTAGAATTAGACCTAAACTTGTTCATATATTAATGGAAGCGACCTTAATTATTCAATATCAATTGAGTTATTTTTATAATCTCTCTAATTAATTTATTTATAAATCACTTCATGATATATTATCTTATTATAGATTATTTTGCATGTTTAGATATATGTACATGCTGAACAAATTGCAATTACGATAGCATCCATGTTGTTTTCTACGCTACACTATTTGACCAGTGTTGTTACTCATTTTTAGGCTCTATGTGCTAATGAAGATGGTGTATATCCTCTTTGAATCGAAGGCAGGAGTTTAGTTCAAGGTTGCTGAGAAATTGACAAAAAGCAAGAAGAAAGAAATGTTTTTCGAACCCTGTTTCAGCTCTCTTCTACTCTCTTTATCCTTCCCCTTTGTTGCTGAAATTGTCAGAATTTTATGCTAATTAGGGGTCTTTATAATGCTGAATTCATTACTTTTTTTTTTGGTCTTTAAGGTTTGATAAATCTCTTAGAATTTGCACTAAAAAAACTTATTATGCTGCTATCGCAATTTTTTGTTCCAACTTAGGCCTTAATTCTGATTTGGTTTCGTGCAATATCTGACCATCCCAGTTATTTTTATCACTCATGACATGTTGAATAATTGACCTACACCTTTGGGTCCTAAGGCTCACTGTTCTTATGGCAGACTCTCAGTCAGATTGGGATGCTTGGCATTGTTAGTTCCCTGAATCAGATCAAGAAATCCTTTTGACCAACCAAATTGCAACCAGATTCTGTTCTTCAAAACGAATTTATCTCATTTTTAATCCTGCATGAAAGTTGTAGACCTATATGTGTAAGATGAATTTGGACTTTTGAATTGCCTGATTTTGATATTAGAAGATCGAGATATTCCCATTTGAATATCTAGTGTGAAAGTAGAGAATCCTGCCACAAGAAGAATTTCGGCTTGAGTTTGCAGGTTTGATTTGAGGGACTTAATTGCACGATACTTAAAGTTTAAAGACCAATTACGGGCCAATGTGAAGGACTTTTTTTTAGAACAAGGATTGAATTAAAAAGATGCTAAAATAAGGGAGTTGATTGAAGATGAAATTAATTAGAAGAAATTTCGCCGGATTTGAAGGAATTGAAAAAAGGGATTGGATGGAAAATAAAAATCTGTCACACTGAATTACGTGGCTCCTTTTGTGTTTACCTTTGCTTTATTTATTTTAGCAACAAACGACACCGTCATACATTGCTTCGCATTGTTTTTTTTCCTTTCTTCAGCTGAGAAAAAAAAAAGCGGCACCGTTTTGAAGCAACCCCATCATGGTACTGTTTATTTGCATTTTTTAGAACAGTACCTCCCCATCTGCAACTCTTTCCCTCCTTTGCAGCCGCTCCTGCTGGCTTTTCTTTTATTCCCTCGTCCTTGCGTCCTCACGCCAGCTTGGTCTGTACAAGTGCCACCTATTTTCACGCCAGGTTTGCAGCTGCAAGGCAAACAGTTTTAGGAAGGGAATGGCTTTGTACGCTCACAGTGCTAGCTGTGAAAGAAGACAAAGAGAGGAGTCTTACATCATCTAAGGGCTGAGATTTTATCCCTAATACATACGGCTGGGATGAGAGGGCGTGAGGCTGGTCCCCAAGTTTTTGCTTGGCTATATAAGCAAGCTGTTAAGTGAAGACAAACAGGAAAAACAGAGAGAGAGAGAGAGAGAGAGAGGCCAAAAACAGAGAGAGTAGAGGGAGACACAGAGAGTTAAACACGTAGAAAAAAGAAGAAGTAGAGACAGGGGAAAAGGAAAACATAAAGGAAAGGGAAAAGAGGGAACCGAGAGAACAATAAGAAGTTTGGGTAGAAAATAGCAGGAAACAACGAAAGGGAGGGGAGTTTAACTTCAATCTATTCTACTTTACCGGAAAGGAACTTAACAAAGCTCTAAAGAGTTTTTGAAAAAAGTTCCTAACGGTGAAAGAGGAAGGTTTTCTTTGGATCATCAAAGGCAAACATGCAGGGACCGCCCACCGGTTTGTTCTCCATTTTTGCAAGCAAGATCTGCAGGTATAGGTTTCGGCCTCTTTGTTTTTCCTGTTATATTCAAAACCTTGCATCTGTGTTTCGTTATGTTCCAAAACTGTTTCTTCCTTTGCTCTAGATGTTTGTTTTCTGTTGGGAAAAAAGGTGGCATGCTTACCCACTGTTCCATCCATGGTTCTGAGTTGTTTTCCTTTTGCTTATATTAAAGCTCCATATTCTTTTCTGTTATTTTTTTTCATGAGGGACCGTGAGTTTTAAAGGCCTTCATCATCCTTCGCCTCCTCTGCTTAGTGCCTCCTTGATTGGGATTTGTATAGGATGTTTTTCACACAGATTTAGTTTTCATCCATAAAGAAAAACACGAGAGGGGTTCCTTTGCATTTGAGGTTTTCTTTTGGCAGGTGTTTGGTTCACGTTTTCATTCTTGTTTCTGTGAAAAGGGAGGTAGCAGACCGTTGGTCTATAGTTATGGTATTTAACATATGTAATACAAAGGCATGATGTTTATGTTGTTTCCTTTAGCGTGAAACAAACATGGCAGAGCCTGAGATTAAGAAAAGGGGAGAGGCGTGAGTCACGGTTTCTGCTATAGGATTGGGTTTCAAAGCTTTGATTTTCATGTGTATACGGACTTACTCTTTTCTGTTGAAAATAATGGGTCATGCTATGTTTAGTTTCTGAGTTTGAGAGGATGGACCGAAGTCTGTTGGATGAGATTTGGCTTTGGAAAGTTTTTTTTCCCCTGCCGGGTTCCTTCTGCTTTGTTTTACACGCACTGTTTAAGTCTTGCAATGTTAGAAATATATGTGATGGCTTGTCGTCTTTAATCGTGTTTACTGTGATGTTTGTGTTTTGATATAATAAAAATATTTTTTTTGTGTTGTATATCATCAATACCTTAAAATATTTTGATTTTTTTTTTAAAAGACAAATATTTAAAATTTTAAAAATTATATATTTTAGCATGGATTTCACACTACAAGATTTCACAGTTTTACCGACGGAAAAATTCCGTCGGTGTATGATTAGAAGTTCGTCGGTGATTTTTTTACCGACGTCATCACCGACAGAATAAGTCCGTCGGCTTTACCTTCGTCGGGGATTCCCCATTCCGTCAGTATATCAGTCGGAAAAACAAAAAAACCATTTACCGACGGTTTTACAGACGAAAAGTGCGCGCCAAAAAAAAAGATTCTCGCTTGAAATATACCGACGGATTTTCATTCCATCAATGACATTGTAATTACCGACGGAAAATATCCGTCGGTATATCGATCGGTGAATGTATGAAATACCGACCGAATATGTCCGTCTGTAAATTCGTCGGTACTGGTGGAAGCTACTGTAAAATGCCGACGGATTAATTCTGTCGGTAAGTCTGTCGATGAACGTTTAAAATACCGACCGAATTAATCCGTTGGTAAAATCATTGGTAATAGTTTTTTTCTTAATTTGTTTTAAAAAATTATTTAGGATATTTAATATAAAACTATATAAATTAATTGTTATACAAACCAATTATGCAAATAAAATTTTTATTAAACATAAAAAAAAAAAAACAAAGTTAAATAATATTCATTACAAACTAAATATGTTTCAAGAAAAATATTAAATGAAGTTTTAAAGGTAAATAATGTTGATTACAAATTAATATAAAGGTGGAGCTGGAGGAGGAGGAGGAGATCCTGGAGGAGGCTGGTGGTTATACGGCCAAAAAATATTAGGCGTACATGTTCCACTATTTGACATGTTCATGATTATTTCGCGAAGCTGTTCATAAGCCGCTTTTTGTTGTTCATGAGCCGCTTCATACTCCGCTTTTTGTTGTGCTTGAGACGCTTTGAGCTGCTCAGACTCCGCTCTTTGTTCTGCTCTGAATTGTGCGTACTCCGCTTTTAGGTTATCGTATTTCTCGGTGAGCTGAGCAGTGTGTTGCTGCAAGGCCACGAACTCCTTAGATTGGGAGCTCGATATTGATTGGGAGCTCGCAACGGTTGAAACACTACGGGGCGACCGCAAGTTGTCGGCCGTAGTGTTGGAGAGCCCGTAAACCCGATTTTTATCGGGTCCACCTGACGAGCCAACCTCCATCCACAAATCCGAATCGAATTCCGGATGGGTCAAAGTATCGTCCCCGTATCTCTTCCTCAACCGATTATTATACGTCTCCTGAAAATAAAATAAAAAAGTAATCATCATAATCAATACAATAAACATAATAACTTACATAATAACTTACAAAATAAAATGGTTGAACAAACATACCAGGAAATGCTGAGCACGGTTATCAACGAACTATTGCGCCCCTTTCTGGCGGTCTTGACTCCGCACATGCGTCTCCACAAACAGCTCCATCGGGCTCGGCTCACGTCCAAGAGACGCAGCCTATAATGAAAAAAGATATATTAATAACAATTGAATTTAACGATATATTTCATTTAAATTAATCTTACCATCCATTTCGCATGTGCAGCAAACGGAACGGAGCCGCCAGTATGCGTTGTCACCCCACCATGAATTGGCTGATTCCGGTTGCCAGCACGGGACTGTGAGCGTCGTGTGAACCGCTCAGACGTCACGTGCTCAAGATAGTGCGGCCATATATCTTTCGGGATGTATATCAGTTTGAAATCCCTCCAAACCGCAACATTGTTCCAGCCTTCGAAATCCCTATCCCTCGCGGGTTTTTTTGCCTTTTTCTGTGCTTCATACCAAAAATCACGCAACCAAAAATTACATTTCAAAACATAAATTTTTGTCTAAAAAAAATCCTGTATTGTTTTCGATCTTACCTAGTTGCCACGTGATTTTCCCACACCCTCCTCACAACAGTGTTATGCTCACTGTCCCAGCAGAATTTGTGTTGAGTATAAATAAACAAGTTTAAATAAAAACAATAATTTATTTACAATTATATTAATAATTTATTAGAAATAAGCTGAAAATTATAAATTAACACCAACCTGAAATCTGTCAAACCATGCATTGATTTGAGGCATCCATTCAAGATGCTTGGATATCTGACTCCATTGAAACAATGAAATCTCCATCGACGATTTAAACACCGATGATATTACTCGGGCTGCTTCAATGTTTGTGAACCAAAAAATAAATGAAATAAATTCAATAGTGATTACTTCATAAATTATGTTGTAATTTTTTAAAAAAAAACTTAAACCTTAACAAACTTACATTGAAAGGTCGTCCTTCCACTGTGCCTCGTACTTGTGGATAAATTGATTCCAGTGCGAAGGCACGCCGCGTCTGTGCTGTGAAGTACCGCTGGAAGAGGCAGCATCGGTTGACGGCGCAAATGGTGTAGGTGCCTCTTCTTAAGAGGCACCTAAGGAAATATCATCCTTGCTGCTAAACGAACTAGCTGCGACCCTACTTGAGCGACCAGCTCTGGTTTTCGTTCTACGCATTTACACAATTTTATACAAATACTTATATAATTAAATTCAAATGTCAAAAAAAAATTCAACAGCACCCCCTATACCGGATACTACCTAAATTCACAAACCTGCACATATTAACAATAGCCACAACCAATTTACCCAATCTATACTATTTATTTCAACATATTCAATTACTAATCCTAAGGTAAATTCAACATTAAGAATTACAATTCAAGTAATTATTCAATAATTATGCCAATACAACAAAACAATAAATTAAAAAAAAACTCTAGAATAACAATCAAAATAAATGGAAAAAATTAAACACAAATCATGCAATAATAGAGTAAAACTAATAATTATTCCAACATATTCAATTACTAATTCTATGGTAAATTCAACATTAACAATAAATATTCAACAAATTAACTACTAATAATTATGCCAATACAACAATAAAAATTATTCAATAAATTAAAAAAAAAACTATAGACATTAGCAATGAATTATGCAAAAAAAACTATAGACTTTATCTACATTACAAAAAATATACCAAAACAAAAAAAATAACCAAAAAAAAGCAAAAAAATACCATTAAAGTAAAATAAAATAGAGGAAACACTAACCTTTTAAACTGATGAAGATGATGAAGAAAACTTGCTAGAGATTGGAGATGAAAGCTTTGAAGAATTGAGAGGAAAAAAATCAAAATCTTAAGGTGAGAAATGAAGGAGAAGAAAAAATGAACTGAACGGGCGGTCAGTTGAACTTATATGGCAATTTTATCGACGGATTCACCGACGGATATAAAATTAATTATTATTTTAATTTATTCCGTCGGTGATGTGTTAAAAATCCGTCGGTAAATTTTGAATTTCACACCAAAATTTTTAATGACCCTCCATATTTTTCGCGGTCCGTCGGCAATATGATGCGGTCAGAGGCGCATTTAATGCACAACCCTTTGAAATTCACGCTGTCCGTCGGTAATTTTATCGGTAAAATTGACCCGCCGACAACTTACCGACGGATTTAAATTCGTCGGTGTGGCCGTCGGTGATCGGGTGGCATTTCAAGTAATTATTTTTGAACTTTCTGTGAAATGCCGACGGATTTATGGCCGTCGGTGTGCCCGTCGGTGATAGGGTGGCATTTCAAGTAATTATTTTCAAAATTTCTGTGAAATGCCGACGGACTTAAGGCCATCGGTGTGGCCGTCGGTGATAGGGTGGCATTTCAAGTAATTATTTTCGAACTTTCTGTGAGATGCTGATGGACTTAAGGTCGTCGGTGTGGCCGTCGGTGATCGGGTGGCATTTCAAGTAATTATTTTCAAACTTTTTGTGAGATGCCGACGGACTTAAGGCCGTCGGTGTGGCCGTCGGTGATATGGTGGCATTTCAAGTAATTATTTCATTTTACAAAATATATCATCCATGATCAATAATTATTTCAAGTAATTATTTAGTAATTGTGGCATTTCAAGTAATAAATATTTTGTGTTTCAAAATATATCATCCATAATCTAAATTACATGAAAAAAAGGGTTTTACATAGGGCTTCATTTTGGTAGTTAGTCAGAATTTTCTTCTTCTTCGTCATCAATTGAATTGTCATCACCTTCATCGCAATCTTCAATATGAATATCATCTTCTTCATCGATGGAATTACAGACGGAAAAGTTTCCGTCGGTAGATACCGACTGAATTACGGACGGAAAAGTTCCGTCGGTAATTCCGACCTCAAATTACCGACCGAAATATTCTGTCGGTAAATCCGTTGGTATTTAGCGAATTTCTGGTAGTGTCATAAACACAAAAAAAAAAATTATTTTCTTGCATTTTGGATTTTACAACATGTTTGTAAAACTCCAAAGGGTGGTGGTCAATATTCCAAAAAATACAAAAATCTTTTTTTTTTTGGGAATTCATCTATTATTCACCGATAATGTTTGGATAAAGAAATCCTAAATGGATGAATATCCAAAATATTATTAGAAATAACTTGTTATTATTCATTACTAATATTTGGATAAAGAAATCCCAAAGGGATTAATATCCAAAATATTATTGGAAATAATTTGTCATTATTCACTGTTAATATTTGGATAAAGAAACCCCAAGTGGTTAATATCTAAAATATTTTTTCTAGGAATAACAAGTCATTATCCCTTAATAATATAAGAGCAAAGAAACCTATGAAAGGTAAATGTCTGAAATTTTGTTAAGAGTAATCTAACTTGTTCATTTTTAACATAATGGTAGGTTTATGCCCAAAATGTTATTTAGAACAATTTAATTGCACACCTTGAAAGAAACCTCCATTATAATTTGGACATTTCAAATATTAATTCAATGGTTTATGAGTCATGAAAGTACAAAATACTAAGGTAAAAATAGGCTTTTAAAACACCTTGAATTTCCTTAGATTTCTAAAATAGTTTTTTTTTCTCTTCCTTGCGATTTACGAGTCGCGAACACTTGAAATACTAAGGGAAAAATAAGCTTTTAAGCACATTGAATCTTCTTAAATTTCTATCTTAGTTGTCTCTTAATTCATAAGTTATAAATTTATTTCAAATCAAACATAGATTTCAAGAGATCTGTACCGGTTCTCATTGGCACTCTATAGACATATTTAAATGTATGATCTATATTGACCAGGGTTCTTTCTTTTAGACTTTGAACCCAAGTTCGTTCATCATAGCAGACTTATTATAGGAAAACTGATAGGATTAGAGAACATCAACACCATAGTAATTATAAGGCAAACCAAATACCAAGTAACTTATCTTAAGTATGGCATACTAGGGGTGCTAAAACTTTCTCTTTACGCAACTAGTCACTTGTCTTAAAATCTCTGAAAGACCAGTTAGGTTTTCTAGTGATCATAATATTAGGTGGCAACTTTTTTTTTCACAAAACAAAGACTCTGATAATTATCTCCTGTTTCAGGAAGGGTCGCCGTGGCGTCGAGCTCTCACGAGGGTGCTACAACTGAAAAAATTATCATTATTTTGACCATATTTTCATCAGTCTTCACTGTCCCTCAGCTCTTACATATCTCTCACTCCACTCTCCCCTCTCAGCCTATCACTCTCCACGTGCATATCTTTTTATTGTGCCTCCTAACGCCATAACACGACAACACTAGACACTCACCGCGATGGTGCAACCCTCTCCCTTCCTCCACTTCCCTTTATTGCTCAGGAACAAATGGATCTATTATTTGTAACTTTTTTTTTTTTTTTGTAAGTTTGGGTTGCAGCAAAATTTGGTGTAACCTTTGGGATTTTTGGATGTAGTTTTTAGTATTTCTGGACTCTCTTTTTTCTACCCGAATTTGGTGCAAGTTTAAGCATATTTGTAAAACTCGGACTGCATCTGTGTCAATCTGGACTTTGCTGGTTCAAGGCTTTGACTAAAAAATACATGGTTAATCTAGTTAAAACTCTAGATTAACTCATTGACTCTGTTAATCATGACTGCATCTGATTAAAATCTGGCATTCAACTTGTTGATATATATTTTATTAAAATGGTATTGTTTTTATTTTTAAAAAAATTAAATTAATCTAAATTGATCTTTTCAATCTATAACTCTAGTCTTGCCCTAAATAATTTCCGATTGAATTTTAAAACTATGTCTCAGGATCTCACTTTTAAGGTGGAAGATAAGTTAAATATCGGCTTATTCAAGATTAAACTTGACAATTCTTTGGTTGTAAAGTCTATTAGATTGAGTTGGTTGGGCTTTTACCAAATTTGGAGCTTTTTTGTATCTAATGTAGGCCCACTAAAAATGAAAATCTGGTTATTCTTGATTGACAGCGAACAAATCATACCGAGTCAAAGATTTATGAGTTGATTGGTTCGGTTTAAAATTTCAAGAATCCATTTGATTCAGTTTGGCTACTTGTTTAGGGCAAAAGCCAACCCGATTAAACCGATGTTTAACAGGAAATCAAGTTTTTCGTCATGTCATGTCTCGGAATATAAGATATATTTAAATGATTTTTTTAAAAAGAAAAAAGGGAAAGGTCACATGATTTTAAATAAATTAAAATTAGAGTAATTATAAACTAGTTTAAAGGATTATAAGAGTAAGAAGGCAAGCTATGCCAAATGAAAAGGAAAACATCTTCTCAAGAGACATCCCATGAAAATTCATTTGTTCAAGGTTAATTTTATTTGTTAAATTGTCTAATTAGTGAGTTCATAAATTAAGGCAATTTGATAACACTATATATATTCCTTACTTTTTATTTATTTACGGCTCGTTAACATCCATGTTTTAGGAAGAAATCCCTTCTCGTTTGATAACTTTGGATCATCAGAACCCAATATTCAAATTAGATACACAAATGGATCTTCGAAAGCCGAAATCAAAACAAACAGATATCATGAGCTGTGAAAGATCAAACGTAGCCCAACTCATTATAGTATGATCAATGAGGAAAACCAATGCAATAATATAATGATCTTTACAAATTAAACATTAAAATGTACTAAAAAAAATGTTGCGAAAAAAAATATATATAGCTCTTTAAGCTAACGGCTCGAATTGAAAAAAGGGGCATTCCCAAAGTGCTTCTATATCCAATATATCCAGGACAAATGAACGTAGCATGCTTATATCTGGTTGAAATATTTGTTTGAGAGAATGGTCAATATTATTTTTTAAAATATTTTTTATTTTAAAATATATTAAATAATTTTTTAAAAAAATTATTTTTTATATTAGTATATATATTAAAACGATTCAAAAATATAAAAATTTAATTTAAAACTAAAAAAATAATTTTTTAAAAAACACAATAAATTACTATTCCAAACATCGTTAAGTCCGGTGCTGTAGCCGAGATGATGGTTGGAACTCTGAAGTCATACACCTACAGTATAAGACATTTAACAATTTCAATGATCCAGAGGCCGCTTGCCATGAGCCATAATTTTCTTTGCCTATTTACTTTCCATCCCAGTCCACAGGCATTATTATTACTGCTTTAGGAAGGAAATCTTTCAAAACACTGTTGTAACCTCTTTTTAGGTCCCGTATAAAAAGAGAAAATATAAAAAAATAAAATAAAATAAAATAATATATATATATATGTTCGGAAAAAACCCAAAAATTAATAACATTGAAAAAAGGATGCCAAAGCGCTCAGAAAATGGTTAAAAATTGGTTGAGGCTGTTCTAAAATACAAAGATTAAAATTTGACAGTATTTTATTAACTGATGATAACCCTGTTGACAAAGAAAATTCAATTTGAGGAAGAAAAGTCCAAAATCAGATGTTTATGAACTCAATTAAATTTTATTAAAGGTTTAATTGAATTTATAGAGGTTTTGATTGCAAGAAAAATTAATTTTGGAATTAATTTGGGCTTTCATCGGAAGAAATTAAAATTCTAGGGTCAAATTATAATTTTTGAGAGTTAATTTGGTCATATCAGGGGCTTAATTGCATAAATATTAAATTTTGATAGCTAATTAGGGACTTAATTGAAGAAATCTAAAACCAAGGACCAAACTGAAAAAGACACGTAAATAAAAGGGTTGTAATTAAAACCGAATCAAGGGCCAAATTGAAGAAATTAAAAGTTTATTAATCAATTGAGGGTCAAATTGCACTAATTCAAGACCAAGGACCAAAGTGAAAATGGAGGCCAACTTTAGGGCCACTGTTGGATTTTTGGCAAGGATGCAATTGCATTGATTTTTAAATCAAAATTGCAATTTAGGACTTGATTGAACAAATCACAAATTGAGGACTGATTTGTATTTTAACATAAGTTTGGCTTCATTTTCATTTAAATGAAACGGCGCGTTTTGCCCAAAACGGCGTCGTTTCATACACTATTCATTAAAAAAAACCCAAAACAGTGTCGTTTTGAAGGCACTGTGGGTCTCCTTCTTCCCCTGGACGCGCAAAGCAAGGGAAGAAGAAGAAGATTTTTTTTTCCTCTATCACCGCCATCTCTCTCTTCAAAAAGACGCCGACACCACCCCCACTTGCCCGAAGCTTTCCACGTGTTAGAGAAGAGGGAGGAGATGTGTTCCTTGGGCAGTTTTTGGGGCGGCAGCACAGTGGCCACCCCAACCATGTCCCTCCCCTATTTTTGCCTATAAAAACAGGGGGCCGAGAAAGAAAAGAAGGAGAAGGGAGGAAGAGACAGAACAAAAAAAAAAAGGAGAGGGGGGAAAGACCGAAAGAAAGAAAAAAGAAGAAGAAGACCTGAAGAGGAAGAAAGAAGAGAAAAACAGAGAGAAAGGAAGAAAAAGAGAAACACAAAGGAGGAGTTGCCACCAACACTGCCACCGCTGGAACCACCGCCACCGCTGGCCATCACTGACGCCTGAGGCTATATTTCACTTCTCCAAGGAAAAACTCTGCCCTTTTTCTTTTGGCTTTCATTTCTTCCCTCGCCATGCAGGACGTGCACGGTGCACGTCTCTGTAGGAATGGTGAAGCTAGTTACTGTGCTCATGCACAAGTAAACCAAGGTAAAAATTTGGTTGGGCCCAACCCATGCATTTGGGCCGGGTCCAGCCCATTTCAAAAAAAAATATTTTTTCAAAATTTGTGATTTCCCCACGTGTATTATTTTACGCTGTTTTGTTTAATCTCAGTTTGTTTTTTTGTCATTTTGAAAAAATACGAATCCGGTATTAAAATGCCCGGTTTTTGTCAAAACTTCCAAAAATACAAAAAAAATTGAAAAACAAAATATGTTTTTGTGCATACAACCAAGTGTCTCAAAGCTAAAAAAAATTATATTGTGTTTTTCATACACTAAAAAACAATGTTTTAGCATGCATTTTGGCTTTAATAACCAGTTTATTAAAGTCAAGAGAACATTCACCAAAATTTCAAAAACAACAAAAATTTTCTTTTGTTTTGTTTTAGTATCAGGAATTACAAATTTATACGTAAAATGTATTCCCGATATTAAAAAGGTATTTTTTTGACAACATAGAAAACGTATTCACAGTTAGGTTTTACCCCATTGAGATAAGAACCTCCTTACAAAGGAGGGCTTTTCTTAAATTTTAGACAGACAAGACCAACAACTAAAAAACATGACCAAACCTTAGATTTTTTATTAGACAAATAAAACAATGCAGCTTACCTTAGATATGATGTATTTGGGGTGCTAATACCTTCCCTTTATGCAACCAGTCTTCGTACCCCATCTCTGAGACCAATTAGGGTTCTTAATGACCAGAATACTAGATGGCGACTCCCAGTCTATATTTTACTGATAAGAGACAAGAATTCCTTGTCTTTCCACATTTGCCAAATAGACCTTATACCATTTTTTTCCTGAGAGAGGTGGACGGTCGCCGCGACGCCGCACACGTGCGACAGAATGGCGACTCCGCTGGGGACCTTGTGAACTAAGCATTGTTTTTGTCTGATAATTTAGTTGTTTGGTTTGTGTATTTTCTGTTAATATGCGTTTTATTTATTTTCTTACACGCTTTAATTTCTGTACATATTTGTTCATGCATTGTATAGAATTGTCTTATGCATCACATGCTTTAATTTTTTGAAAGCACACACAAGCTTTTAAGTTAGGTGGGGAACTAGTGATTTGCCCTATTACTATTGATCAGGGTTCAGATACGTGAAACACCAAACTCATATCTGAGTGCCTGCTTGGTAATGGTGGGTATACGTGGCTTAACCATTTCTCACAACGCCCCTATACTGTATTTACGAAGATCGTCACTGGGCAGATATGAGACCCTTTTGAGACCAGGTAGAAAACCTACCCATTTCATCATGCAAGAGCTATGACCATGTGTCACCCCCTGAAGGGCAAGTTCATCATATAGAAATATACTCATACATTTATCATACATCACTCCAAGTTGAAACGTAGGTCCCTCGCCCAAGATTTGCTACACCTGAAAGATGAAAAATGAAGAAAGAGCTTAATTAGAGACCCATTATCAAAATGAAATCAAAAGCATCAAAGGTGAAGTAGCTATACTTACAAATCTGCTTGAACAAGTGCTGAGCTCCAAGAATGGAAAAGGGATTTCTACACAACCACCTATAGGAGCATCGCGACTCACGCCCTCGCAAAGATCTTAGAACTTGGGGGCGGATTTCAGAATGTGAGCAAAGACTTTATGTCTGCCATCCCTATCCAGCCAACTCAAGCTCCAACCACTATAGATGTCATAGCAAATGGGCCTTCTGAAAATAGGTCCACCGGTTTCATAAACCTCGACAAGATATCCGTCTTAGAAGAAAGATTGAGAGCAGTTGAAGGAAATAATCTGATTCACCCGGTGATAGCAGCTGAAGTTTGTTTGGTTCCAAATATTGTAGTGCCAAAGGACTTTAGAGTGCTGGACTTCGTCAAGTATATCGGACTAGAATGCTCATACACCCATCTTCGGTCATACTACAACAAGATGGCTGAAATGATCCATAACGATAAGATGCTGATATACGTTTTTCAAGATAGTCTAACTGGATCCACTTTAAGCTAGTACATGAGACTAGACAATATGTGGATCAAGACATGGAAAGATCTGGTAGACACTTTTTTGAATCAGTATGAATTTAACTGGAAACTGCCCCTGACAGGACCATCCTAATGGTTATGGAGAAGGAAAATCAAGAGTCTGTGAGAGCATATGCGTAAAGATGGCGAGATAAGGCAGCACATGTTCAACCTCCACTGATAAATACAGAAATGGTGATGTTGTTTGCCACCATTTTTCAATCCCCTTGTTATGAGCATTTGATAGGAAGCTCAGCTCAATATTTTCATGAAGTTGTAAGGATTGCAGAAAGAATTGAACAAGCTATCAAGATGGGAAAGATTTAAGGTTCTACCATGGATTCCAGAACAATGTGGACAAACAAAACTTAAGATGACTTTCAATTAGGAAACCTTAGTTGTACGTCAGGTCTTGCTATAGCATCAACTACTCAAATGCCTCTGTCAGAGATCAACATACCCCTTCCACTCGAGTTTGTCTACCAATATCTATTAGGCTCCAGAATTCTTGCTCCAACGCTGTCAAAACCTATGCAACCACCATTTTCTAAGTGGTATGATCCAAACTAGAGATGTGATTATCATAGCAGGGTCCTGGGCCATTCAATTGAAAACTGTAAAAATTTCATGTATCAAGTCTGGAAGCTGGTAAACAAGGGGCAGATTGAGTTAGTGAAGAGTGGTGGTACCTACCACATAGTTACCTTTACTTCAACAATGACTAGTAGCTTGCAAAATGCTGACAAAGGCGTAAACTGTAACAACCCCGATTTTTCTACATTCTTTTTTGCAATATATTGGAAATTTTCAGGTAATTTTTTTTTTTTTTTGATATACAGCTTCCACCAAAATTTCTACCAAAATTTCAGCAAAGTCTCCCCTATACTGGTAGGTCCCAAGTTATCGACATATACCCTGTTTATACTTCTAATATCTCACATCTCATAACTCAAAATCACGACCCAATCATCCTGGGTCTCAACCCAACTCATTCTCATCAACACAACACATCTTATTCAATAATATCATATAATGTAGTTCAAATAAAAGATTCAATTTCAACTATAAACATGCATGGTCAAAAAGGTACTAAGAGTTTCAACCATTAGATTAAAGACATATTCAAATTTACGGATTAATATTACATCTCAAGTTTTAGGAGATAAGTCTTTTAATTTACAAATAATTTACATGGTCAAAAGCAAAAGATAACTAAACTGATATTACCCTTGACGCGACCCTGATAGACCTGAAAATAGAAATTAACATGTACACATAAATATAAAAGATAGTAACAAGCAATAACAATGGTAGACAATAATCTCTACGAAATTTCTTTTTATATATAAAATTAGGCATAAACCTCTTTTACAACATATATTTTCCATCTATTACCAATATCCATCTAATATCCTATCTCATTTGCCAAGAATAATTCCATCTTGGAAATTTCAACACAACTCAACGGTTTGCGAACATCATCTCCTTATAAATCAATTCTCACTTAATACCAAGATATTCCTCTCTTGGTATCATTAGCTTATCTCATTCTTTTGGAATAATTAATCAATATTTTCCCTTTTCTAAATCTGTTGCTAGAAGGTAATTGCCGAAACTAATAAATCTCATTAGTATCATTAGTCTTCTAATATTTGGGCTAGACTAATCAATTTAAAAAAATACCGGCACCGATGAAACCTCATCGATACCATTAGCAATCCAAACCTGGATAGCTAATCCATGCCATTTGATTCTTCCATTCGGACTAAATCCCTTTCATTTTTCTTATTAACATCATATGCATTGTAACCACGGTTGCCAAGTATCATTTGCACAAAATCTTAGTTATCGACACTATGGTCACTAAGCATCCTTCACATAACCTTGGTCACCCTCATCACAGTGCCAAGTATCAATTTATGCCCTTAGCCACTATCATTATGGTGTTAAGTATCACTGTAATGTATCCTTAGCCACCAACACTATGGTAATCAATTATCTATCAATTCCCCTTCAATCTCCAAATCATTGTGTCTACCCAATAACCACATTAATTAATTTACTCATAACATTTAGAATTTACTACTTGTAACTTCAATCAATTAATTCACATAATCTTTTCAAAACTTAACTATCCGGCTAACTCATCTCAATTGCCAATAATTCTGGTAATTTCATATAATTACCCACACATTTGGTTAACCTTTCTTAGTTACCAGTACATGTGGTAATTCCATACGAATTACCCAGCCTCCAGCTAACTTCTTTTGTTAGTCAAACAATCCTGTAATTCCATATGAATTACCCCATATCTAGTTAACTTCCTTGTTAACCAATAAACCTGGTAATTTTCTTAATTACCCAAGAAATCTAGCTACCCCATCTTGGTTGTCAAAGTCAATCCGGTAATTCCATACGAATTACCTAGCATCCGGCTAACCTCTTTTGTTAGCCAATTAATCCGGTAATTCCATATGAATTATCCCATATCCAGTTAACTTCCTTGCTAACCAATAAATCTGGTAATTTTCTTAATTACCCAAGAAAATGGCTACCCCATCTTGGTTGTCAAAGTCAATCCAGTAATTCCATACGAATTACCTAGCATCCGGCTAACCTCTTTTGTTAGCCAATTAATCCGGTAATTCCACATGACATTCGGCTAACCTCTTTTGTTAGCCAATTAATCCAGTAATTCCATACAAATTACCCAACATCCGGCTAACCTCTTTTGTTAGCCAATTAATCCGGTAATTCCATACAAATTACCCCATATCCAGTTAACTTCCTTGTTAACCAATAAACCCAGTAATTTTCTTAATTACCTAAGAAATCTGGCTACCCCATCTTGGTTGCCAAAGTCAATCCGATAATTCTATACGAATTACCTAACATCTGGCTAACCTCTTTTGTTAGCCAATCAATCTGGTAATTCCATACGAATTACCCCATATCCAGTTAACTTCCTTGTTAACCAATAAACTTGGTAATTTCCTTAATTACCCAAGAAATCTAGCTAACCCATCTTGGTTGCCACAATCAATCCGGTAATTCCATACGAATTACCCAGCACTCGGCTAACCTCTTTTGTTAACCAAATAATTTCGGTAATTTATCTTAAATCACCAATAATTCTCATTTGTAATAATCACTCAACGTATTCATTTGTTTCATTCTTTTAACATCAATTAAACACACAACACAAATATTTAAGAAAAACTAATAATTACAAAATAAGGTGATGAATCACCTACCTAAAATAGGTGCACGTGTTGTCACTCCATGCAATTGTCCAATCCCCACAGCTTCCCCTGTACCACCAGGGATTCAATTTTTTATCAACAATACAACCAACATCACATCTTCATTTAATTCTCATTTAACTAGTATTCTAAAACCAATCACAAGGAATTTTCTTTAAGATCTCATACTCTTACTCATTTTCATGTTTATATTCATTCTTATAATTTTGTTATCAAAACCATCACTCAACAGTAATTCCAAGCAAAGATTAAAAATTGTCTAATTCCAATCAATTTAGCTTAACCAACACAGAACACTATCTAGTGTCTTAATCCTAACTAAAGCTGTAAAACTCAGTTTTGAGCGTGATTTATCTCTATGAAAGGCTAAAACATGGATATACAACTTTTATGAAGAAACCAACTCCAAATTATTTTGTTTTAAGGCTCAAAATCAACAATCACAATAGCCCCTCTTTTATAGCTACAATTTTGGACAACGAGGATTTTCATTCCTTGGAAATCCTTTTCAACTTCTAACTTATTTTCATGCAAAAACAACATCATCCAAGGTCATTTGGCATCATTAAATCACAAATTCAAACCAATTCTAAAGCAAAACATTCAAACAATTTCCCTACCTCTACAATATAACAAAGATTAGATCAAAAATAAGAAAACTCATTCCTTTTGGGATTTCTCCTATTATCATTATTAATACAACAAAATGATGAACTATTCATTTTCTTTCGCTCTCTCCTCGTGCGATTAAACATATGCGGCAAACCTTAACAATTAATATTCTTAGATCATTATCACAACAACAATTTCACCCTACTAGTTGGAATCCATGACAATCTTCATTAACTAATCAATTTGCCAAAAATACTTATGGCTAGCTTTAAATATGTTTTATTTTCCATATTTCTTTCATTTCAATTTCTTCATGGTTCCATCCCCATTTATATCCACACAACCAACAAGTTAGCTTTGTATTCAATCAACATGTTCATATAGCAATGTTCCTTACTATTCTTACACAATAATCATTCTTCCCCTCATATAAAGAATACACAATTAATCTATAATAATACTAATAACAAAAACATATTTTACCATTACATCTTCCATAAAACCTAAACTCACACAATTCTAATTTCATCAAAACATGTATTTAATCAAGCTTGCTACATTTTGCCAAAACTAGCAATAGATTCAAAGGCCAATAAGTCATCAATTTCTGATTATTACTTTAAACCCAATGGTCAGACTACATATCATAGAGTTGTGCATACTATATCTCAAAATCATAATGCTCCAATGGTTAGATCTCCCTAGATCTGCATAAAACCGAGCTTACCTGAAAATGGACAAGCTACTATTCACATGCACGAAACCTTGCCGAAGAATGAGTTTCCGATCTCAACCGTCCAGAATGAAGGCAATATCTAGACGCACCACATATCCAAGAATGAGCATGATCCAACGGTGGAAGAGAGATAAATTGGTCGGCGCCCAAACTGCCCTGCAGGTGCATTTCCTTTTTGTTTTTCAGGACATTTCTGATGATGATTTCTGTCAAATGAATTGTGTTCCTTTCAATCCCTCGGGTCAATTAGTATATAAGTGTAATACGAACAATATACCCAAACCTTAGCATGATCGAACGGTGGATCCCAGAGATATGGCTACCGGAGCATTATTGGTTTTACTCCAAAATTTTGCAGCTCTCTCTATCCGCTTTTCTCTATTTTCTTTTTCTTTTCTTTTCTTTTCTTTTTTTTTAACTGGTGGCCTTTGCATTTTTATAGGGACCTTTTTCTATAATTACAATTTTATCCCTCATTCATGCCTTTATGTATTTTATTTTATTTCTCATGTAAACTATCTGGTTTATTTATGCTTAAATCGTTAGTCTTTACCGAACTCCGATTGAGATGAGATATTTAACCAAGGTAGGAAAACATATTAATAGACTTCATGCAAAATTTCATCCCGATCCTATGATTGGATTGAGATTTCTGCTTCCTAATGTAAACTTGTTCAGTTCATGACTTTTCATAAACAATCTAGATTTTTCTTGTTCAATCCACAAAAAAAAAATCACATCAATTATCCTTCTAAACCTTTACGATCATTTTATTATTTTGAAATGTATTCATTTTAGGATTTCCACTTTTATTTACTTATCAGGCTTATTACCGTTTCAAAATAACGTCACTGATTTTTAATCGGTGCTTGCACCTTCAATCCTACCATTTTTCACTGCACTATCCTTTATTATAATGCATTCTTTATTACCTCACTTATTTCCTAAAAATATTTTTTTATTTTTCTCATTATTTTATCCATCAAAACACGTTACCAGTTTCTCTGTCCTTATGAATTCTAAACCAAAATTCATTTTATAGAGGTCATCTCTTCCATTATATATCATTATTTATCTATTATTTCTAATCTTGGTTTCCATCACTCATTGAAATATTACCACTTTCAGTCTTACATTTACATGAGGGTTTACACAACTATATATTTAAATTATAAATTTCCAGGGTTTTCACATAAACACTATGCAACTATCGAGAGAATGAGCATTTGTATTTTGCTGCGATATGCTTTCATATATCGTTGATGCATCACATATATTTAATGAATGATGCTTTATTCTTTGTCTTATCATTGTCTTGAAATCATGAGATGTTTCTTTCAAATGATATTTTGACAAAATATTTTGATCAAACTCCAACATGCGATTAAGGCTAATCAATCTTTAATGATTGAAAGTGTTTTAATCCCAGAACTGACTCGATGCTCGTTAAAATATCATGAGGTGGCCAAAAAAAAATTTGAATTCACACATGAAACTGAACCATACATCATGTGGCTCAGTTTTAGCATTATGCATAATGACACGTAGTGGATTAAGTAGTTATGGACTTGTGAATCATGATTCTTACAAATTCAAATCATTACACTGGATGAGGTCAAAATTTATCAGTTTTAACCAACCTTGCTTGAAATGAGAAAAGACCATCTTTGTTATTCCTGCACTTTCTAAAAATTAAATCCCTTGCGGTCCCCATTTGAGCCTGATAGAATATTTTTTTCAAAGAAACCCTGACTAGGATCACACCCCACACTGGGGGCAAATAAAAGATATTTTGAAGACACCGATAGAATCAATAGAGAAAAGAAGGCTAAGAATAAAAGTCCAACATTCGAGAAAGGCTAAAGAAAAAAAAGACATAGACTGGGGGGCAGAAAATACCGATGTTGGTCTTCCATTATCATCCAGACAAAGCAGTGAAGATGGGTGCTAGAATTAATCATGTCACAGTTATTGGACATAGCAAAACACCAAAAATCAAACTCCCAATAAAAAAAATACTGAGCTACAAAGCATAACTTTTGGTATCTATGATAAAGTCTCTAATGTCTTCAAAATGATCCAGATTGGTCATTCATCAAGAAAATAGATTATGACCCATGTCAAGAGACTTTTGATTTTATCCTTAACGTGACTTTATGTCATTCCTCTACAAAAACAACAAGAGAAAGAGATTTATGAATAGTTGATGTTGATCCTAGATCTTTGAAACCCTCAAAACACCTTTTGAACCTGTGAACTTCCTTTCTTTCATAGCTATGAACCATAGCCTACATTACGAGCTTCTAAAAGCCCTTTTTGATCAAGTAAGCAATCTGAACTGATAAATGGCGCTCTCAAAACTGAAAGAGTTTTTCCATAAGGGTCGTGGCTTCATAGATTAAGCTACTGGTTATTATGCATACTGATAAAATTAATGCTAAAAAGGGAAATGATCTTTTTTGATAAAGCCTCAAGTTTTGACTTGAGCATTTTGTTTTTTTTTTTAAATATATACAGAAGGTCACCTAATCACAAACCATCAAAAGAGACACCCAAATCAAAGTCTAAAATGGATACAAAGAACCATGAAAAATCCATTTTTAATCTTACAATGTGTCAATTTCTGTTTTCAAAATACATTACAGTCAAAGGACTATATATTTTGAAAAACGTGTGTTGGGTTTTTGACCAAAAAGCTTGATTTTTCAAAAAGATCTTTTTCAAACAAAGACATCTCTGATTTCATTTCAACAAACTAGACTTGAATAGACATGATCTTTGAAATGTGAGAGTTGATTCCAGAAGGAAGATTGTCAGACAAAGAAGAACATCGATTGAGTCTACAAAATCATTGACAGAAATAACATCAACTCTTCTCAACACTCCTTGAAAAGTTGAGCCACTTGGGGGCAATACAGTGGACCCTGAAAAGGAAAAACAAGCAATAGTCAGATCAGCTGGGGGGTAAAGAAAGATGATTAAATGAAGAATCGGTGAACGGAGGACAATGTGGTAAAAAAAAGATAATCAATGAACGAGCACATTCAGATCACACCGAGGGTAATATTGTTCAAAAACATTCCATGATCTAGTGAACTCCAGCAGCAATTGAAAACAATGCTGCACTTGAGGGACAACCTTATATCTTCATCTTGGGTTATCCTTTGAAACATGGTTATAACAGATGTTATCACATAGCTGCTTTTGAATGAATGTCAGAAGGATGCACACCACCAAGACTGATTGTGGGACAATGCTCATATCATCATCTGGCTAAAGACACGCTTCATCGCCTGAGTATGGATTATAAAAGCAACATCATTAATGAGGCCGAGATATTTCTTTTCACAGTTTGATTAGATGAGCTGAGGGGAATTTGTTGAAAAGAACATTGAGCATACAACGATGAGCCTATTACTGCAAGCTATAAGATGCATATCTAGACGATTGGATAGTTTCTAAGATGACTGATGATAACATATACTTGAAGAGTATTGTTTTAACTGGGGGCAAGTTCATGACTGATTGGCAGTCTAAAATGTGGGGTCAAATTATAATTTTTTAGAGTTAATTTGGTCAAATCAGGGGCTTCATTGCATAAATATTAAAGTTTGATGGCTAATTAGGGACTTAATTGAAGAAATCCGAAACCAAGGACCAAACTAGAAAAGACGCGTAAATAGAGGGGCTATAATTAAAACCGAATCAGGGGCCAAATTGAAGAAATTAAAAGTTTATTAATCAATTGAAGGTCAAATTGCACTAATTCAAGACTAATGACCAAAGTGAAAAGGGAGGCCAACTTTAGGGCCGCTGTTGGATTTTTGGCAAGGAGGCAATTGCATTGATTTTTAAATCAAAATTGCAATTTAAGACTTGATTGAACAAATCACAAATTGAGGACTAATCAGGAAAAAAAATAGAAATTAAAAGAATAATGATCATAATTAAAATAAATAAATAAATTTTATATTTAATTAAGGGGTGAAATTGAAAAACAAAATCAATTTAGTAAAAGGAAAAAATATAAAAAAGAATGAGAATCATTATATTATTCCATCAAACAATAATAACGGTCTGGAGCTAGGGTTTTAGTTTTTTTAATTTAATGTTCTTCTTCCGCAGATCAGAAGTAAATTTACACACCTGCATTCACATAACTTACGGTGGAGGAAAACTTTTTCTTCCCCTACCTCTGTGTGTCCAGGGGAAGAAGAAGATCCACAGTGCCGTTTAAAATAGCATTATTTTGGGCATCTTTTTTTTTCAGTGAACAGTGTATGAAATGGCATTGTTTGACCCAAAACGCGTCATTTTATTTAAAAGAAAATGGCACCAAAAACATGTCAGAGTCCGAATCAGTCCTCAATTTGTGATTTGTTCAATCAAGTCCTCAATTTGATTTTAATAATCAATTCAATTGCATCCCTACCAAATTCAATCGTCGGCCCTTAAGTTGGTCGCCTTTTCAAATTGGTCCTTGGTCTTGAATTTATGCAATTGAACCCTCAATTTATCAATAAATTTTTTATTTTTTCAATTCAGTCCCTGATTCGATTACTTTCTATTTACGCGTCTTTTCCAGTTTGGTCCCTGGTCTCGAATTTCTTCAATTAAGTCCCTAAAAGGCCATCAAACTTCAATATTTATGCAATTAAGCCCTGATTTGACCAAATCAACTCTCAAAAATTATAATTTGACCCAAGAACTTTAATTTCTTCCTATTAAAGCCCAAATCGACTTCAAAAACAATTTTTCTTGCAATCAAACTCTTCATAAACTCAATTAAATCTTTAATAAATTTAATTGAGTCCAATAAACATCTGATTTTGGACATTTCTTCCTCAAAATGAACTTTCTTTGTCAGTCGAGCTCTCATCAGTCAATAATATACTGTCAAATTTTAATTCTTGTATTTTTAAACCTCCTCAACTAATTTTGGTCATTTTCTGGATGCTCTGGCATCCTCTTCTCACTACCTATTATTTTTTTGTTTTTCTTCCAAATATAATTTTTATTTTTTTTCTTTTTTCTTTTTTTGTACGGAGATCCAAAAATGGGTTACAATAGCTATTGTAGCCGAAGAGACATTTTAATATTCTTTGGAATAGTTTCTTGACCCAAAAAAAAACTATGAAGCGGGCATTAGGGTCAAGGTCATCTTTTTATCATGACATAATTATCTTTTATAAATTTTATGAAGCTAGATTGGTTATTTTATCTTTCTCACATTAAAATTACCAATTTAACCATAGAATAAAAAAAAATATAATGCATATTACTCAGGGGCTTTTCGATCTTTTTATTTTTTTTTCAAAATAGTGTAATTACTTTGATATCCTTAAAGATAAAATCAACATAACTCTCTCACAAGGGTTTTTTATCATTTTATATTGGTTTCATTGTAGATTTAAAGGTTAATCATAGGCATTTTTGTAATTGATATATGTTAAATATTTTTTAAAAGTTAACCTAGATTGACTCGAATTTTTTTTTATGGAGTTAGTCTTGGATTCATGATTAGAGTCACTGATTTCAAAGGTTAACGCGGGTTGATTTTTAAAAAAAAATATTTATTTCAATTTCATCTTTCAATATTTGATTTATTGAAAATTGATCTTCGTATTTTTATTTTTTTTCATTCTATTGGATTATCTTGATTATGTGTCTATAGTCGCAAGGTTTATAAGTTAACCTTAATTGACTTGTATTTTTTATTACTTTTTAAAATTAAAATTTTTTTTATCTTTCAACAATAAGGTGTTCGATAATTAAACTTCATGATTTTATTCAAATGTTTTTAACACAATAACCTTGGTATAATGACAAGGTCAGATATTTTGCATCTTGACCCGAGTGGGATCGCATTAAGGTTTTTCAACCTTTTTTAATTATATTTCTTTCTTAATATTCATCATTCAATATTTTATTTGCTAGAGATTGAGTTTCAGTTTCTTTTTCTTTATGTGGAGTTATAATGATCTCATTTGATTTATTAAGAATTGATCTTTGAATATTTTTCCTGTATTTTTTTATATGAGATTATCTCAATCTTATATTTATAGTCGCAAAGTTTACGAGTAAATCTAGTTTAATTAGGGGGTTTTTTGTTTTTTAATTTTTTTTAGTTTCGCTTTTTAATATTAAGTTGTTTGATAATCCAAGTAGGCTCGTGTTAGGTTCTTTTTACCTTTTTTCATTGTCAATTTTTTTAAGCAGGTTATTTATTATTTTTTTAATCATATTATTTGAATTACCAATTGAATCAATTACTCGAGTCTTGGATTCTTTTTCCTTAGCATTCTTTTTTACATCAAAAAAAAAATTGTCTGGCCCGCAACCACAAATCTATTATCATCCTATTTACCCATAATAGAAAACATAATTCTTGTTGTTGCGGGGCGACGTCGTCTGGCGACGGCGGAGTCTCTCTGTTGTGCCTCATGATGAGGTGTTGTGTGTGTTGGGAAGGTTTTCAGATTTAATCATAAAATTATGATTGATGTTTAGGAGTCGTCACCTAATATTATGGTCACTAGGAACCTATGGTCTGCGAGAGTCTGAGTAAGGGACTGGTTGTGCAAGGGGAAGACGCATCACCCCCAGTGCACCCTACCTAAGGTAAGCTGCATTGTTGTTTGATTTATTTTTTTTCTAAGTCGGGTTTCTATTCGTTGGTCTTTTCTAAGGCTCAAGGCAGATCTCTCTTCATGAGAGAGTCTCTACCTTATCAGGTTAAATTCTAACCGTTCTAAAGTCTGAATTTTAGCATTATATTTTTACACTTTGTATCTTTAATACTTGAGGGTGTATTTTATCGTGTAATTTTACACCCCACAAATATTAAAGTCTACATCTGAATCCTAAAAAAAGATTGGAAAAAGATTTTTGACATGTTGGCCAAATGCTAATGGATAATCATAAACTGGTTATGATATCCATTTTTTGATTTTTTTAAAACATGAAAAAGATGCAATTTTTGTTTTTTTTAATGAAAAATATGCTTGGAAAAATTTTAGAATTTGGCAATATGCAATAAAATATTTTTTTTCTTTTTGAAAATGTTTTGAATTTTTTTTTTTTTTTGAAATATTTTAAAGAAAACTGGGTATTTTAATACCAAATTTATATTTTACAGTGTAAATATACAACCTGATATTATGAAAAAATAGTAGAACAATATTTGAGAAAATCATAATTTTTTTGAAATGATTTTTTTGAAAGTTTTTGGATTAACAAATATATATATATATATATATATATATATATATAGGTAGAGTCCACTGCATGAACAGTGGACGTGAATTATAATTCACGCCACTGTTCATGCGTGAACAGTAGGACGTGAATTATAATTCACGTCCTCTGTTCATTCAACAGGGACAGCGAAGAAGAAGAAGAAGGGGAAGGGGAGAGAGGGCAGACAACCTAGCGTGGTGGTGGTCTGGCCGAGGATGACTGTGTGCTGCCGGTGGTTGCAGCGGTGGAGGCCGCCGTCGGCTACGGGAGGAAGAAGAAAAAGTTGCAGAGGAGAGAGAAATGCTGGAAAGAGAAGATGGAGAGAGTCGCGGTGACTGCTTGGTGGCCGGTTGGTGGTAGAAACAATGAGGAACTAACGTGAGGACGGTGGCCGGCGACAGAGGAAGCAAATTAAAAAAGAAAAAACACGTGGTAGGGGAGAGAGAGACCGACTGTGGCTCTTGGTGGTCAGTTGGTGATTGTGTTGGCTTCCTGTGGTGAAGGTTATGGTGGGAAGACCGGTGACGAGGGTGGTGGTGGCTGAAGACCACAGTGGAGAGAGAAAGAAAGAAGAAATGTGCAGAAACCGGAAGAAAAACTGGTTTTTTGGCTGACTTTGGACCCCATTTTCTCCTCCCTCAGGCCATGAAATCCACCTCTATTTATAGGCAGTGGAAGAGGGCAATCTTGTCTACACAGGAGAAAAATTTGCAGCCCTTGATTCGGTTGGGAAGGATCCCAACTATTGGCTTAAAGTAGGCATGGTGCACTGTCAAATTGTCATATCTGCAGCTGCAGTCTTCCTGAGTTGGCCTCTTTGGGGTGGTGTCACATCCGTTTATTTGCCAGTGAGCTGGTGACGACCATATTCGGACGTAACGGGATGTCTGGTGATCAGTGTCGTGCAAGTTTTGGCAAATTTGATGGACGTTAGGTACATTAAATGCAGCTGCAAATGAGGTAACTGGACCAGTTTTTCCGAAAAAATAAAGAAGAAAATGAACAGTACCAAAGTTTTGATTTTGGCCAAATTTCACTTTAGTCCTTACTCTTTCAATTTCTTTCAATTGAACCTCTAATTGACCCTTAAAATTTTTAATTAAGCCCCTGATGAACTTCAATTGGAGCCTCGAAGTTACGCACCTATTGCGATATGGTCATTGGTCTCGTATTTCTTCAATTTAGCCACTAATTAACACCAAACTTCAATTTTCTTGTAATTTTGCCCCTGATTTCAATATATTAACATGGTAAAAATTAAATTTGGTCTCTTAAAATTCCAATCTCATCAATTAAGCCCAAATTAGGCTCCCAAACTTAAGTTTTCATCAATTAAGCCCCAAATAAAATTAATTTGACCCATTTAAAGTATAATTAAGTCCTTACACTTAATTAAATCCTTCAATTGGACCCAAATTAATTCTTAAACATAATTAAAATTTAATTTGGCCTATGATTAAATCAAATTGGCCTATTAAAAATTTAAATATGTCATTTGACTTAATTTTTATGCAAATTCGTCCAATAATCATTTAATTTGATCTTGAATTTGCATTTGTTTCTCCATTTTTTGGCATAATGAGGTACAATTAGGCCTTGAATTTCCTCCAAAAATTGCAGCTTAATTTCCCGGCCTGCTTTCTCCACGTTGCCAGCCTTTATTTTATTTTTTTATTTTTATTTTGAAAAAAAATGAATTTTTGAGAAATAACCCAGAATTGGGTTATGACACTTGTTATGTTTTTTTTTTCTTTTAAAACTATGGTTATTGTTTGTTTGTTTGTTTTAATGTTGATGTTATGGTTAAATAGAATTGTAATAGTTTATGGATCTACGCTACGCTGTAGGTTGGATCAAAACTTTTTTGAAGATAAGAAAAAATATTCAGATTGTAAAGAACTATTTTGTGTTTTTATTAAACATGGCTTAGATGGTCACTTTTGAAACCTCCTGATACGACTCAATGCATGGCTTGGGTTTAAAATTAAAACTTGTGGGAGTTGTCTTGATATGACCTAGTCAACTTGGCTAGTCCAAAAGCATCCCAACTTACATGTAAGAAAAACATTGAGGATGAAATTGAGGGGAAAAAACTATAAAATTGATAATAAATAAAAAAAACTCTTGACCTAACTTCTTATCTAGGTCAAGTTTAAAATTAAACTATGTGAGAGTTGTCCCAACATGACCCATTCAACTTGGTATGTTTGAAGATAAACTGAATGATTGTGGAAAAAAAAATCTGAGGATGAAATTAAAAAAAAATAATGAGATTGATAGGGAAAAAAAAACATTTTAACCTAGCTTCTTACTTAGTTAAGTTTAAAATTAAACCGTATGGAAGTTGGTCCAACTTGATCCAATTGACTTGGTTAGTTTAAAGAAAACCCATAAGACAGTTACAAAGAAATTTTAAAGATGAAATTAATAAAAATTGAAGGTTCAATTGGGAAAAAAAAATTAAACAATGAAGCTCCATTGTTTTAAATATAAAAGTAAATTTCCTTGCATAATTAATGAATTCACAATCTCAGATTGTGATCCATATTTACTTGTAACCATGGTTATTTTTGTTTATCTCAGATTGTGATCCATATTGTCCTAGTATAATGGACTGGTACGTAATCTTAAATCGTAAACAATTTCACTTGATAATTTCTCATCTACTTGAAAAATAAAAGTTTTTTTATTTATTAATTATGAATCCTTTTAATTGGATTATTTTGATTTAGTTCATTTTAGTATTTAAGGATCACCCTCAATTTCTACTAGAAAAAGATATTGATATTTTATTGATGATATTTTTTAGATTTATATTGATATATTTTTTAAAACATATATTAGAATTGCTACCTAAGACGAAAATTCCCCATTATTTATAAACATATATGGATATGTTTATAAATAATCTTCAAATATAGCATTCACTCAATTTTTTAAATGTATTAAGGTATTTTAATACAAAAATTCCTCATTATTTTCTAGTATTAAGAACAATGACACCATCACTCAAAGGATCATGACCAAATACCTCTTAACAAAACACTATCAAAGGATCATGACCAAATACCTCTTAACAAAACACTATATAAAACACTTTCCAGTGTTTGGTTATGTCATGGAAAATGAGCTGGAAAATAACTTATTAATGTTTTATTTTTCTCAAGTTTATTAAAATAATAAGGAACAAATCTTACAAATTAAAAGGTTGAATAAGAATGAAATTGAAAAAAATATAATTTCATAAATTATCTCAAATAAAATAAATAATAATCAAAATAATAGAGATCAAATATAAAAAATTAAAAAAAAATGAAAGATGAAGACATTTAAAATAATAATAATTAACATTTCATAAATTATTTCAAATAAAATAAATAACAATCAAATGAATGAGGATCAAATTTGATAGATAAAAAATTTCAATAAAAAAATGATAAGGAAAAAGCAAATAGCAATTATAAAAATAAAGACCAAAGTTAATATAAAAATTAAATTTTAAGAGATGAAATTGAAAAATAAATATTCAAAACAAATTATATATAGCAATCAAAAGTTTGAGGATCAAATTTGATATAATCAGCAAATAATGACATTTCTAAATTTTTCACAACTTCCGAAAAGTGTTTTCCGCCCAAATTTTCTAGGAAAACACTTTCCTGAAAACCAAGCCAAATTTTTCTTTGACTGGAAAGTGTTTTCTGTTGACCAACTTTTCTAATGGCAAACAAACACAGGAAAGTTTGGAAAGTGATTTCTCGGAAACCACTTTCCAGAACAAACATAGCCAAAAGGAAAAATACTTTCCTGGAAACCAAACCAAATTTTTCTTTGTCTGGAAAGTGTTTTCCGTTGACTGGAAAGTGTTTTCCGTTAACCAACTTTTCTAATGACAAACAAACTGAGAAAAGTTTGGAAAGTAGTTTCCCAAAAATTACTTTCCAGGAAACAAACATTGCCCTAAAGTTAAACCTAAACTTGTTCATATATTAAGGGAAGCCACCTTACTTATTCAATATCAATTGAGTTATTTTTATATTCTCTCTAATTAACTTATTCAATATGATTATTATTTTTTTTTCTTTTGTAAGTTTGGGTTGCAGCCAAATTTGGTGTAACCTTTGGGATTTTTGGATGTAGTTTTTAGTATTTCTGGACTCTTTTTTTTCTAGCCGAATCTGGTGCAAGTTTAAGCATATTTGTAAAGCTCGGACTGACATGTAGTGTTGATCTGGAGACCTTGCCGATTCATGGCTTTGAATTAAAAAAACTTGACTGGTCTAATCAAATATTAGGTTAACTTGTTGACTCGATGAAATTATGGTTTCATTCATTAAAACTTGATATTCAACTCATTGATATTTTATCATAAAAATATTATTTTGATTTTTAAAAAATATTTTTTTTTTTTTAGATTGACCTAAATGAAAGTTTTAAATCTATGATTAAGATCTCACTTTTAAGTTGGAAGATAAGTTAAATATCGTTACATTATTCAAGATTAAACTTGACAGTTCTTTGGTTGTAAAGTCTGTTAGATTGAGTTGGTTGGGCTTTTACCAAATTTGCAGCTTTTGTAAAGGCCTATTACATCTCATGTATCTAATGTAGGCCCACCTGACAATAAAAATTTGGTTATTACAGCCAAACAAATCATACCGAATCAAAAGCAGTTGAGTTGATTGATTCGGTTTCAAATTTCAAGAATTCATTTGATTCTGTTTGGCTACTTGTTTTGGGCAAAAGCTAACCCGACTAAATTGATGTTTAACAGGAAATCAAGTTTTTCGTCATATTTAAATGATTTTAAAAAAAAAATGGGAAACGTCACATGATTTTAAATAAATTAAAATTAGAGTAATTATAAACTAGTTTAAATGATTATAAGAGTAAGAAGGCAAGCTATGCCAAATGAAAAGGAAAACATCGGTTTGAACCGGAGTCTCATCATGTCATCTTCTCAAGGGACCTGGCCGATCCGGGATTGGAATCGGGCCGGGTTGAAGAAAAAATAGGGTAAGGAAAAATCTGGCGTGACCTGATTGACCCGGTAAGACCCGGTGAAAAACTCGGTTGCAACCCGTTGACTTTTTTTTTTTTACTAAAATGACGTTATTTTGATTTAAAAAAAATTAACCCGGTCAAAACCCGGAACCCAAGTTTTGAACCAGACCGGCCACCAGATCGGGTCTGAAAATTATGCTCAAGCCATAAGCATCCTACAAATAGAGGGTGGCAGGGAACAAATAAATAACAATAAGTCAAATAAATCTCACAAAACAAATAAATAAATGTGAACTTTTGGACACAACCTATTATTTTAATATAATATTAGGTGTTTTTATTTAGATTTGTTTTTTACGATATATATTTGTGAGGAGTAGAGATTTTTATTATTGTTTTTTTCTTTTTAGATTGTGTGGTTCTTAAAAAACCTTGCAGATTATATGAATATCAAGATTCTATGAACTGATATTGATCAGCAGGCTGACAGTACTGAAGACAATATTTGAAGCATCATAGTTAGCTGGCATCAAATTATTCCGATTCAAACATGAATGGCATGACCTAATCGAATTAACTCGAGCTTCATCTTTTTCAAAGTTATCTCCATCCAAAAAATCCCTGCGATAAGATCTAGGTTACGACTGCTAGCTCAAGCTGTTCCCCGCTCGACAGAAGAACCCACGTTCGAAATTCTGGCATCAAGATTGACAGATTGTGGCTGTTTGTGCCTTGTGCGCGCGAGCGCGCTCACAAGAGAGAGTGCCAGCTTCACCTTACAGTTCGGAACTTAGCCATGGCCGGCTCAACATCATTTCATATATTTTCGAGAGACAAATATCGAAGATCAACGCAGGGAAACCGACAACTCGGGCTTGAGCGGTATCTTGGAACCATGCACACACGTGAAAATAAAATGTCGGATGTTTTAAGAAGAAATATGCAGCTGTAAATTCATAGGTCTGTCAACAATGCTGGTCGTTATATGAAAATTGTCTTTGTATGATAAGATCTGTCTTCGTTGTCTCTACATTATTTATCTTTTCTGTGTAAATGGACTGGAAGCTTCTTTGTATGTTTCATTGTGGGCTCCAAGAATTATATGGGCATCAAATCAGATATAAATATATATAATGTTTTTCAATCTTCAAATATTACAAAAATTTAGGGTCCATATTGTCGTTGTTCTTAACATAATATATATTAAAATTGTTAAATAATGTTTTTCTTTGCCTAAAATCTTTTAACCTGAGATTGTCTTTGAAGGTTATAGAAATGAGGCCATTAACCTAGATTTTATTTTTTTAGCTATATATGATCATGTTCTTCTTGAGTTCTTAATTTCATTTATTTCTTCTTAAATTTTTGTAATTATCCAATCTAATCTGGGATTATTTAAATCTAACACAAATCTCTAATGATTAAAAGTCACAGTCATAAACATTATGTAAAAATCAAACTCTAATATGATGATTTGAGGCTTATGAAAAGAATATTTTTATTTATTTTTATCGGTCAGCTTAAAAATATAGTTGAGATTACTTTTTAAAATAATTTTCATGTTAAAATATATTAAAATGATTTTTTTTATTTTTAAAATTAGCGTATCAAAACGATTCAAAACATAAAAAAATTAATTTTAATAAAAAATTAATTTTTTTAAAAATACGGATTAATCTGTGTTTCCAAAACCTCCCATAAATTAAAAAAAAAATTGTGCACTAGGAAAGGGAGATTAAAAAAAAGAAACCGCTATTGGCACGACTTTAAGATTTTTATAATTTAACTGACCAAAATAACCCTCTTCTCTCTTGCACTAACCAAAACTCATACCTTTCAGTTTAAGACCACAAACAAAACTCACAAATATCCTTCAATTATATTTGATTTTTTTTTCTATTGCCGACTTTATCAAATTAAATAATAATATTCAAGACTACAAACATATACATGTTAAGTTCTGAAGATTTTCATTGATAAATCAGAATATAATAAAAGTGATAAGAGTAGTGGTGGGAGAGGAGGAGAAATAAATAAAGGGTAGTGACAATATTATACTTATAAAAACAATATATTTAAAAATATATGTAATATCATCACCACATGAAGAGCGGTGGTGGTTGAAGAAAAGTGATGGGGAAAATGGAAAAATAATTGTGAAATAATAATAATAATAATAATAATAATTCAATGGATATTATAAACATGTAACGAGATGACTTGCTCGCGCGCTGCCGCGGGTTTATAAAACAAATGCATTTAATAGTGTTATAATTGTGAATCAGCACTAGATAAGTAATAGAAATTAAAGGTACGATGGAACAAATATTTCATGATGGAAAAAAAAGTTGTGTTGGTGATCAAAAACTTAGAGACTGAACAAAATGATTTGTAGCAATTTACAGTGTTTTGTGAGGAAAGATACAGTGCTTTTGCCACATAATTTAGCTTTTCAGTTAATAAAAAGCAAAAAAAAAACAAAGTTAAATTCTCTACCAACTTAATATTAAAAAAAAACCAACAAAGATAATTTTGGAAGGAAAAAAAACCCATGAGAAAAAATGTTGCAACAATTGACAATGTTTTGTGAGGAAAACTATAGCGCTTTTCCCAATAAAATAAACTAAAAACTATTTAGAGAAATATTATAGCAATTCACAGTGTTTTGTGAAAAAAACTACAACGCTTTCCTCATATGATTTACCTTTATTGTAATTATAATTCTTAACCAACTCAATATTAAAAAAAACCGACAAAGATAATTTTGAAAAAAATCATAAAAAAATCATATGGGAAAACACTGCAACAATTCACAATGTTTTAAAGAAAAAAATAACAAAGCTAAATTCTTAATCAGCTCAATATTAAAAAAAAAATTCAACAGAGATAATTTTAGAAAAAAATAACAAAACAAACACCAAAAAAAGGGGAAAAAATCATGTTGGAAACACTGTAGCAATTCACAGTGTTTTGTGATGAAAGCTACAATGCTTCCCCACATGATTTAGCATTATTTGTAATGACTTGTAATTGTAATTCACAAACAACTCAATATTAAAAAAAAATAAAATTGAAAAAGATAATTTGAAAAAAATTATAACAAAAAAAAGCTATGCGGAGAGATACTGTAGCAATCCACAATGTTTTATGAGCAAAGCTACAATACTTTCCCCACATGATTAAGTTTTATTACAAAGTTAAATTTTAACCAACTCAATATTTAAAAAAATAAAATCGACGAAAATGATTTTGGAAAAAAATATTACAAAAAAAACACAAAAGAAACTGAAAAAAACCATGTGAGGAAAAATTGTATCAATCCATAATGTTTTTTTAGGGAAAAAAACATAACGAAAATAGCTTAATATTTAAAAAATAAAATTGACAAAGATAATTTTAGGGAAAAACATAACGAAAACAGAAAAAAACCATGTAGGAAAAAACACTGTAGCAACCAACAATAATTTTCGAGGAAAGTTAAAGTGTTTTCCTCACATATTGTAACTGTAATTTTTAATCAAGTCAATATTAAAAAATAAAATAAAAAAAGATAATTGCAGAGAAAATCATAAAAAAAACCATGCGGAGAAACATTGTAGCAATAAACAATGTTTTAAAGAAAAAAATTACAAAACTAAATTCTCAATCAGCTCCATATTAAAAAAAATCAAAAAATATAATTTTGAAAAATAAAGAAATAAAATAGAAAAACTATGTGGAAAAATATCGCAACAATCCACATTATTTTTAAGAAAAAAATTACAAAGCAAAAATTTTAACCCGGTCAATATTTAAAAAGTAAAATTAACAAAAATAATTTTGAAAAAAATAAATGAAAAAATAAAAAAATAAAAAAAAACACTATAAATTATTGTTATAATTCACAGTGAAATACATGTGAGGAACAATGATTCCCAACACTGTTTAGAGTATGTTTTAATATGTTATTTATGAGATATTGGCATGTAGTGTGTCACCATGCCGCTGCTACTTGGCAGACAAAGCCGGTTGACGATCTATAAACAATGAGCAACAAATTAAATATAAAGTTAAGTACGTGATAATTAACTAATTGCAAAAACATAATTAATGTTGATTATGTGTTCGAGAGATCGCAGCAGGTGCTTCTGGATTAACAACGAGCATTATATACACTACAGTACAGGTGCTCGTCGGCTCCAAATATTGCATGACCTAATTAATTAGGGTTTTGATCAAATATTCTTCAGTGAGTTTTATAACATATAATTTAGGACAATTTGCAGGGAATATATTTTCTCAACAGTTATTTAATAATCAAGACGGTATGACATAGCTAGATATCATATACTCTGGTTTCTGTGCAAACAAATATTCTCTCCTTTTTATCTCAGCATATATACACACACCCACACACACAAAATAATTTGAAAAAACCTAATTATGGATCACAGCAATTTTTAGAAAAAAAAAATATCAAGCCTAAGTGAATGGTGTAATTTAATTAGTTAGGTTTTAAATTTGCTTCTTGAATATCACGAATTCGATTCTTATAAATTTCAAGACTATTGAAGATTTATATGGTCGTTAATTTCAGAGACTATAAGATTAGTTGAGGTGTGTATATAAACTAGTCTGAATATTTATATTAATAAAAAAAAATATGTAAAAAATCATTATCAAATTGTCACGAAAACTTGTGTAAAGATCCAGTAACTTCATAAATGTCTTGAGAATTAATGAGTAATTGTTCCCCAAAAGGAAAGTAAATGGCAATGCCACAGCTAATTAGAACAATTAGTAGGGTGGTATTTGACTTTTGGCTGGTGGGCCGTATAGTGTATGCGGCGTCCGATGCAAGGATGGTCAGTCACTCTCTCGAGAAATGAACCGTGTTTATGCAGTGACAAATCTACCCCCTTCTGGAAGACCTGGGCCAAAATGCTAACCCTTTTCTCTCTCTCTCCCCTGAGTAGGTGAGAGCATAGTTATTAACGGGTTGACCCGGTCAAGCGACCGGGTCTTGGGCCACACGGTCAATTTATGGATAAAAAAAAACACAATATTCTATCAAAACGATGCGTTCACACACCCGATTTCTTGAAAAAAAAACAGAGAAGGAAAGCACAGGTAGTGCAGGGAGAAATTAGTCATTTTAAGCAAAAGGCAGAGTAAACTTTGTCATTAAGAAAACCTTTTGTTAATCACATATGCTACTGGTAATAAAGCAGCAAAAGACGAAGCCTTCATTTTTCAAGTAACAGACAAGAAAGAAAGTAAAATTTTCAAATAATTGTGCATTGGGCTGTGCAAAAGAAGAGTTACAAGTTGAACTTGGACAGTGTACGTAGCTTTACCACTTTATTTCGAATGGTGGAATGAATTTGGATTCTTCTCTGACAAAAAATGAATTTGGTAGGGTCGATTTTGGCATGGCTATTCACTTTCTCCTTCGATTCACTGACTGGCTGGTTTATATAATAAGTTGAAGTTTGTATTTTTTTTTGTATTTTAAAAGTATTTATGAGAAAATTTAATTTTTTTTATTTTTTTGCTTTAAATTAGTATTTTTTTGATGTTTTTATATCATTTTGATGCACTGATATCAAAAATATTATATTTTTGAATATAATTTATCTATTAATTAAATTTCAATCAAATATTACCAATTAAATTAAATTGAAGATAAGAGTTGATTCCAAATAACCCGAAATAAAATAAAGGGTTTTTCTTTTTTATGGTTAGGGAAATATTTGTGTACTCGGTTATTTAATTTCTACAAGAGGGCATAAATGGTGTGGTGACTATTTGATTGCTTGATTCCATTAATTAATTACATCTAGATAATGAAATCCACCTTCTAACGCTATCCTAATTGCTATAATTAATAAAATAAAATAAAATAAAATAAAAAGAACTCGACATGATGAAGAATTATTAGACCAAGGATAGTGTGAGTATAGTCTATATATATATATAATACTACCTATTATTTTTAAGGGTATGTTAAGGACAAGTGCAATTGTCAATTTATGAGAATTATGCACATTTGACTATTTCTAGAAGATGTTTTTATGTGAAATTATGAGTGTATGTGGTGGAGGTGAATTGATGATCACTGGCAGGGGACGAGGCAATTGCTACTTTTGCCAGAAAACAATTTGGTTCTGTTTCAAGAAACCAATGTATTTTTATAATGCTATCCATGCTATTTTTTAATTAAAAATATATTTTTTTATTTTTGATATAAGAACATCAAATATAAAAAAAATATTAATTTATTATCTTTTAAAAAAATAATTTGAAAAACACTTTAAAAAACAGGTGAAAGAAAAAACCTTTAGTCTCTCAAATTATAAATAAAATTTTTTACTTGAATTAAAATCAATAATATTATAAATAAAAATTTTAATTATTAATTTAAAAAACAATTTAAAAACTAGGTGAAATAAAACTGCTTATACAACGTAACTTCTGAGTTATAAATAAGATATTAAATTGAAAAAAATAAAAATTAAAAAAAATAAAGGGGATTTGAAATTTTAATTATGCACGGATTGAAACAAAAAATGTAAAGAATAAAATTTAAAAACTATGGTATCAATAATTGGATATTTACTACGTAATGATAAAGAATAATTTGATGTTATTAAAAACTAAGGCTCCGTTTATTTGCTGGAAAGTAATTTTTTTTAAAAAGTGAATTATTTTTTGATGTTTGGTAGTGTAATGATAAATAAGTTGGAAAATATTTTCCTGTATTTGGTTATGTTATGGAAAATAACTTATTAATGTTTTATTTTTTTCAAGTTTATTAAAATAATAAGGAACAAATCTTACAAATTAAAAGGTTGAATGAGAATGAAATTGAAAAAAAATATATAATTTCATAAATTATCTCAAATAAAATAAATAATAATCAAAATAATAGAGATCAAATCTAAAAAATAAAAAAATTGAAAGATGAAGAAATTAAAATAATAATAATAATTAACATGTCATAAATTATTTTAAATGAAATAAGTAACAATCAAAAGAATGAGGACCAAATTTGATAGATAAAAAATTTCAATTAAAAAATGATATGGGAAAAGCAAATAACAATTATAAAAATGAGGACCAGAATTAATATAAAAATTAAATTATAAGGGATGAAATTGAAAAATAAATATTCAATATATATATATATAGAGCAATCAAAAGTTTGAGGATCAAATTTGATATAATCAGTAAATAATATGACATTTCTAAATTTTTCACAACTTCCAAAAAATATTTTCCGTCCAAAATAAAAGAAAAACACTTTGTTGGAAATCAAGACAAATTTTTCTTTGACTGGAAAGTGTTTTCCGTTGATCAACTTTTTTTAATGATAAACAAATACATAAAAGTTTGAAAAATAATTTTTCAGAAATTATTTTCTAAAAAACGAACGTGACCTATGAGAAATAATTTTTAAATGTGGGGATTAAATTTTGAATGCATCATCTTCCTCCTTTTGCACCAACTTATTATAAAGAAACCTCCTTATTAAAAGGAAGTTTTCAAAGCTAATAATCTCAAAATCTGCTTTAATATTATTAAATCAAATCTCAAAGCCACTCAGCAAGATTCCACTAAGATAATTGTGCACTAACGTTTGAACATGATCATGATTGGTCACCCAAAACCGTCGCTTTTTTTATTAGATAAAATTAAAAAATTTTATTTTTTTATTTTAAATTATTATTATTAATTTATGTTTTTAATAGTTTTGATATATTAATATTAAAAAAACCTACTAAAAAAAATAGAGGCACAAACAGCAGAAAAAGACGTACGAAATACGCGGGTGATGATGTAGTTTGGAGCAGTTAGTTTACCGAACAAGAACTACTCAATTAAAACCTTTCTTTCTCTAATTCTTTTACAAAAAAAAAATATTTCTGTACTTTGACCGGTCCCACTCTAAATTTAATAGGCTATTTAAAAATACAGTAGTGGGGGCAAGCTATTTAGAGGTAATTAACAGGAGTCCCGTGGATTTCTGGTTACAAGAAATTCTTTTTATTGTTTTTTTAGTGTTAATAAAATTAATTAAAATATATATAAACTGGTTCAAGTATTCATATTATTAAAAAAATTATAATAATAATTTATTTTTAATATAATTTATATTTATAAATATATTAAAATAATATTTTTTAATTTTTAAAATTTATTTATGATATTAACATATCAAAATAATTTAAAATTTTAAAAATAAAATTTAAAACAAAAAAATAAAATAAAATTTATTTTAAAAAAATAATTTTAAAATATAAAAACAAACAGATTTTAAAACAATATTTAAAAATATTATTTTAAAAAAATTATTTTAAACCACAACTACTATTATATCCTTAAATATATTATAAATCCAGAAGAAAAAGGCGAATTCCAATCTTTAAAGTCAATCTTAATTAGCTTCTCAGTGTATCAATAAAATCCTAATCACGTTTTTCTTTCGATTTTGATCAACAAAATTATTAAATAATAACATGAGGTTCACGATATATCTCTTTTTATATATTTAAATAAATCATCAAATTTTGTAATATCATCCCTTTAAATTACCCGAAGCTCACCATGATGGGTAGAAAACATAAGATCCTAACCATTTTTATGCAGTTAAATCTATCCTGCAAGGGAATATTTTATAGTAAATTCATATATTTTTATATAAATAAATGATAAATTACCTAGTTTTACATGATAATTTAACATCTGTATTAAACAAATAAAAGAATCTGACTGACTACTTATTTGTCTAAGAGATTTGTTTTTTTTATGGTTTTGAATTCAAGTTATCTGGTTACTAATATGATAGCCACTTGAGACTTACATGATCATTAATTTCAAAGCCCATAGAATTAGTTAAGATGCGCGCAAGCTCACTCAGATATCCACATTAATTTAAAAAAATTAACTAAAATGAAACTTAGGCTGGGAATTTAATTGACAAAGTGTTAATAAAATGTGTGTTTGGTATTTTTTTAATTAAAAATATATTAAATTGATATTTTTTTTATACCAATATATTAAAATTATATATAAAAAAAACATTAGTTTTAGATTAAAAAAAAAACAGTTTAAGAACCAGTTGAATTGTAAAAACAAACATGGATGTGTTTAAATTGTTCTTAAATTTTTCAATGTTTTTCAATCATTTCAAGACACTAACATTAAAAATAAAAATAAAAACCCGAGAAAATATGTGTTAGGACAACGTTAGCTTCATTTTCAAACTTGCGTTGCCAGACTCAAGGTGTGCTGTCTTCTCGCTCTCAATCTGCATTACCTACCTTCCTATTCCTATATATACCATAATCCTATCTATCGTCACTAATACTAGACTATTTCTCTCTTCCAAATCTCTGAAATCTGAACGTTAACTACATTCTGTTCTTTTCATGCTTTCAAGCTTTTCAAGAAAAACAAACTGAGACAGACAACTTCTTTTTCTTTTCAAGCTTTTCCAGAAAAACAAACTGAGACAGAGAACGCCAGGAAAAGAAGGAAAAGAAAGAGAGATATGGGACCGCTTTTCCCCGCGGGGATTCTAATCGCTGTTGTAGTGTTTCATGCTACGGTGGTTTTGTCTTCTTTTCCGGCCACTTTGCATCTGGAGAGAGGGGTTCCGGCGAGCCATAAATTGAAACTGAGTCAACTCAAAGAGCGAGACAGAGTGAGGCATAGCAGAATGTTGCAGTCTTCAGGAGGTGGTGTTGTTGATTTCCCTGTCCAAGGAACCTTTGACCCTTTCCTCGTTGGGTAATTCTATCTTTTAAACCATATTTGAATCATGAGTTTTTCTTAGTTTTCGGATTTCTTTTCTTGTTTTGCAAATTGCTGTTGATGAAGACTGGATGTTTTGGATTATGGGGTTTTAAATTTTGGATTCTTAGACTCTTAAATGAGATGTTAAATGTGTTTTTAGTCTCAGTTTTTATTTTGGTTCTTTTTGTAGGCTTTATTATACAAGATTACAATTGGGTTCTCCTCCAAGAGATTTCTATGTACAAATAGACACTGGAAGCGATGTTTTGTGGGTTAGTTGTAGCTCCTGCAATGGCTGTCCTGTTAGCAGTGGACTTCACGTAAAGCTCACTTTTTTGTCGCTTTTATAACCATATTGTTTCATATTTCTATTTCCAGTTTCATGAATTTTATTTAATGAAAAGGAGAGTAATTTGGTGGTACAGTGTTTTCAATATTGTTCCTTTGGTTCTCTTATTACAGATTCCACTCAATTTCTTTGATCCTGGAAGCTCACCAACAGCCTCGTTGATATCTTGTTCAGACCAAAGATGTAGTCTTGGGCTTCAATCCTCAGATTCTGTCTGTGCTGCACAAAACAATCAATGTGGATACACCTTCCAGTACGGTGATGGCAGTGGCACATCAGGATATTATGTGTCGGATTTGTTGCATTTCGATACAATTCTTGGCGGGTCTGTGATGAATAATTCTTCAGCTCCTATCGTATTCGGGTGAGCTATTATGGATCTGTCAAAATTAAGATGGTAGTTGTATGATATTCATTTGTTTGAACTCTGGAATTCATGGATTCTGATGGTGGATTATGAAACAGGTGTAGCACGTTACAAACTGGGGACCTGACAAAGCCAGACAGAGCAGTTGATGGGATATTTGGGTTCGGACAACAGGACATGTCTGTTATCTCCCAACTAGCTTCACAGGGAATAACACCAAGAGTGTTCTCTCACTGCTTGAAAGGGGATGATTCTGGAGGTGGTATATTGGTTCTTGGAGAAATCGTGGAGCCGAACATAGTTTATACTCCACTTGTCCCAGCACAGTATGTTTTCCTCCCTGTTTAATATCTTTAGATTTCCCTCACAGAGCGGCAGTCATTGTTTTATTCTTCTGAAGCCCTTCTCAATTGACTGTTGTATCTATGTGCTTATTCTAGTACTCTCTACTACATAGCTATGAAATCTGGTCTGACCTTCTGAGCTTATGTAGTTCAGAATCATTAGTGCTTGTCTCTCATTAGTTTGGCATGTAGCTTCTTTACTATATTATTTCAGTTGTTCTTTTGGTTGTGATTCTCTTCTATTTTGTATTTGACTCACTGTTTCTAATGGTGCAATCTCATAAAATATTTATGTTTGCTCATATTTTAATGTCAATCATTTAAAGATTTGGAAGCCATTGCTGTTTCTGGATTCAAGTGGTTTTGGTTGATAAAACTCTATGCACTTGGTATTATCTTGAAGGCTAGGAGCAGATAAGCTCAAACTTCGCATGTCTCTAATAATCTGTTGCAGAATTATGTTTAAGCTTGTCCCATCCTATTGAGTTTGATAATCTGGGCAATCTTTTCCTGTATGGTGATGCTTTTAGCCTTTTCTACTACCATGGAACTGAAAGTGATGAATTTTTCCAGTTTGGCTCATGTGGTGATAACGTATAACTTTGGACCTCATTTTTAGTTTCGAAGGATAATTATTCTGCCTTTAACTAATATATGGTAAATTTGCAATAAGCAAAGAATGTCAATTTTTAAATAATAAAATTCAATAACTTGGTTGGTATTTTAATCTATTGGTTCATATGGAAATACGATCGGGGTGAAAAAAATATTCTTGTCATGAAATTACATAGATCAGCTTCTTCATTGACATGCCTTGTACTCACCATCCTAGACAAGCAAAATCATTTCAGTTCAACACTTTAGTAGTTTACTTTAAGAGGAACGTAGTGAAGCTTAAACCAGTAGTCTTGCTACCACAAGAATGTTATCTTGCATGTCAAAAAATCATTTCGAGCATGATACCATAATTGTTTAATAACTTTGATGGTTTAGCTTTATTGATTGGTAAGATAACCTTGCCCCTCCTTGGTTGTTAATAAACTCTCGAACCTTTGGAGCATACAATTCCTTACTGCATCAAAAGTTTCCCTGACCACCTTTATATGTGAATTTTCAGGCCTCATTATAATTTGAACCTGCAGAGCATTTATGTCAATGGACAAACTTTAGCCATTGATCCATCAGTTTTTGCAACATCAAGCAATCAAGGAACTATCATTGATTCTGGAACGACCTTGGCATATCTAACAGAAGCAGCCTATGATCCTTTTATCAGTGCTGTAAGTGCTCAAAGGAAATTTATATCAGCTAATAGATTGAACATTGTTAAGGATCTTCATTAGCCACTTCTTTAGAATGATGTCCTTATCATGTTTTTCTTGCAAATTTATTGGGAATTTTGTTTAACTTTAGCAATGTTTGAATTATTTAGTTGCTCTCTTGTGCAGATAACATCTACTGTTTCACCATCTGTAAGCCCATATCTTTCCAAGGGAAATCAATGTTATTTAACCTCTTCCAGGTTCATTTTCTAACTCCATTATCTTAGTTCAATTTCCATTTTGTATGTGGTGTCTTAACCCAGAACCATATGTTTGCTTTGTGCTCAGTATCAATGACGTATTTCCTCAAGTTAGTTTGAACTTTGCTGGTGGTACTTCCATGATTTTAATTCCCCAGGACTATCTTATTCAGCAAAGCTCTATTGTGAGTTCCTTAAGCTTGATATTAGTAACTTTCTATTTTATCCTGTTAAAAATGTCTAGATCTTCTTGATTTGCATCGAAGTTGCTGGTGAGTTTATTGATAATGGTTTTCCTTTAATTGAATATTCCCTTAATTTATAAATGGATACCTGGTCTTGATCATTTTCTGTTCCTGGCTTCTTTGTTTGCTTTCCTTCTGATTCTGATGCACAATAATGAACAAGGTTTAGTTGTTATTGTGCTCGCATTTTCTTTTATCTATTTTCCATCAATTTGAATACAACTTCAATGCCATCTTTGATCACTTGTTCTTCCATGGCTATGCTGCACTATTCACAGACCCAACTTCCAACTATTAGCCTTGGTTTCTGCTGAGAACTGAAAACACATCAAGAGATTCTATAAGGATTCTCGACGATTGAATGTGGTTCCTTTTCATATTGGTCCCAGTAATTTGGAATTTTGGTCTGGCATCCCTATACTCTAACCAGTACGATTGAATTGGTGTTGCAGAATGGTGCTGCATTGTGGTGCGTTGGCTTCCAGAAAATTCAGGGTCAAGAGATAACAATCTTGGGAGGTATTGACACTGAACGATCTTCTTTGTTTCTTTTAATTCCCTGGAATTATTTGCTTGTAAAGATCATATGAGGTTATATATCAATTATCCAAAGATATAGAAATCTAAACAAATTCAAAATTTCATTTATCAGGGAAAGAAAGCCCGAATTTTCATTTTACTTTGTGGTTTGACTTTTATAGAGCAACTGTACTTCTGCTTTGGTCTAAGCAACACAGCCTTGTGCAAATGCGCAAGAGGCCGTAGTTTCTATTACCTGCTGATGTTTAACCGTAATCATTTCCATGATACTGTGGCTGTACTACAACAGAAAATACATTATCTATAAAACATTTAGCGTTCCTCTTGCTTTTGCAGAACCGAACATTATAATCTCCTTACATATTTTCAATGTTACAACATCATTTCAACATTTTTCTATGATCTTTTCTTTTAATTTCACCTTGAGGTGCTAACATTACCAGCTTCATATCTGCTCATTCCTATTTGTTGCTTTTTAGTTCAATTGTATTGCTAATTAAAAATATGAGGAAATTGATTAAAATTTCACCTCAAAAAGGAGAAAATTCTTTATGATTATCCGTTTCTTATTTGTGACATGTTTTATAATCACGCCATTTATCATGAATTTTAGCTTATCATCCAGTTTTATTTTTATTTTTACTAAAGCAGCGTGTATGTGCTCCTGGTCAGCTCTTTCTCATTCATATCCAACCAAAAATTGTGTTTGTGCTCCACTGCTGATGTTTTTTTCTAAACATAATTGCTTCAAAACTCCATGCATGGTTCTCAATGAAACACTTAATACTCTGCTCTGATTAGCACTCTTCAGCTTACATTTATCTTCATGTCCTAGATAATTTCCGCTACCAAGTCCATGTACAAGTTGTGATAGTCTAGCTAGCAGCCACCTACCCTATTTCTTTTTTTATGCTACCTTGTTTGACCCTTTTTTCGTCTCTCTCTCTTCCTTTTATTTGAATAATCAGTAATCTTTTGCCTACGAACAACATTTGCTGTTGTCTTGTTTTTGCAGATCTTGTTCTAAAAGACAAAATCTTTGTTTATGATATTGCTGGTCAACGGATTGGATGGGCTAATTATGACTGTAAGTTTTGATTTTCTGTAATCGGCATTAGCATTGCGTGTTATTAAAATCATTTAGTTATTTAAATCAAGAATATAAACACAGAAGAGATTCTTGCTAAAGGGTAATTTATGAAGCAAGTGTTGGCAAAATAAATAGACTTTCTCCCTTTAGAAAAGTTGTCAGAACTCATTCAATATGCTACAACAACGAAATAGGATATGATTCTCTTTAGTTTGCAAATTTATTTAAGATTAGACCTGCTCCTTATCTCCATTCCTTGTCTGTGAATTATCATGTTAGGCTCAATGTCAGTAAATGTGTCTACTGCCACGAATACTGGCAAAAGCGAATACGTCAATCCGGGGACCCTGATCAATAACGGTTCACCAGAGAACATGCCTCACAAACTGATACCAGTGACTATGATACCATTCCTTCTGCACGTACTATTGCTCAGCTGTTACTTGTTTTTGTAGCACACCATGCAACGCATCTGGAACTTTGCTTCACTGTAATGCGCTCTTTCTGGTCTATATTTGAAGCAACCGGCAGGGCCATGCAGTATTACTGCTTTGGTTGCATCCAGTTGCTGTCTGGTGTGCAACTGATTTCTGAGTGTCTTTTCTTCTGAACATACTTCGTCGTCGGCGGTGTACACTGATACTTTCATGATTCATCCATTATCGCTCTGGCTCTATTGCAAGCGCTGTAAATTTACCTTCATATAGGATTTTTGATCTAACAGCAGAATTAATATATACAAAATGTTTCAGTTTGGTTACTTTTTCAGTGTTTTCTGTAGTTTGTATCCATAAACAATTTGTGAGTTAAAAGTAACACCGTAGTGGTTTGTGACATAATTTACTTGGATTCTTTTGGTCCAAGCATTTTTAATAGAGCAATGTGTCATCTGCTTCCGTTAGATTGTGTTTGGTATGCAAAATAAAGATGATTTTTTTTAAATGATCAAAACAAGAAAATAAATCAAAATAAAAATTAATGAGTTTTTGACATGTTTTACCCAGGTCATGGTCATCTCAAGTATTTTGTAGGTCAACTTGGGTCAAATTTTTCTTAAACCTAAACCTATGTTATTTGACTTATCAGTTTGATTGCCACGTCGTGACCTGACTCTAGGGTTGACTAAAGGTAAGGTCCGAATCATAGGTTTGGAGGATTAACTTGAATTTTTTTCAGGTCAATAATAGAATAAAAGTGATTATTATCATAATTCTAAAACTCGAGTTGGACTTTCACTCAAGACAATGTCTAAGTCACAAATCTAGTTGACTATTAACTTGAGTCAATATAAAAATAAAAATAGTTATTATCATAGTTTTAAAACTTAACTTAGAGATCGACCTGAGGCAAGGCTCAGGTCACAAGTTAGGGGGGTCAATGTAAAGATAAGAGTGACTATTATTATAGTTTTAAAACTCGATTAAGGGGTTGACTCGGGGTAAGTCACATTATAGGATGGTCAACTCGGGTTGACCCGAGTCAAGATAAAAAATCCGACTCAGGAATCAACCTGAGAAAAGACTCGGGTCACATGTTGGGAGGGTCAACCTGAGTTGACCTAATTTAAAAAAAAAATTCAAAGCAACCTCCTGTGGACCAAAATAATTCAAAAAACATCAATGGATTTTATTATAATTTAGGTTATTATAATATTATTAATTTCAATATTTAATATAAACTAAAATAAAAAAATAACATCTAATTAGTTTTTTTAAAATATGTAATTTTGATAGTAATATATATTAAGGTAGAATAGACTTTTATATATTTTACCTTGAACTTATATTTGAATACTTTTTTACTTCTTGATTTAGTAAACAACATATGTTATAATCTATACTTCAAACATTGGACAAGATAAGAATATTAATGTCATTATAATATATTGTTTTATTTTATCCAATGTTTACCAAGCACAAAATAAAATAAATTATCCAGTTTAATCTAATGCATACCAAACACAAGACATGATAATTATTTATCCAGTCTAGTCATGAATGCTACTTTAGAGAATTTGTCTATTTATTTATTCTTTTACAAAATTATTTAAACATTTTTATCTTGACATACAAGTTAAAAAAACCACTCTTATTCACACTTGTGATAAAAGACACTGGACGCAAAGAGATGAGAGATGGAGATGATTGGTTGGCACATCTAAGCATCTAGATGTTCATTGGATTGTATTTGGTTAGTGTTACATAACAAAAGAATATAAACATATTTGGAGATGTAAAAATAAATATCTTTAGAAACAATTTTAGAATTAATTTTTTCCTTTCAAAACAAAATTAAAAGGACATGATACAAACCTGGAGGGTAAAAACTCATCAACCCGCACACAAGAAAAAAACAACTCAAGAAAGTTCAAATCATATTTAATAATAGTAGAAACTTGACTCGATAATTACCTGAACCAAGACACTAAAGTTATTAGAATGAAAGCCTCAACACAATGATTATAAAAAATTATGAATTGAAAATATAAGGAAGAATACTACAAAAACAATTAATCCTTGATAAATTCAATGAATAACAATAAACAATCCTTACATAAACACATAAAATATTATTATTATTATGAAATCAAAGTTTTTAAAAATATCTAAATATAAAAATATTCTAAACAAGACATTACCTATCCGTGACCGAAGACCAACTCATTCAAAGTTTTTTAAAAATTCAAGGAAGAGTTTACCCCACTACCCCTTCTTGTTTCAGGTTAGGGCAATTTCAGAGGAGTAAAATAAGGATTAGACGGTCATGTTCTTATACAATGTAGGGCAATTTTGGCAATTCAGGAGAATAAAGAGGGTTGAAACTTGAACCCAAAGATAGAAGGGTTTTTTTTTTTTTTTATCTATCTTGCCTTGTGATTCGAAATTTGGAATGAAGCAGAATTTCTAATAATAAATCTGCAGTTGTGGAAATAAATCTTGCTGATACATGATATTATCATTTGAGGCAATCACAATGCCCCACCAGTAATGTTTTCCTCAGTTCTGGAAATCTTCGCTCAAATTCTGCAATTTAAGATTCTGTCTGGTGATTCTTTATTGGTAATTAATCCACACTAATATGGTTAGGTAATAAGGATGCCCTACAGCAACATGCAAAATCTTTACATGTAAATATCGACCCTACTCAACACCAAGGCTAAGAATCATAATAGCAGACACTTCTTGCTTGTTAGAAATGAAGAACCTATCTCTCTTCCCAGTCTTCTCCATGCTTGTCTTGTTCTTCTCACTTGGTAATTTTCCTCTCACCCCTCCATTAGTTTTCTATATCTCCTTCCAATCGATGGAAGCTAGTATAGCTGCCTTCCGGATATTAACAATTTGGAGTTTTTGACATGGACAGAATCCACGTTACTGCATGGTTTTTGATTCTGTATTCCTTGTAAATACGTGGTTTCTGGGTTACCAATCCTGGCGCTATTTAGCAATCTTTTTCTTATATATATATATATAGTATTCTGTACCTTTTGTTCTACTGGTTCTTGATTTTTTTTTTCAATGGATGATTATTGTTAGGAGCAATTGGAGGAGAGGCAGTGACCTGCGGCTACAGTCCTATTAAAATTCTGAATTGCTCAAAGCTGGCTTGTGTTCAGGAGTGCGTTGATAAATATGGTGATTTTATCAATGGTGCATGCATCGGTATTGACAGTTGCTGTTGCAGAGTTATCTCACCATGAGAGGCAGCTCCTGTTGTTTGATTTTAATTGAGCTTAAATTCTATTGAATTTGGAATAAAATATTTATTTACATTATCACACATTTTATTGAATAAAAATAGCTTTTTTCTTCAGGTTCAAGGGATTGTCTAGTTGATCTTAAGCTATATAATTTGGATAATCCACTAGCTCCTCCAACTTTTTTTTAAGAGGGTGTTTGGCTTGGAGGTGTGGTGATTTTTTTAAAAAAATACAATACATTATGCACAAACTACACCTAACCACACCTCTAAAAACTATAAAAACATGCTTTTTACTTAAAAAAACACAAGCTACCTCTTCTCCAAACACACCCTAGTGCTTATGATTTTGCAACAATTTCTTTGATAGATTGGGATGTACTCTATTGGATCTTAATTTTACTGGATTGTGTTAGTGATAAAGTTACTAAAATCAACTTAATCTATGATCCGGTTTAAGGTTACGGTCATGAGTTGAGTGAGCTAACTTAAGTTAATGTAATATAGTTTCAAAATTTTTAAAAAAAATTAAAAATTATATTTATTTAAAAAAAATAAAAATTAAATTTAACTATATCAACTTCAACTTAATTTAACCTCAAGCATGCCTATAGACTAGATTTCAAGTTTGCACCGTTTACCAATCCAACGGGAGCCAAATGCTATAAAACGAGCAAGTATATAAAAACAAATCTTGTTCAAAATAGAAGTGAAATTGAAGTAAGAAGACAAGAAATTCTCCTCACTTCAAGCAATTACGTCCTTCTTAATTGATACAAGACCTTCCCTTTGTAATTAATTGTATAAAACCTCGATAATATTAATAGAAAAATGCACGAGAAAATAGAAAAATCTCAAGTTTCCTGTACTTGCAAGATCAAGAAATCATATAATTTTACATATATGTATAATGCAATTTCTATTAATTCTCAAAAAGCTAATTTCCCTTGATTTTAATTTTATGTATTAACAACACCTATGGAGAGAATAGGTGCTATGAAGAGGGAATTTACTTTTTCTTTCCTTCTCGATAATATATATATATATATACACACACACATACATATGCATGCCTGGAAGGCTTTTCGATGCCTATAAGTTTTTTTTTTCTAGTAGTAATTAATTAAGCGCACAAGACAAGAAATTTAGTATACGTTAGGAGATAATTATGGTTTGCAAAAAAGGCTAATTAGTAAAAAATCCCCTGAAAAATTGTTCAATTAAAGGATAAACCCTTCACCTTCCAATCTCCTGATATGATTCCATCTACTAAGAGGGCGTTTGGCTACGTGGTAGCGTCCACGTTTCCGGCTGTTGTATTTGACAAGCTGTTTGGAAAACAGCTGCCCACAGTTTTAAACGCTGGATTAGCAAAAGCAACTCTAGTTCCCTAGGAATAGGAATCACGTTAGGGGAGACAGTGGCTGGGAAGGCCTAATTACAGAACCTCATTGTATCATTTTCTGTCATGGGTTGGCATTTTATTAATGCACGACACCTTACTCTGGTCATTCAAGGACACGAGAGCAGAAGAGCTAGCTGCTAAAACACGAAAATGGCAAATATTCGGCGCCGTTTGGAATTGTCTTTAAAGCAGTGTTTTATTGTAATTTTTTTTATTTAAAATTTATTTTTTATATGTTTAAGAATTTCATACATTAATATTAAAGTAGTAGTAAATTATTTTAATATAATTTTAATATGTCAACAACCACATCTAGGATTTGACATTGCACAAGCAAGCAAGCACGAACATTTTCATACAGGTGGAATGAAATAAAAAAATATTCAGAAAATTTCAACAGACGCAAGTTAAACAGCATGGCATTAAACAGGGAAGTTCGTTTTAAACCTACCGGTTCAAAAGCATTATTTACAGAAAAAGACATGTCTTGTATATCACCATTTGCTACAAAAGGAGAAAAGTGTTGTATATGCCTTCTTTCTGATCTTTCCGCATCCACAACTGCGATGCGTGCCGAGCCGATTGATATACACAAGTTGGTTGGTTGGATTCTGCACAAAAGTCTCAGGTGGCCACACAAAAGAAGGGCCAACTATATCAACAGTAAAACATAACATCCTTGACATTTTCTTTGACGACTGGAAGAGATCGGGCCTCCACACTCCTCCCAGTCGCACCAGTAGAACCACTGTCTGATGTTACATCCTCAATGTAATACCGAGCCCTAAAAGCTGCCAAATGGGCGTAATATGCAGGGGGCACTGCATGATTTCACATGTAAAGTATTACCATTCTGATGGAAATAATTAAATTACATGTAAAATTAAAAACTACATGAAAAAAGAAGAGGGGGGGATGATGGTCTGACCTATGGAAACAGACCGAGTGCATCTTGCATACCTGGAAAGAAAATTTAAAAAAAAGAATCAAGACTACCAAATTGTACAATGCAGAACAAACAAACTAATTCTTCAAAAAAGGATGCCAAAACATTACGTGTAGCACAAATTGTTTGTGAGGGTTTGTAAGCCATCAGCAGTGAAGTTGTTTTCATCAAACAATACATGGTAGTGTGTAGGTCTGCTAGTTCCCTGCAAGTATAGATGCCGAAAAACAAGTGTCTTAATATTTTATTTTTAATTGAGTTGGATGTCATATCCTAAGCAGGATCACTTATTCATCATTTATTTCAACGTGTTGACTGTTGGCAGAATCTTTTACCTGAATTCCAGCGTGACTGTTAAGGTAGAAATCAAACTCTGTAGGGTGGCAAATTTTACTGTCCACGACTGTGCCTAAAACAATTAAAAAAATAAAAACTCAGTTCTCAACAAAAAGACACCAAAACTGCTAGGGGAAGCAAAATTCAAAACCTGGTAGGATATTGCCACTCTTGTCAGTCAGATCTCGCTTGTTATGGTCAGCAGGAAAGAAGCGTGTATGATGCCGTTTCTGCACTACAACAAAGGTAACCCGAGGACAATATCCTTCTTCCAGGGTGCCACATGCCTAGAAAGTTTTAAAATCACGCGTATTAAAAGGCATAAAAGTTTTACTATTTGACTACATTACAGGAAATAAAATATTGACTAGCTCATACACACAGTAAAATCGAATGCAATAATCATGCAAGTAGCGCTAGCTGGCATAGCTTACTGGCAGCGAACCACAACCAGGAACAAAAACCACAATCCACATAAATGAGAAGAGTTATGGATAGTGTGATCTGTACACCGCAGTTAGCCTTCTCTTTGGACACACCACATAATAGCAAACACCATTAAATCTAACTTGACCCATCTAGCACCTTAAAACATGTATGTCCGACAAAGTATCAATAGACCACAGCTATGTTATCCTTAACCAGTAACACAATACCTCTCGTATCGCCTGCATCTCATGTAGCAGAACTTGGCTGAATTGGCCTTCACTTACACCATCTCTGTCAAATGAATTCATATGGTCTCAGCAATCTAACACAAAGGGTTATGACTTTTCTCTTATCCAATGTTAAAATTACCTATAGAATATAATTCTATGAGGTTTTTGGCCCGTTGATCTCCTGAATGCAATAAACAGTTCCCTGCAAATAGAGTCAAAATGATGGCAGTTATGAATCTTCCAAAAATCTCACATTGGGGGAAGGATGCATGTCAATTCCTTACCTGATCATTCCGCTGTGAACTAAACCCTTTTGTGGATCCTGATATTTTTTGTAAAGATCCTGAATAATTTCCTCGCGATGAGCCTGTGCAGATACAAGTCCTCTATATTTGGTTACCTCTGGCCAGTCCATAGAAGCCACTACCTGTATCACCCCAACAAACTATTTAATACAATGAATAAATTCCAAAGGATGCATAATAGACAACCTAACATGAAAATGATAATTAAATGATAAAATCCAGCTCAACATACTGCTGCAATCGACGGGCTAGAGTCTTCCCCTGGCTGTGGATGGGTCACATCAGCACCAAAAATAATAGTAGGAAAATCAGTAACGTTGGGAATTCTTCTTTGAATAGCATCATTTAACACAGTGTTTCGTCCACCAGCCTAGAAAGATTCAATCCTCAATTTAATACTTCATATGACTAAAAGAGTGAAGGAGGAAAAAAATAACAAAGGAAAATTAGCAAACCTTCACGTTAATTTTAAGAGCAACATTTTCCAGGTATTGTTTGCTGAGCTTCTTTGCCTGCAGGGGCTGGCAGCATTGTGAAACTATTCCCAACTCAGTTTCACAAATACGTTTGATTTTCCCTACAAGCAAAAAGGAGCTTATTTACAGGACAAACAACTCAGATTATGAATTTCAAATCATATCCTGTAACCAACCATAGGATCCACTGAAATCAGGTAGAATAATGATCAGCAGTTGAAGTTGTTTCCCCTTCTGATTTGCAAGTTTTGCAGTACATTTCTTATGAACATCATGAAGAGCCTTCTCAATATACTTGGAATCAGCTGAATGTATCTGAATAATGGGATCTGGGTGGAATTCCTAGCATTTTGTTCAAATCAACCCAGAGTAAATCTACCAAAATAGCAACAAAACCCATGGGAATAAAAATGGCACAAAAGGAGTGAGGGATGAAGTCCAACCATTCCTTTGCTGTTGCACATATCCATTAATTGCCTACAAAATTCAAATGGCAAGTCTCTCTGCACTCTTGTAGAAAAGTTCACACACGTCCAAAAATCAATTCTGCCACCATTCACCATTTTCTGCAAAACCATTATTATAGAAAGCCATCTCACCATTGAGTTCACTACATTTTTCACACTACAAACACGCACATCAACAGTACATAAGAAACACAATTTCACAGACTCCAACAAGTAAAGAAATCCCTTAAATACCTGAAGTTATAATACAAACATTATGATGCAAGTTGGTTTTTGCTTTTGAAGCACATTCACCATTTTTTTCTATGCTAGAACTACAACTATTTTTCAAGCAGTAAAATCAATTCCAAGCAGTCTGGTAAATGTGGAATAACCAGTGAAACATTAACACACTCAAACCCAAGCTTCCTCATTAGGCAAGCCTGTATCACAAATGATTTTGTTAACCATCACTTCACCTTGTTAATCATATTCCATTGTCCTAAGTGTGGATCCACTCTAGCTTCTCGTCCTGTATCATGATATTTAAGCTGCAAGACCATAGTAAAAAGTGATGTTAATGCTGTTAATAATTAATTCATGACATTCGACATGAATCCAAAGCAGAATGCATAATTACCATGGGAGCAGGTAAAACTCGGGCATCAACCGATGTTAGTTCTTCTTTCACTTGAATACCAAATTCATTCCTTACAAGCACATTCCTACTATAATCGTTATGCCCAACCATCTACATGAGGATGGAGAGTGGCTAGTTATAACTTATAAAGCCAAATATAAGGGGGGTAACATATATAAACCACAAAAATCAAGATTAGCAATGATAGAAACAAAGATGTCGAAGAGAGATTATTTGCCTCCTTAATGCTATTTTCCCTAGCAGAAGGGCGTTGACAGGTAGCTCTTAAAAGGGCAGTGACTTGTCTTTCATTTAGTTTCTTTGTGTATCGCTGTCCTCCAGCAATCTTACAGAGCTGAAATACGAAGAAAACCAAAATAAGCAACCTAATTCAGAGCCATATGCAGAGGTACAATAATCTTAGGGATCTCATCTAAAACAACAAACCTCCATGGGCAAATAAATGGGTTTCGCATCAGTTCCAGCTTGAAGGGGAGGCAAAGATGTATATTTCAGCCCAATATTGTATCTGTCCCAGAAATACTGATGGACAGACACCTTTGTTTTCTTATCATCCAGAGTAAACCTACATGACACAAAATTGGTAGAAAGTTCAAGATGATAGGAGACTGAGAATCACAAACATAGTCTTATAACATTATTAATATCTTGTAACACAATTTTGTTTCTTAAGATTAAGCTAGCTTCAGGATCATTTTTAGTAGGTTTGGCCCCAAACAATAAAGACTAAAAAGCTATGTTAGACAGACACGATAAATCAGCCGCCGCCATAAAAGTTACTAAATCCTTTCAAAGACAAATAATTGCTTCAGCTTTCAAAAGAATTTATGTAGACTCAGTTTTACACATTGTCAATAAAATTCAATAACATATTAAAACAACATCCCGAGTTATTTTCCTTACTTTCTAAGGATTCTTAGGAATCTCAAAAATACAGAAACCTTATCAACAGTGTCCACAATAGTATTTACAAGCTTCAAAACCACAAGAACATCCGCATCCTTGTAATGTGAAGCCAGGAGACTTACATTGTCTTGTCTACTGGTAGATTAGATATGCCAGTAACCTTGAAGCTTCTGGCATAGTCCCTGTATGAAATTTCCACTTTGATTCCTCTTAAGGCCCTTTTCACCTGAAAGTTGCACCCGAAGATATATACAAGATACTTAAACTTCAATTTGATAAAGGAGAAAAAATGTGGGTAATTCGCAAGAATGACTTTGTGCATTACAGTAAGCAATGAAGTTACCTTAACACGATCCTGATCAGAAAGAGGCCTTGACAAGTCTCTGAGAGTGAAGTACTTGGCCACAAACTCAGTCACCAAAATTGGCTCATAAAAGGATCTGGCTGACACATCTACAATACAAAAGTAAGATATTAGAGGGGTGAAGTTCTCAACAGAACTATAGTTAGAACAAGTATCAATGCATCAATTTTAGATAATCAAAATGAATGCAAGTAAATGAAGCTATACCAATATTTAAAGAGAGTCCCATTTGGGTTGGCCGAAGACTTTGATAATAACCCCTCCAGTATTCTATTCCATTACCAAGCTCGCCTTTTTTGCCCAAATCAAGTGAGAAGAATGACCTCCCAACAGTAACGTACCTAGTCAAAGACACACAAAGGAGAAGATAAAAGAAAAGGAAATTTACATTTTCTAAATAATTGAGTTGAATTACTTTTCTGATGGTGATGCTCTGAGAACAATGTCAAGGATTTGTATGGTTTCCTGTGGAACATCCTTTTGTCTGCCACTTAGGAATTCCTTTAAATGATGCATATCAACTTTGGATGCATATTTGATTGCCACGTTAAATTGACGTTCCTTTCTGCGTATGAACCAATGGCATGAGCAAGTTTGTTTTAAAACGAATACAGTAATCATAATCTTTTCGAACAAGCAAAAACCCAAAGTCACATAGGCACGGTAGAATAGGAATTACTTGACAGAACTGGAGGAACTAGCAGGATCATTCTTCTCAACCAACTTCACGACAAATTCCTTTGCTTCAAAAGGCAATGCCCCAGCAGTGTATAGACTTTTCCTGCCATCATAAGCTGGCATCCGATTGCCCAGGTGGGACTCACGATAAGAACGAACAAGCTGAGATATTACATCTCTGTTTACCTTCTTCGACGTAATTTCGGGAGTTATTGCCACCTAATCCAAAAACCAGGCCATCAATCAAAATTCTCAACATCAAATAACTTTTTTAACCACAAAGAAAATGACTTGCATAAAATAAACTAAAAGGTTTGTTATTGCTGAAACATGTTATCCACAAAAAACTAAAACAAAATAAAAAAAGGGCAAAAACACCCCTACTGAAAATTATAATTAACAATATGTATATAAACCATTTCATCGTGAAAAAAAAAACTAGAAATTCCAGAAAGAAAACAATAAATATAATTAAAAATCTAGAAAAGAACAAAAGAGAAAAAAACCGAAGTTAGCTATAGGGTCACTGCTTAAAAAATAACTGCTTTTACAAACAGTTCCTTTATTTGTAGAAAAAAAAATTAAAGGGGCTAATACTATTAAACAAACACAAAACAATCCATATAAGGTACTGAAACCCAACACAAAAGGTACGTATGTACATAAACAAAACAATACGTATATTGGACGATCATATACGTAATGAAAGGGAGGGAGGGAGGGAGGGTTACGTACATCGTAGTGAAAGAGATCTCTATCAGAAACCTCAACTACAAAATGATTTGCTCTAATCGTACATTTCCTTCCTATCCTTCCAAGTTGTGGCCGAGGCGGAGGCACAATGGCCTTCGATGATACAGGCACCGACCCTCCCGTCGCACTGGTACTTCCAAATGACAACTTTTTTGCGATCTCTTGACTCAGCTCCACCATCGAAGCCGAACTCGAAGCCGAGGGCGGTGGCGCAGTCGAAGATGATGCCATTTTTTGGGGAGTTAATGAGGTGGACGGACCTGCGGTTGCAGAAAGGTAGCCGGATGCAGCAGGGGGAGGAGCACGAACAGGTGCTGGAGACGGAGCAGGAGTGAAGCCGCCTCTCCGTCCACGGCCTCTGCCACGATCTCCACCACCACCGCGCTGAAAAGATGGTGACGGAGTTGAGGAGCCCTGGTCAGGGCGAGGTTCTGACGATCTCCGGCCACCACCACGGCGAGACATTGTTACTTAACGGTCACGCTTTTGTAGAGAGAGAGAGAGGGAGAGGGGAAAGGGAGTGAGAAGAGCTTTTTTTCTAACGAGGGAGTAAGGGAGTGGCTGTGGCTATATAAAAGGAAGGAACGAGGAAAACGGAGATGCGTCTGCTGATGACGTGTGAGAGAGAGGACGAGACCCACTCCCCGGAAGTATTAAAGTGTTAGTGATTGGCGGTTATTTTCATGACTGTTATGCCCTCGGTTTACGCGTATAAATTTCAGATGTGCCGTAATGGCGGGGGAGGGGGGTTTGGTTGGAACGGTGGGTCACCGGTTAGTGTGGGGGATTAGAGTAGTTTTTCTCATTGATAAAAATAATTTACAATCTAGCTCAATTAAAAAAATGAAAAAATAGTACAATTTAGGTATTTATGTTATTTAAAATAGCGTGATTGCACTATTTTAAACAGCATAATTTAGTTGTATTAGTTTGCAAAATATTTTTGTTGACCGTGTTATTTAAAATAAAAATTGGGTCTAGAGTGTGAGAAGTTAAATAAATTAGAAAACTGCGCTGAAAATATATTAATATTGGAGCACTAGGTTATTATTTGGAAATAGAAAAGATTAAGAAAATGAAAATAAAAATGTGTTTGGTTTATAAGATAGAGACATAGATAATAAAAAAATAATAATAATTGTATCTTTATATAAAATTTTAAAGTGAATTTTTATACTTAAAAAACAAAAAATATAGAGAGGACTTGTCTTTGAAAACAATATTTTTTATTTCTAAAATATTATTGTAAAAAACTCTTAATTTCATAATTGTCTAATCAAGACAAAGTAGTGATAAAAATGATTATTATCATAGTTTTAAAACTCAATCCAAAAAGCGACCCAAGTCACAAGTCAAGAAAATCAATCTAGGTTAATTTCAATTTTTATTAAAAAAAGCATCGAAACAACATTCTCTTAACAAAAAAATCAAACAATTTTTAACCGGGTTTTACTCGAGATTGTAAGTCATCAACTTAGGTTTTTGATCAGGCAAAGTCAGGTCAATCCTTTATTTTTTTTAAAAAAATAAAGAACTGGTCTAAGCCCTGGATTGACCAAGTTTTAGATCAATTAGCTGGGTTGATCTAAGTTTTAACAAGGATTACTATGTTGTTATTAATTTAAATACTTGGTATAAATTAATATAAAAGATATCTAATTATTATTTTTTCAACATATAAGTTTAGTAACAATAAGTATTAAAGATAGAATAATTTTTTTTTACATTTGATTCAATATTGTTTATCATCAACCAAACATGATTCACGAGATGATTACTATGTTATGTACATAACTGTCAACACACAACCTTATCTGTTATATTTTATAATCTTTGTCTCCATTATCTTTTACTTTTCTATACTTGGACAATAATCAAAAACCTCGGGTCAATCAACTCTGGATAATAATAAAAAACCTCGGGTCAATCAGCTCTAGTTGACTTGTCAGGCCGGTTTGAAATTTATAACTAGAATTATTATATTATTTTTAATTTCAACACTCAATATAAATTAAAGTATAAAAATAATATTTAATTATTTTTTTAAAAAAATACACATGTTTCATAATAATACATACTAATGTGAAAATAATTTTTTATATATTTTATTTTGTCTTTATCAGTAACTAAACAAAATATAAAAACAATTTTTACCAGATATAATTACGTTCTCGTCTTCTATTTTATCTTGTCTTTTCTATTTTTATTATTTTTGCCTTTTACATTTCAAAACAACAAACAAACATCACCCAAATTAAAATTAAATGTTAAAATTTAAAAATAAAATAAAATTTTATTTAGACTTCTCATGTATTTTTAAATATAAACCAAACACACTATCCTAGGTATTATTCTCGATTAAAAAAATTATTGTAAATCACATTAACCATGTACATATCAAACTTATTTTGAATAATTAGTGAAAGATAAAATGAAAAAACAAAATAAGTTTGAGAAGGAAGACATCTCCCATCACCAACATGGATGAAGCTGCAGGCCTCTTTTTGTCAAGACTGCAGAACCAGTGCCGCCATTCCAGTATACGGGAACCGCAGGTCCTTCCACGTCTCTTAAAATCCTCTTGACATGTCAGCATATAGCAGCGAGTATATATGATCACGTTAGAAAATGATGGTGCCGCTAAAGGAACAGGCGGCTGGTTTGGACAAAAACGAGGTAACCAATGAACCTCAATCTTTTGTTTCCGATTTCCATTCTATTTTTTAAAAAAATTAGCTCATTTAAAAAATACTGAGAAATTAACAACAAATATTTTAACAAATACCAAAATTAAAAAAAATAGTATATTAAAAATATATATAATTTGACATAAACTTTAAAAGAAAAAAGAAAATAAAAAAATAAGTGTTTTAAAAGTGTTTTTGAAAAAAATTAAATTTTATTAAATTTTAGTGTTTTTAGATATTTTGATGCATTGATATCAAAAATAATTTTAAAAAAATAAAAAAATATTATTTTATTATATTTCAAAATTAAAATACTTCAAAAAATAACCACAATCATTTTTTTTTAATAAACATCATTAAAGGCTATTAATAATGATCGGTGTGATTCATGCAATAACATTTTCTAATATGTTTTTACATCTTATTTAAAAAAATTATATAATTTTTAAGTCTATATTTTTTTTTAAATACTGCACATAACTATTTTCTAAAAAACAATTTGATATATATATATATATATTTTTTTCCAAAATTTTTAACACGTGTTGAGAAGGAAAAACACCCCTTGTTTCCTGGGTTTCTTCAGGACTACGATTTTTTGTGGACCCTACATTATAGAAACATAGAAAAACTGAGAGGACCCCACGTTAGAAAGAGGACCACAAGGGGAGACTTTGACCATTCAATTTTGAGATGGAAACGACAAGGAAAGACCGTGACAAATAAAATTCAAAATTAGTGAACTTCATCTCTATCCTTGCTTAATCATTAAAGTCCACTTCTCCGTTCATATCTTAAAGATATGTTCTTTTTTACTTTTTCTTTCTTTCTGGTTCTTTGAAGTAGCTGGTAAGTGTAATTGTAATTGTGTTTTAAATAATTTTTTATATTAAAATATATATTAATAATATTTTTTTATTTTTAAAAAATTATTTTTAATATCGAGACATCAAAACGATCCAAAATATATTAAATTTTAACAAAAAAAATTGAATTTTTTAAAAACATGATTTGCATCGCATTCTCAAACGGTTTCAAATCAGATAAAAAGCACTAAAAATAAAAATATTTATTTTTTATATTTTAAAATTATCATAAAAATATATTTATTTGACATCTCTAGTACTATTTCTTCAACTAAATATATTTTTTATATTTATTTATTTTATTTTAAAACAATAATTGTCCTAAAAGTTTTAATATTATTTTCAAGCAATAACCATTAAATTATCCAATTTTATTTTATTATTTATTTTTTTAAGGTTCTTATTCTAGATATAATTTTTTTATAATATTTATAATAACATGAATTTAAAAGAAGAAAATAAAGGGATAATAATATGAATTTATAATAATATTTTATTATTTATTTTTTTTAAGGTTCTTATTCTAGGTATATGTTCTCCAACTTCTACTTTCGTACTCAGAATTCTATCTTTGTTCTTGTTCGAGACCGACAGCTTTGCTTAAGATCATCGTGCCCAGGAACAGGAGGATGCTAAAGCAGACTTGCGTGGAAGAGGCCAGGAGCTCCCTCGCATACGATGCAAAAGAAAAGGAGGGGACCATACTGCCTTTCGGTCGCTTAGTTATGTAAGTAAAACACTAAACCCCATGAATCTTTTAAAGTAATACATCTGCAATGAAATTCTTCTAGTATTACAGTAAAATTATTCATTATTTTTTTAATTTTTTGCTTAGGAAGTAAGAAAGCCTTCGTAGAGGTTAATTTGTTATTCTTAATTTATTTGAGGATAACGTTATCTTTTTATTTTTTAATAACAATATAATTGTTATATTATCTTTAAAAAACAAACAATCATAAACTTTAATTCGAGCGCACATGTCAACTTTAAATTTATCATAAAGTTGAATAATGTTAGTATTTTTATTATTAAAATTTATTAGTTTTGGTTTTAATGGCTTGATTGTTATTTTCTAACAGTTTTTTTATTGTTATTTAGTCATATAAGCACTTTTGTTTTTTTATGGTTTCAAGAACAGTTGAATTATTCAACTCAATTATTCTTGTCTTAAATTTGTTAGTCTTGGCTTTCAGAGACTTTGTTATAATTTCATATGATTTTCTTTTTATTTTTGTTCAGTTATAGAAGTATTTTTTTATTTTATACACACACAAAAAGGTTATGCGACCGACGACGGTGATTGAAATCAAGCTTCCGTCACATCATTTGATGCATCTCGGAGTCTTCATTTTCTTTAGGTGGCTCGTGTACAATAGTGATATTTGGTTTAACACCAGTTAGTTTTTTTTTTTCCCTTTCCTTTTGACCATTCTTGTTATTTTTTGGATTGCATGTCAGCTATTCAATTTCTTTTTTCTTTTGATTCATTTTTTATTCTTTTAATTGCAATTTTTTTATATATTGATAGTTTCTAATTAGATTTTATTTTTTATCTTGTCCCTAGTTGTTTGATTTTGTTAGTTTTTTTTTTTATTTTGATACTTATTCTTTTAATTGTTGTTTTTTTCAATTATTTTCTTGATTTATTTGTTTTTCTTCGATTCTATTATTGAGCACTTCTTTTTATTGGATTTTTATTTCAAGTTTGGTGCCAATTTTTTTAATTGTTATTTTTTAACAGTTTTCTCAATTGATTTATTTTGTTCAATTTCATCCCTAAATATTTAATTTCATTCAAAATTTCCCTTAACATTTAATTTCAGTTGGTTTTTATGTTGAATTTAGTCATAATTCTTTTAATTGCTATTTATTTTGTTTTGCATTGTTTTTTTTTTAATTGACTTTTTTCTCTAAATTTCATCACTTGATATTTGTTTGGTTAAGAATTTTGCTTCTTCAATTTTTCAGGTTTGTTTTTAATGGGATCTTTGTCTCATGACTTCAGTTATAGATATGAAAAATTAGTCCGGGTCGACTTTGGTATTTTTTTAAAGCATTTATTTTCATTTATGTTTTGATATTTGTTTTTGCTTTGTTTTTTTTTGGGTCATTCCAATTTCATGTCTCATGTCACGTGTTTAATTTGTTCACCTAAGTTAGTTGCCAAGTTCACCCAATACTTTTTTTTATATGTTCCTATCATATCGGCAGATGTTCGTTCCTTATATTTTTCTGATGTATTTGCCTTTCGTAATATTTTTTATAATGTGGATTTATTCAATCATTTTGTTTTTGTATTTATCGTTTAAGCCATGAGTTTTTTAAGGTGGATTTATCTTTTATATATTTAAATAATTTCTTTTTAATAAATATAATTTGGTAAATATTTCATCTTTACAATTTCTTTCTTTGTTGTTGTTAACGATTTTTTATTTATATAAATAATTATCGATTTATTTAATTAGATGATTGTATAGGCTTTTCAAAAATACTTTTAATTTTTCATGTAAAACAACACATTAAGCAGCTTACATACCTGAAATATATTTTTTTAAAAAAAGATTATAACTACTTGCATGCCACATTCATGATTTTAATGTTTTTCTAGTTTTTTTTCTTTTTTTACACTTTTTCTAGAAAAAATATAATTTTATTATTATTTACACTTGAGCCATTTAAAAAACTTGTATATTTAATTTTTTATTAAAAAAAATTATTCAACTGACTGCATATCGCAAGTCACATAACCAATATCCGGTTAGTGAGAGGCTTGTTTAATAAAATCAAGGAATAAAATTCCCTTACTAATCTCTCCTATGAGCGTATCAAATTCAATTCAAAGCTGTATATTATTAAATACCATCCACCCTCTCTCTTAAATGCAAGTTGTATATTAATATTATCTTAATTTGAAAACATGAAATATTATAAATGTCTTGATATTAATTATTATCCCGTACACTACTGCTACTATTTTATATTAATTTAGTATTTTTTTTTTAAAGTTAGGTGAAATATGGTTTTCTATAGATTACAACGAGGACGAAAGGATGATGCGCAGTCCCTGACGTTAGGGTTTGAAAGGGTTGGCGATGCAACGGAAACCGACCGGTGGAATAATATTTTGTCATTTCGTCAAAATCTCTCTCTCTCTCTCTCTCTCTCTCTATTGAACTGGAGAGGAAGGGGACAAGTGCATCGGCTGAGGAGGTTCGTATCGAGTGCCTTGGTTGAGGAGGTTCGTATCGAGTGCCTTGCGCTTGCGCTTGCTTGTCAGCATCCTGCCGAGGATTTCGAATCACTCTGGGCTGATTCGGGGGCAATTGAGTTTATCACCTTCAGTTTTTATTTTGGACCAATGGGAGGAGAATCCAGGAGTTCGACTCGTTGAAAAGGGTGCCGAGGCAATGTTCGTGGGTCCCATACGGCACCACCAATATTCTTTGCCTGGAGAGATTTCCCAGGCAAAGAACCGATCTCAATTGTTCTTTGTCAGGAAAAAAACAAAAACAAATTCTTCATTAAATTATTTTTTTATTGGATCAGATCCCCATTTCATAAAAACAAAATTCTTGAGCAAATTTTAAAGATAGGCAATTTCAATCTTGGTATCGAATAATTTTTAACGTTGATTTTACCGTTATTTTTTTAAAATAATCTCAATTAAAGGATTTCGTTCATTTTAAGAACGTTTATCTAATTTTCATATAAATTTTATTTTTATGTAGTAAAAAAAAACACGACTTCATTTTGTGAAGAATTTAATGGTTTTAGTTGAATTATTACAACAACAAAAAATTGAATGGAGAAATAAAAATAATTTAAAGATAAAATTGATAAAACAAATGGTATCTTAAATTTAATATTTGTTTAAAAATTCTTAATTTAATATCTCATGTATATTTAATAAAATATATAGAGGGTTGATATTTCACCTCAATACTAAACATAATTTAATGTGGATTGCTTTAACGAAATCATATCTTTGCTCCTAGATGGATAAAAAAAAAACCTTGAGGGTGGGGTTGGTCTGATCTTTTCCACCAGCTCATCAGTCATTGTAAGATTATTTGGGGTTATTTAAGTCTTATCTAATTTTTTTTGCATTATAAAAATAATATTTTTTTACCACTAAAATCAATAAAATTCAAAATTATTGACCAATGATTTTTTTAACTTGTCATAAACTTTTAATTAGTAAAAATATTTCTTTACTTCCGGGATCAAAAAAAATGTTAGGTTGTTAGACAAATGATTTTTATTTTGTTTTTCCATTATTCATGTGCAGTTAAAATATGTAATTGACTTTAGAAAAGACAAAAAATAAAGCTTGTATTTTGGGGTATTTTTGTACTTTCACACGGGTTTTTTAGTAATTAATAGGGTCATGAGGCGTTTTGATATTTTCACGTTGTCTTTTTATTTTTTAAATCAAAAAAGTTTCAGCACGTGCTAATAAGTGGGCGAGGTATTAGACATCACCCGGTAGACAAACCTAGCCTTCTATCACCTCTTCATACTAGTCATTATGTCCTCTTGCACATGGTATGTCACGTGACATTTTATCTCTCATGCCAAATAAAGTGCATGATTGTTCTTTTTATTTTTTGGTTTTTTTTTTAGTCATCTATTTTTTGGTTTCTTATTTCGTTTTTATTCTTTTTATACAAGTTTTGTTTTTTATAAATTTAGACTTTCAATTATAATTTCTCACATGTTTTTCTTTTTCATTTCGGTTCTTATTCTTTTGATTTTTTTCCCCAATCCTTTTATTAATTTTGTATGGCTTTCAATTTCATATTCATTCAAAGTTTATGTTGTTTTAATTTTTTTCAATTTAACCCTCGCTCTTTTGATTTATTTTTTCTTTTATTAAAGCTATTTTTCAACTTAATTTAACCCTCCAATTGAAATGTTTTGTTTGCCCTTTATTTTTTTAGATCATTTTATGTAATTGATTTTTTTTTTTCTGGTTTCATCCTTGATTTTTGATTTGTTGGGCATTCGGTTTTGTATGATCTTATTGTTCCATTTTAGTTTTTTTTTAAATACTAGTTTTGTGATTGTTTTCAATTCTTTTTCTACGGGTTTATCTTGGTTTCATGACTTAAGTTACGAGTTTTGCATGCTTTTTTTAATGTAAGTTTCTTTTTTAAATTGTTTTGTTTGTGTTTGTTTTTTCAAGATATTACTCTAATTCATCTATATTTTTTGTTTTATACAAATGAACTTTATTTTTCAAAATAAAAAATAATTTATTCTTGAATAATATTTTTGAAATGTTCGGCCTTGCGTGATATTTTTTAGGATGTGAGTTCATTCAATCAATTTTATTTATTTTTATTTTTTAGGTCATGAGTTTTTTAGGGTGTGCATTTATCTTTTATTGATTTAAATAAACAAGTTCAAAACACAATTGGGTAAATGTTTCATTTTGTGTGATTGAATATCTTGATCTATATTAATCTCTTAATTTTTTTTCAATTTGTCTTTTGACTATTGTTAACAATTTTTTTTTCATTTATCTACATAGATGGTTATCAATTTATTTAATTAGATACCTATATAGGTTTTTCAATTTACATTTTGAGTTTTTTATGTAAAAAATACGTCGAAGTAGCCTGCATACTTAATATTTTTGTTTTTCCATTCTTCATGTGCAATTAAAATATGTATTTGACCTTATAAAAGATGAAAAAAAAAAGAAAGTAGAAAGTGAAGAAACAAAATTTCAATTCAAGATCTCCATCCTTGCTATAAGAGAGTTATGTTAATTTTATTTTTAAAAGCATCAAAATAATTATACTGTTATAAAAAAATTAAAAAGACCAAAACACTCCTTAATAATATGCATTATAAAAAAAATAATGCTTTTACGATCAATCGTTGTTTGAAACACGATTGGTTGTGTAGACAAATATAAATGTTTTTTTTATCTCATAAAAACTTGATGCCAAAATTGAAAAGACAAGCAAATAAAGAACTAAAAAAACCCAATTGGCCAACATTCAAAATTTCACATCCAAAAGAATAAAAATTTCAACATACTGTACTAAAATGAATCCCTTTAAAATATAATAGTAATACAAAAATGCACATAGTAAATAATATCATTAATATTCGATAACATAAATAAAAAACTAAAATACAGAGGAGTTAAAATATGGTAGCTCTAAGGTTATTTGCATTACAATCACTGAAAACTTTTGGCCTAGCTATTGTGGATAACATAATTTTTTTATATTTTTTGCACACTAAAATTATTAACTTATCTTTAAAAGCAAAAAATATTGAATTGAAATATAGAGGTTGTTTAGATTTTTTATTTTTTTAAAAGAATAATAAAATGATTGAATTCACCTTTTACAAAAACTTTAACTAGCATTACAGATATTTTATCTTCTTTTCATTATGTTATTATTATTATTATTACTATTATTAAGTTGAAAGAGAACAATTTCATAATTGAATAAATATAAATATTAGTAAAAAAAACAACTAACAAGTGCATAGCACGCATTAGTATGCAGATTGAAGTTACATCATTTATACGACACGTGTGGGGTGATTTGCAATCAAACAGTGGTTTTCAAGGCGATGTTCAACTAGTCTTGGTGCCCTCACTATTTCTGGATAACACATATAGCATACAAACCTCTGGTTTTGCATTGACGACCTGTTTTACTCGATTTTCATGCCTAAACTCTAAGTTTTTAAGCAAACTTTCATTTATTTTTCTTTCAGATTTAGTTCATGTTCTTTTGATTACTGTTTGTTTTATTTAAAATGATTTATAATTTTTTTTTAATTTTTCCCTCATTTATTTTTTTCACATGTTAGATTTGGTTATTATTCTTTTAATTACTATTTGTTTTGTTTTGTTTTGAATGCTTTTCTTATTTGAATTTATTTTTTAATCTAACCATTAACATTTAATTCATTTTATTTTTATATCAAATTTGGTCCTTACTATTTTGATTGTTATTTGTTTTACTTCGACAAATTTCTTAGATATAAATATTTTTTTATTTTATTTTTCAACATTAAATTGGTTGGGAATTGAGTTTTTTAGTTGAACCTGAGTCTAGAATTTTACAAGATACGAGTTTGAAAAATTAACCAAAATTTAAGAGATTTGCCCGAGTTTGCTTGTTTTTTACACCTTTTTTTATGCTCATATTTTTTCTGTTGCATCCAAGCATTTATTTATTTCTTAAATTTTATCTCTAATTATTTTATAACTTTTCAATTTGATTCTAAATTTAATCCAACCCGATGTCAATTAATATCCAACGAAGGCCTCACCAAGAAGAGAATAAATGAATGAAAAAGAAAGACATAGATTGTCCAAACGAGTCAGCTCATTTGTAGTCATGTTCATTACTCAAGTCATAGATTTTACGTGTTAACCCATGTCAATATAGTTTGTTGCCTTCCTTTTATTTCACTTCCTTGTTTTTTTTATGATCTAATCTTTTTACGTGTTAATCCATGTCAAAATGACTATGATGTAAGTATTTTTTTATAACTAGATCGCTATTTGACCAGGGTAAGCAGTTTGCTCTTGATTTGCTGAGTTGAATAAGTCATATTTTTTTTTATATATTTATTAACATATATGGTGATTGATTAATCTAATTAGATATATTAATTAATTTTTTATTTTCTTTTAAGTATTTTATTACATGCTTAAAAAAAACAACGCTCACATTTTTTTAATACAATAATTATCTTTTTATGCGGACATGGCGAAGCATGGATACTGGGCCTAGTAACCATCCAAGCTTGATAGAGAAAACCAATGCTCGTGACCACCTTCCCTCCATTTCCTCCGATGCCCCCTCCTCATCTTTTAATTTATAGACAACAAAAGGATATGGGCAATTAAAAAAATATGAGATACAACATTGGGCAAATCCCAATTCCACCATTCTCAAATCAATCAACAATTATTGGAATTCCTTGGTGTTATTAAACGAGGCCAACATGTTAGTCTATGATTTCGATCATTAAAATTTATTTATTTATTTTAAATTGTGAAACTTCAAAAATTTATAATTTAAATATGCAAATATATAAATTCCCGTGTAAATGTAAAACTAAAAATGATAAGATCTCGATGAATGATGAAAACTGAGATAATAAATAATATATAAATGATGATAATAAAAATAATTGTTATGTATAATGAAGGGTGTCGCGGGGGGGGGCGCGACGTCATCTGGCGATGGCGGAGGCTCGTGTCGTGCCTCCTGATGAGGGTGTTGTGTGTTGGAAAGGTTTTCGGATTTAATCATAAAATTATGATTAATTTTTAGGAGTCGCCACCTAGTATTATGGTCACTAGGAACCTATAGTCTGCGAGAGTCTGAGTAAGGGACTGGTTGTGCAAGAGGAATACGCATTACCCCTAGTGCACCCTACTTAAGATAAGCTGCATTGTTGTTTGATTATTTTTTAGGTCGAGTTTCTATTCGTTCGTTTTTTCTAAGGTTCAAGGCAGATCTCCCTTCATGAGAGAGTCTCTACCTTATCGGGTTAAATCCTAACCGTTCTAAAGTCTGAATTTTAGCATTGCATTTATTTACACCTTATATCTTTAATACCGAAGGGTGTACTTTATTGTGTAATTTTACACCCCATAAATATTAAAGTCTACATTTAGACCCCAAAAAAAGGGTTGGAAAAAGATTTTTGACATGTTGGCCGAATCCTAAAGGATAATCATAAACTGGTTATGATATCCATTTTTAATTTTTTTTAAAACATGAAAAAGATGCATTTTAAAAAAAAAATATGCTTGGAAAAATTTTAGGATTTGGCCATATGCAACAAAATATTTTTTATATTATTTTTGAAAATGCTTTGAATTTTTTTCGAAGAAAATCAAGTATTTTAATACTGGATTTGTATTTTACAGTGTAAATATACAACCCGATATTGTGCAAAATTGGTAGAAAAATATTTGAGAAAATCACAATTTTTTGAAAGGATTTTTGATTATTTATTATAGATAACATTATATATACATATATATTAATTAAATAAATATTATTTAAACACGTGGGCTGGCATTGGCCCAAAAAGGTTAGGCCGAACTCGGCCCAACATATTATTTTTTATTTTGGGGACGGGCTGAGGTCGGCGGCTTGCTTTGGTCGCAGGTGGAAGAAGAAGGAACAGAGTCCTGCGAAGGAGAAGGGAAGCTCGCGATTGGAGCTGTTGCAGTGGCTGAGGAGAAAGCTGCTACCCTGGCTGCCTTTGGGAAGGGAAAGAGCTTCTGGGCAAGGTGGTGGCCGCTGCTTCTGCTGTTGCCGATGCTGCCGAGGTCACAATGGCAGAGAAGGGGAATTTTTACAGAGGAGAGAGAGAAGTGGTGCAACCACCATGTGAGATGGTTTGATGGCTACTGGAGGTGGGGATGATGGAGAGAAGACGGGTGATGAAGATGGTGGTGGCTGAAAGCCACGGTGGAGAGAGAAGGCAGAGAAAGGATCGGTTGCAGGAAAAATGAGCAGGGAAGGCTGGTTTTCGGCCAACTTTGAGTTTGATTTTCTTCTCCTTTAGAACGTGAAATCTGCTCCTATTTATAGGGGTGAAATCTTGTCTTCACAGGGGAACAAATTCCAGCCTTTGATTCAATTGTGAAGGATACCAACCGTTGGCTCAAGGTAGGCATGGTACACTGTCAATCTGTAGCTGCAGGTTGCCTGAAGTGGCCTCTTTGGAGTGGTGCCATTTCCGTTTATGTGCCAGTGAGCCGGTGACGACCATACCCAAATGTAGAGGGATGTCTGGTGATCAGTTTCGTGCACAATTTGGCAAATTTGGTGGACGTTAAGTGCATTAAATGAACTTGCAAAGGAGGTGACTGGACCAGTTTTTCCAGAAAAATAAGAAAGATCATGAATAATGACTAGACGACGTGTCGTTTGTTCCCTTTTTTAACGCAAAACGGCATCGTTTTAGGTTTTAAATAGGGATTTCTCTGAAGTTCAAAGCAGTCCTCCAACTTTAACTTTTATGCAATTGTACCCCTAATTGACCTAAACTTTTGATTTAATGCAATTACACCCTTGCCGAATTGCAATTGGAACCCTGGATTTACGCGCCTTTTGCACATTAGTCCCTGGTCTCAGATTTTTGCAATTTAACCCCTAATTGACCATTAAACTTTTAATTTCTTCAATTTAGTCCCCGCTTTTTGTCAATTAGGCCCCTATAGTCTGGCGCCTTTTGCAAATTGGTCCCTGGCTGCGAATTTCTTCAATTTAACCCTTAATTGACCCCAAAACTTCAATTTTCTTGCAATTTGGCCCCTAATTTCAATCAAATAACTTGGTAAAAATTAAATTTGATCTCTTAAAATTCCAATTTTCTCAATTAAGCCCAAATTAGGCCCCCAAACTTAATTTTTCACCAATTAAGCCCCAAATAAAATTAATTTGACCTATTTGAAGTATAATTAAGTCCTTGCCCTTAATTAAATCCTTCAATTGGACCCGAATTAAATCTTAAACATAATTAAAATTTAATTTGGCCCATGATTAAATCAAATTGGCCTATTAAAAATTCAATTATGTCATTGGGCTTAATTTTTATGCAAATTCGTCCAATAATCATTTAATTTGACCTTGAATTTGTATTTTTTCTTCATTCTTGGGCATAATGGGGTACAATTGGGCCTTAAATTTCCTCCAAAAATTGCAGCTTGATTTCCCGGCCTGCTTTCTCCACGTTGCCATCCTTTATTTTATTTTTTTAATTCTTATTTTGAAATGAATAAATAAATAATAAATTTTTGGGGAATAACCCATAATTGGGTTATGACAAAGGGGATGACCTCCATAAAATGAATAAATAAATAATGAATTTTTGGGGAATAACCCAGAATTGGGTTATGACAAAGGGGATAACCTCCATAAAATGAATTTTAGTTTAGAATTTATAACGACAGAGAAGTTAGTAACGCATTTTGATGGATAAAATAATAAGAAAAATGATAATGTTTCAGAGGAATAAGTGAGGCAATAAAGAATAAATTATAAGAAAGGATAGTACAATGAAAATACATGATTGAAGGTGCAAGCCCCGATTAAAAATAAATGACACTACTTTGAAACGGTAATTAACCTAATAAATAAATAAAGGTGGAAAGTTTAAAATGAATATATTCCAAAATAATAAAATGACCCTAAAGATTTGGAAGGATAATTGATATGATTTATGTGAGGATTGAACAAGAAAATTTAGATTGTTAACGAAAAGCCATGAACTGACCAATTTTACGTTAAAGAGCAGAGCTCTCAATCCAACCATCAGATCGGGATAAATTTCTGCATGAAATCTATTAATATGCTACCTTGGTTTAAGATCTCATCTCAATCGGAATTCAATAAGGACTAGTGATTTAAGTAGAAAAAACGGATGGTTTACTTGAAAAATAAAATAAAATACATAAACGCATAAATGAGGGATGAAATTGTAATTAATGACAAATTTGCCTTTAAAACAGCAAAGAGGCCAACTAGTTAAAAAAAGAAGAAGTTAGAGACAATAAAGAAAATTCAGCTAGAGAGAGAGAAGTGTAGAATTTGGAGGAGCCAATCCAAAAAAGGTTGTATGCTCCGGTGGTCATATCTCCGGCATCAACTGTTCATGCTTATATTTGATATATTGCTCGTCTCACACTCCTCTTCTAACTGAGCAGAGGGATTTGCAATATCACTTTCTATTTGACAGAACTCGCCATTGGAAATATCCTTGAAAACAAAAGGAAACACACCCTGAAGGGCAATTTTGGTCGCCGACCAATTCTTCTCTATTACACCATTGGATCACGTCTATTTTTGAATTTATGGTGCGCTTAGATGTTGTCTTCATTCTGGACGGTGGAGATTGAAAACACACTCTCCAACAAGGTGTTGTTCACGTTGAACAATAGCTCGCTAATTTTCAAGCTAGCTCGGTTTTATTCCGATCTAGGGATATTTAACTGTTGGATCATTCCGAGTTTGAGATATATTGTTCAAGCCTTCCAGATCTATCTTCCGATCATTGGATTAAAAAATACAAGCTAAGGTAGATGACATATTGCTTTTTGATTCTATTGCTAGTTTTGGCAAAATATAATCTATTGCCTTTTGAAATAAATTCAAAAGGCAATACGTCATTCACTTTAGCTTTTATTAACCTGAAAATTAGCGAGCTACTGTTCAACATGAACAACACCTTGCCGGAGCGTGTGTTTCCAATCTCCACTGTCCATAATAAAGACCACATCCGAGCGCACCACATATCCAAAAAGTGACATGATCCAACGGTGGAATGGAACGGAATTTGCCAGCGACCGAAACTGCCCTACAGGGTGCGTTTCCTTTAGTTTCCTATGATATTTCCGATGGCGAGTTATGTCAAACAAAAATTGATATTTCAAATCCCTCCAGTCAGGTAATAGAGGTTTGTGAGATGAGCAATATATCAAAAAATAAGCACGATCATACGGTTGATATCGGAGATATGACAATCAGAGCATACAACCTTTTTTGGGCTGGCTCCTCCAAATTCTACACTTCTCTCTCTCTAGTTGAAACTTCTCTATTGTCTCTCACTTTTTTTTTGTATAGGATTGGTTGGCCTGTTTGCTGTTTTAAAGTCAAATTTTCCATTAATTACAATTTTGTCCCTTATTTATGCCTTTATGTATTTTATTTTATTTTATTTTTCACGTAAACTATCCGGTTTTTCTACTTAAATCGCTAGTCCTTATTGAACTTCGATTGAGATGAGATCTTAAACCAAGATAGGGACATATATTTATAGAATTCATGGAAAATTTTATCCCGGTCTGATAATTGGATTGAGAGCTCTACTCTTTATCGTAAAATTGGTCAATTCATAATGTTTGGTCAACAATCCAAATTTTCTTGTTCAATCCTCACATAAATCATATTAATTATCCTTCTAAACCTTTAGGGTCATTTTATTATTTTGGAATATTTTTTTTTTAATTTTCCACCTTTATTTATTTATCAGGCTTATTATAGTTTCAAAGTAACGTCACTGATTTTTAATAAGTGCTTGCACCTTCAATCCTGTCTTTTCATTGCACTATCCTTCCTTATAATTTATTCTTTATTACCTCACTTATTTCTTAGAAATATTTTATCATTTTCCTCATTATTTTATCCATTAAAACATGTTACTAGTTTCTTTGTCGTTATGAATTCTAAAATAAAATTCATTTTATGGAGGTTATCTCCTCTATTATACATCACAATTATTTTTATTATCATCATTTATCTATTATTTCCTATTTTGGTTTCCATCACTCATCGAGATCTCATCGTTTTTAGTCTTACATTTACATGGGGTTACACATTCGCATATTTAAATTTTAAATTTCTGAGGTGTCACATTCTCCTATCTTTCAAGAAATTCCATTCTCAAAATTTAAAATTCCTACTTATACCTGTGAATATTGAGTATTTCTTTCTCATTTTCAATTCCTCCTTTTTGATCTTTTTTTCAATTGTGGATCCTTCCATAAAACATATTTTTCCTTTTTTTTTATGTGCTTCGATCTAAAAGTCCATTTGGTTCAATCCTCAAATCTTTAGCCTTCCCGAATCATTATAAACGGTCGGGGAAGAACTTGAAGAGGATTCAATTATCCTTTCTGTAGAATGGATACAAGGAACACGTCTTGGATTCTATATAAAGGTATAGGTAATGCAATTCAATAAACTATCAACCCAACTCTGGTGATGGTATCAGGGAAACCATTTCACCTTATTTTTCCACTGCTGAAACATGCCATGCTCCTACTAAACACACTTTTTTTGTTCGTCACTTTATTTCTCATGGACACATAGTATTCCTATATTTACTTCCTAGCTTTATAACGTAACTACACCTCAAACATCATATTTATCTTATCCAATGATTGTTTTTGTTAGTTACACTGTCAATGACATCTCCTTCCCAAATGAAAGTATAAGTAACATGTCAATTATCTTAAATATTGTCCACCCAACTAGTGAAGTATCATGTCAACCACTTGAGTTATCCACCATTCAGATGACCTAGTCTCAATTTCATAACTTTAGTTTGTTATACTGTCAACTAAATATCTATTTACTTGCTAGTATTTGGTATTGTGGCTAACTAATGTATTGGATACTTTCAGGATCCATCATTTAAGTCCGTTACAATTAACATGCTAATTCTCGTCATTGTCATAGTTCCCAATTACATTTATATATAACCATTATTGTTGCTTATTGTTTTTCCTCTTCTTTATCCCAATTCTATGTTTCACTTATTACAATTTAATATCTATGATTTATCTCATCAATTTAGTGTATCAATATAGAAATCCTTATGGTTCCTATAATTTCAGACTTAACTGCTTGTTCATACCATCTTATTTTCATATCCTAATCTTATTTGGAGTTCACTAAGTAACACTCTATATCGGAAATTACTAAACTCCTATATATAGACACTCTTAATGTTAAGTATCAACTCCTGAATCAACATTCATTTACATTTCATCGCCAATGCGTATTAGTTCATTTCATTTTCTAAATTCATCTCTTTTCTAGTTTCCTTATTAACCATGTATTTCCATAATCACATATACGTACATTGCACACTCATGACCTCCTCGTCTACTTTTACATGTAGCTTGCCAATTTATTTATTATTTGGTATGACGATAACTCAGTGTTTTACCTTTAGCCCATAACATTTCGCAACATGTATTATATCCATGTTCATGTGTTAACCATTTACTCTTTCATGTCTACAAAAATAATCACGTTTATGATCCTTAATTCATTCATGCTTTTAGGGTAGATTCTCATAAAGTAATTTAATAGTGCTTTTCATAACCAATTTTCAAGCCTTTACCTCATAACTACAATGCCAATATTAAACTTCTATTGTCCATTTTGTTCTGTACCATGCTAGTATTTCTTTGCATGTTAAGATAAAGTGTTGCCATTTGGGACAATGGCCTAATATGCAGGGTCCTACTGCCAATCTTGACATAATTATTTATTAAGACATTAATTACAAAACAATCTCACTTCTATCCATACGTTATGTCACGAGTTTGAATTGATTTAGCACTTACATTAACACTTGTTTATCCTGAACAATCATACATTCACTCTAGTATTAATTCATATATGGCTTCATCTCATCCATTCATATTTCATCAAGACATTAAACATCATTGTTACATTATCATTTTATTAATATTTTGAATATATTTCATTCATGAATCCTCTAATATCATCTAACATATTATCAAACAATGATTCCACATTTATTATTTGCTATTGGTCTCACAATCACGAGGTAATGACTCATTTTTTTATTTATCGACTTCTTAGTAACCCAATGTCACTTCCTTTAATTACCACGTTTGTGGTAACCAAGCATGTAAATATTTCATGTCTAGTTTATTCTATCGTAAGATACATGATTCATCATATTTTCTATGTTTATAAAGTCTATTGAATTACAACATGTATATATTCCATGTCTAGTTCATTCTATCATAAGATACGTGATTCGTCATACTTTCTATATTTATAAAGTCTACTGAATCACAACCTCTCTCTGATACCAACTGTAACAACTCTGGTTTTCTACATCCTTTTCCACGATACATTGGAAATTGGAAGTGTAATATGATTTTGTTGATAACTTGGGACCTCCCGATATAAGAGAAATTCCACTCCAGTGAAACCTATATAAAAAAAAATTACAATGAAAATTTTCAATGTATCATGAAAAAGGATGTAGAAAACCAGGGTTGTTATAGTAACTATTTTTTAAAAAATAATTAATTCAATTAACCTGTTTATTAATGTGATAGAAGATATTTCTCAAATAATTTTTTACTTAGAAATGCATTAAGATAATATATATTTTTTTTAAAATATTTTTTATTTCAACATGATCTAAAAAAACCAAAAACACAATTTTAAAATAAATAAAAATTCAATTTTTTAAAAAACACGGCTGAATCATAATGCTAAACTAGGCCTAAATACAAGACTTAGTGAATAACTAGGCATGGTTAATAACTTTACAAATTCGTATGATGAAAACATCCTTTACATTCAACTAGTTCATTTATCCGCGCTCGCGGGGCGAACTATTTTCTTCTTCTTCTTCCTCTTTGTTATTCTTGTTGTTGTTGCCATGACTATTATCACATTATAACCCCTATTATTATTGTTGTTGTTGTTGCCGCCGCCGCAGTTGTCGTCGTCGTCGTCATCGTCGTTGTTGTTATTATTATTATTATTATTATTATTAGCTCTATTAGCATTATTACTATCTATTATCATTACTATTATCTATTATCATCACTATTATACCTATTATTATAATTATTACCATTGTTTTAACTATTACAATCACTATTATTATTATTATTATTATTATTATTATTATTATTATTACTATCATCACTATAATTATTGATGTTTATCATAATAAACTACTACTACTACTACTATCGTAATTATTATTATCATCGTCATTATTATATCTTAATAAATTATCATCATCACCATTATTGTCACTATTATTACCACAATTATTATTATTATTATGATTATCATCATCACCACCACCACCACCACAACCCTGCCAATATTATCATTTGTTGTTATTATTAGCACTAACATTACCATTACCATTACCATCATTATTAATATTATTATTACTATTACTACTACAATCATCATCATTATCATCATCATTAGTGCAACTATTAATGTCATAAAAAACTACTTACTTCACTACAATTATCACTATTATTAACATTATTATTGGTTTCATTATTACTATTATTATTTTAATTTTAATTATTATTACCACTACCACTACCATCATCAACATTTGTTATTTTTATCATTATCATAATTATCACCATCACTATCGTAATAAACTATTATTATTACCACCATTATTAACATTATCATCACTGTTAATAATATTGTTAGTATCATTGTCATTATTACTATCATTAATATTAATATTATTACTATTGTTATCATTATTAAAATGAAAAATCATAAACTTGATATGTGATAAAATTAAAAACTATATAAAAACTTTGATAGAAGGGTAAATGAAACAAATAAAAAATCAAAAGAAGAAGGATTAAACTGAAATACATATTATTACTATTGAAAAAAATCATAAATTTGATTTTAAAGATAAAATTAAAAACTATAAAAACTTTAATAAAAGAACCAAGAAAAAAAAAGAATGGAGATGAAATTGCAAGAAACAAGTAAAATCGATGAGCCATCTAGACAAAATAACCAAAAAAATGGGGACCAAATTCGAGAGATGAAAAACTTATGGAGGATAAAATTGAGAAAACTTTCAAACTTATGGAGGATAAAATTGAGAAAACTTTTTCTAAATAAAACAAGGACTGAATCTAAAAAGAAAAGAAGTTTAAGGGTTGTTGTGTTTTTTCCAATGGGCAACATGAAAACCAAGGCATATGACAAAGAAATGAAGGGAAAAAAAGAATTAAACCGGCGCCAAACTGAATATCATTATCATACATGCGCCAAGAAAACTTTTTCTAAATAAAACAAGGACTGAATCTAAAAAGAAAAGAAGTTTAAGGGTTGTTGTGTTTTTTCCAATGGGCAACATGAAAACCAAGGCATATGACAAAGAAATGAAGGGAAAAAAAAAATTAAACCGGCGCCAAACTGAATATCATTATCATACATGCGCCACCTAGGAAGGAAGAGAAAGCTGAAACGCATCCAATGGCATAACATAACATTTTTTTTTCCACCACCACAGTTATCCACATGTGCCGTCTAATGGTGGCGTGGTGGCTAACGTGTTCTTTTTTTGTCAAGAGATAACATTACTCGAGGACCAAACAACTATTGTTAAAAAACTATTATGAAATGACAAATTGGCCCTGCAAAGATGCTTTAAGAATTTTTCTTTCAAGGGTGATAGAATTGTCGTAATGCTATAAAAAGAAAGTGAAAAACTAATAATGCCCCTAGTCATAGTTAAGTTAAAAATTGCTTGTAAGATAATAAAGCAAATTTACTGTACAAAAGTTTATGGAAGGAGAAAGATGCCCCTCTGAAGATAAAATGAACCCTATAAAAATACTAATTTACCTTTGCATGCTAATTATAATGGTTTTTTTAAGGATATAAATATAATTTTACTTATAATTCACAGTAATATCTGGTGTTTTTCCAGGTGGATTAGCTTTTTTTTTGTAACAATAATAATAACTAGGTGGCATGCCCGCACGATGCCGCGGGCTTGTGGCATGTTTGTGCATTATCGTGGATTTGTGAAAAAAATCACATAAAAAAAAACTGTTATCATCCACAATATTTTAAAGGAAAAAACTATAAAGCTATATTCTCAACCAGCCCAATATTAAAAAAAAATCGACAAAAACAATTATGAAAAAAAATAAAAAAAAGAAGATGACAATTTTGGAAGAAAAAAAAGCAAAAAGCAAATAATAAAAAAATAGAAAAAAAACATGTGGGGAAAGTTAAAGCTAAATTTTCAACCAGCTCAATATTAAAATCATTTAAGAAAACATTGTAGCAATCTATAGTGTTTATGAGGAAATATACAATTATAATTTTCAACCAGCTCAAAATTAAAAAAAAATCAACAAATATAATTTTGATAAATATAAAAAAAACAAAAGGAAAAAAACATGCAGGGAAACACTATAACAATCTATAATGTTTCATGAGAAAATCTACAGTTGTAATTTTTAACCAGCTTAATATTAAAAGCAATAAAAACGACAAAGACAATTTAAAAAAAAACATAAAAAAAAATCATATGGAAAAACACTGTAGCAATCAACGATGTTTTAAGGAAAAAAAGTTAAATTGTCAACCGGCTCAGTATGAAAAAAATAAATTTGACAAAAACATATTTGGAAAAAAACATCGATTAAAAAAACATATGGGGAAACACTGTAGCAAGGCAAAAATCATATGGGAAAACACTGTAGTAATCTACAGTGTTTTAAATAAGTACAAAGCTAAATTCTCAATCAGCTTAATATGAAAAAATAAAATCGACAAAGATAATTCTGAAAAAAAATTATTTAATAAAAAACCATGTAGAGAAACACTGTAGCAATCTAGTGTTTTAAAGAAAAAAATTAAAAAACTAAATTTTCAATCAGATCAATAGTAAAAAAATAAAATCAACAAAAATAATTATGAAAAAAATATAAATATAAAGAATAAAGACAATTTTGGGAAAAATTTAAAAAAACAAAAAAAAAACATGGGGAAAGCTAAAGCTAAAGCTAAATTCTCAACCAACTAAAATTGAAAAAATAAATTCAACAAAGATAATTTAAAAAAAAAACATGTGGGAGAAACATTGCAGCCAAACAAAAACCATGTAAGGGAAACACTGTAGCAATCCATGATGTTTTTTTTTTTGAAAAAAGCTACAAAACTAAGTTCTCAAGCAGCTCAATATATATATATATTTGACAAAGACTATTTTAAAAAAAGAAGAAGTATTTTGGGTAAAAAAAATGAGAAAAAAAACATGTAAAAAAAAGAAACAAAAGCGAACAAAAAAAAACACGTGGGAAATTATAGTGTTTTAAAGAAAAAAAAATTAAAAAACTAAATTTTCAACCAGCTCAATAATAAAAAAATAAAATCAACAAAAATAATTCTGAAAAAAACAAAACAAAAAAATGTAAAAAATGACAATTTTGGAAAAAAACAAATAAAAAAATAAAAAAAACATGTGGGGAAAGCTAAAGCTAGATTATCAGTTAGCTCAATATTAAAAAAATAAATTTGATAAATATAATTTTTTTAAAAAAATATGGGGAAATATTGCAGCAAAAAACAAAAACTATATAAAGGGAAACACTGTAGCAATCCATATTTTTTTTTAAAAAACCACAAAACTAAATTCTTAACCAACTTAATATAAAAAAAATAAAATCTACAAAGACCATTTTGAAAAAAAAAATAAATCATAAAAAAAAATGTATGAGAATATTATAACAATTCATAATGTTTTAAAAAAATTATATAATTAAATTTTCAACCAGTTTAAAATTTTAAAAAATTAACAAAAATAATTTTGAAAAAAATAAAAAAGAAGAAGAAGAAGTCAATTTTGGGTTAAAAAAGGGAAAAAACATGTTAAAAAAAAGCAAAAAAAAATCAACAAAAATAATTCTGAAAAAGACAAAACAAAAAAAATATGTAAAAAATGACAATTTTAGAAAAAAACAAATAAAAAAATAAAAAAAACATGTGAGGAAAGTTAAAGTTAGATTATCAACTAGTTCAATATTGAAAAAATAAATTTGATAAAGATAATTTTTTAAAAAAATATATGAGGAAATATTGCAGCAAAATAAAAACTATATAGGGGAAACACTATAGCAATCCATATTTTTTTAAAAAAACTATAAAGCTAAATTTTTAACCAACTTAATATAAAAAAATAAAATGTACAAAGACTATTTAAAAAAAAAAAATAAATCATAAAAAAAACAATGTATGAAAATATTATAATAATTCATAATTTTTTTTTAAATTACATAATTAAATTTTCAACCATCTTAATATTTTAAAAAATTAATAAAGATAATTTTAAAAAAATAAAATAAAAAAGTCAATTTTAGGTAAAAAAAAAAAGAAAAAAAAACATGTAAAAGAAAACCAAAAAAACAACTGCTACAGTAAAAAACGTACGCGTTTTAGAGTATTTGTTAATAATCCTATCACTATCACTCTCATCCTGTATCTTCGCCTTATCAAATAAGTATCAATAACAAAATGTAATATAGATTATTTATTAATTTATTTCCTCTAAATAATTCGCTCTTGGAGCTCGATCTGCGTCAGATAAGTAAATTATTACTTCGAAAGAGCCGTCAAGATTTCATGGAGGTGTGATTTTCTCAATTTTTTTTTGTGTTTGAATTTGCATGCATAGTGAATCAAATAAATTTATTTTGTGCAATTCTACGAATATGCAGTGTTTTTTTTTGTCAATTTTTGGAATATTTTTTGGGGTTTGTAGGGAATTGAAGAGACGAAGAAGAAGAGTGAAGCACATTTAACAGTATCTGCTGCAGCTTTCGTTGAAGGAGGGATACAGGAAGCGTGTGATGATGCTTGCAGTATTTGCCTGGAAAACTTCTGCGACAGTGATCCCTCAACTGTATGTAGTAATTAATTAACCAATGCTTTTATTTATTTATTAATTCATTTGATTATTTATAGGTAAATAATTGACTCAATAAAATAAAATCAATTTAACTTAAATGAAACCACATAAATAATTTCCTTTTTTTCACAAAATCCACACGATGTGTTTTTTTTTTTTATTATTGCAGGTGACCAGTTGCAAGCATGAGTTCCACCTCCAGTGCATTCTTGAATGGTATTTTCATTTATTTATTTACTTAAATTGCTGCATTTATATGTGTCAAGGTAGTTGTAGGGTTGGATGGATGGTGCTGACAGGGGACTTTACCTAGTTATTGGCCAAGTAGACTGACTTTGATTGATCAGGGAGCGCAGCGATGAACATAGCTGTGCATTGGACAATCTTGGATAGCCTCATTATGTACAAATTGCTCTTCTAGGTTCAATTTGTTGGGAGATATGGTGGGAGGATGGATGGGAAAAATTCCCATATTTGGCATGGTATATGAAGACTTAGTGAAGGAAATGAAGGATCCCTGTATCCTTCTTAACTTGTAATATGCAATCCCTCCAATTTGTACAAATGGGAATTATCCTCCTTTCTCTCCCTTGTAACATGCAGTCTTTGGAGCTCGTTGGCAGGGGGTGAGGGGACTTACGTTGTTATAGGAACCTAATGAGAAATGCAAAGGCACTTTTGACTATAAAGGCACAGTATCATATCACTAGGACAGGACAACCCTACCTTCTCCAGTCTCTCCTTTCCTCTTATCTACATGTGTATAAGTAAACCTTTATTTAAATCGGACACATAACAAATGAAGCTTGCCAGAAAAAAGAAAAGGTGAAGCTGAGGTAGAAATCCTATTTTCAGTCTAAATAGATGAATTTAGGTTGACATGAGTGCTAATTTGGCTTTAATGTTCCAGGTGTCAAAGGAGTTCCCAGTGCCCCATGTGTTGGCAACCCATCAGTTTGAAGGATCCCATGAGGTTCAATTGTTTTTTCTGCCCTCAAATTTTCCTGTTAGTTTTCCTTGCTAATAGTTTGAAAAATGAATTTCTTATTTTTCTTACTTTGGCAGTCAGGAATTACTTGAGGCTGTAGAACAGGAGAGGAGTTTTAGGTTAAATCCATCAAGAAATGCCACCATATTTCATCATCCAGCCCTTGGGGACTTTGAATTACAGCATGTCTGTCACCTACCTCTGCTAGTTGCAAGCATTTCTTTTTGACAAACCAGACATAAGCTTAATTGTGATCAAATTCAATGGTGTGTCAAATGCAGTTGCCAGTGGGTGCAAATGATGCCGAACTTGAAGAGCGTTTAATACAGCACTTAACTGCTGCTGCGGCAATGGGGCGGCGTCGTATTGCTAGAAGGGAAGGGCAGCGGAACAGGTCATCAGCTCAAGGTCGTCCACAGTTCCTAGTACTCTCAAGTCAACCTAATGGATCCCCTGCTGGTTCAATTTCTTCCTCCCCAACTCAGAGAGAAGGTGAACCTGTTTCTGCAATCACAATAGCAACACCATCTTCCCAACCACTTGAATCTTCTCTACAACCAATCACACCACTGTCTTCTGAAGCCCTGGCTGATCCATGTTCTGCTTCAGCTTCTGGATCCAGTTTTACCAATCAACATTCAAATTCCATGGACAATAGGTGCAGGAACATTTCAATTTTCAATTTTTTTTAACTGTTGGTCACTGTCGTAGTTATAAATGAACATTCTTCATCAATTTCTGTCAGTCTAACTGGAATTTTGTTATATGAAGGTCTCCTAATCAGTCTTCTCCAAATAGTCAAGACAGAGCAGGGCCGTCAGACCTTCAGTCATTTTCAGAGTCTATCAAATCCAAATTCAATGCAGTGTCAATGAAGTATCAATTTGTTGGAAACATTTGACAGTTTGATAATATTGACATGTTTGATGAATTTCTGCTTCTCTATGCTCATGAATTGATTTTCATTTGTTTTTCCTTTCCAGATATAAAGAGTCGATTTCAAAGAGTACTAGGGGATGGAAAGAGAGATTTTTCACTCGCAATACTACCATGGCAGATCTAGGTTCTGAAGTTAGAAGAGAGGTCAATGCTGGAATTGCGACAGTATCTTGCATGATGGAGAGTCTAGAAACCAGAGACGATAGTAGAACTGGCACCTCTTCTGTATCAAACAGTGTAGACGGTTCAGTTGCAGAATCTAACAGTCAGCAACCGGAGGTTGGTGTTGTCAATGCAACAAGTGATCCCAATACTAAAGTGCAAGCTTCACATGCTGCAAGTTCTGGCTCAGTTTAAGTACAATTTCACAATCTTATCATTGACATTTAATAGGAAGGTATATTTTGGCATGGATTTTCTTTTTACAGCATATGGTGATGCATTTGTGAAAATCTTATAACTACTGAACACATAAACTGATGTATTATTTTCAAACCAGTGCAAACAGACTCCTTTTTTTGGTTGCGTGCATCTCTTACTCTTATACAACTAATGCAATTTTTTGTTTGTTTTCTCCAAATATCTATGCATTGATTCATTCCTCTTCTGTATTTTTTTTTCAATTATCCATGCATTTTGTTACATTCTTCTTTCTGGTTTTACCAGTTGATCCCTAGTCATTACAATGCACATTGTATTGAATGTTACAAATATAGTTCATTGCTACCCATTTTCACTATCATCTGCTAGAAGCTCAAGCACCAGTAACAATGTTGCTAACATAGTCCTTACAGTGCACATTGTACAACTATTGTTATCGCTGTAGTTGAATTATGCACTTTTGTACCTTTTTCTACAAAGATAGGAGGAAAGGAAGACCAGGTTGTTGCCTTGAGCAAATCGTTCATTGTGCTGTTGCAGAAAAAAAAAATAGAGGATTCATTTGGTGAAGATAATCAAGTTGCAGTTTTTTCTTTTCTTTTAACCTTTCTGAACTTAAACAGAAGTGGTAGTTTACAAGACACAGATCCTTCCTGGAGGGTAGCTCTGCAGAGCAAATAACACCTGGGTGATTCAGCATCAGTGTCTGAAATTGGTAGCACAGACAGGTGATCCTTGTTATGTTTACAGGACCAAATCCTAACAGTAACTGCAGCCAGCACTCTTTGGTGGTGGACCCATGGTGTAATAGTCGGTGCCGTTTTTAATGGACTGTCTAGTTCAACTTATGATAGTTGTGTAAAGATTTGATGGTTGGACTGAGCATTTTCAGGGTATGAACGATGAATCAGGCATGAAAAGGTGATAATTCGACTTGTGCGATGTATCCCATCAATTGAAAAGGATGATAAATGTTGATTACTATCTAATTTGAGATAGTTTTTTTTCTGGTGGTTTCAAGAATCTCTAAAAATCCTGGTCAAGGACTAGGAGTACACTTTTGAGCAGCGGGTCCAATGTGGTTTGGTTGAAGCAAATATAGCTCTTTTCCTAGTTGAAATCTGAGCTCTCTAGCTTTTAGACTTTTTTGCTGATATATATCTCTTAATCCTGGTTCAGTAAATGTGTGGACTTGTAGGCAAACATAGCACTGAGAGGTGAATGAGCTCCCTGGATATTTTGTTTGGAAGTATCTCTTCTTAATAAATGCAGGAATTTAAGAAAATGGTGCAAAGTTTTGTTAATTGAGCCAATTGCAATTAGTATGAATGCCATGACTCGGATGTAGTGGCATATACATGAACATTACACCTGCATATCATTCTAAATTTCCTGCCAAAGCCTGGTTTCTGTGGCATAGTATTTTTATTACAGATGCTGTTGTCCTTTCCTCTTCTTTCACAGTGATGTGCCATTTCCTAGTGAGAATTGTGAGTTCAATTGAATGTAGGCTGCTCTCTGGAATTTTTATTTCTTATACTGTTTTTTGTTTTCCTTTTCCCCTTTGTCATTTGTCGAAGGAGGTGGCCCATTTTCTGGTCAGAATTATGACTTCATTAGGGATGCCTTTTGCTGACATAATGTCTGCTTTGCAGATATAGAATGCTGTGGATGAGATGCTTTGCCCTCTTCAAGCTAGCTGATTATAGAAACGGAAACAAATTGTCGAGCGAAGTGCGAGTCAGAATAAAGAACCAGACCAAACGCTCTATCCGGACACGGACTCCAGTAGATGCTTGTAAATCAGTTTACAAGGACGACCTTACATATAATTATAATCCACAAGGTACTTTACAAGTACGGTAGGTGTGCTAGTATTTGAGATATAGATGATTTAAAGCTTTGAATAAATTCCTTTTTTTATCAGCTTTTGTGATTTTGCGTTCATCTGTCTTCTGTCTGGTCATTTGTGATCGTGATTGCAAGGGCCTGTTTGTTTGTTTTTATGATTGGAGCTGTTTCCTCACTCATAAAAGTGTTTGGTGATAGAAAACCAGTCTATTTGTCTTTTCAGCCATGTTGTACATTTTTTAAAAATTGAAAATTTTTCATGATGATTTTGGATTGTTTTGATGTGCTGATATAAAAAAAAAAAATTAAAAAAAAATTATTTTGATAGATTTCCAGGTAAAAAATATTTTAAAAAGAAACCACCGTCACAATGATGTACATGTTTTTATGAGAGAACTCTTAAGAGAGAGATTAATAAATTGATTATTGCTGCTTTGGTTTGTGTAAAGTTATAAAAACAACCTTTAAAAAATGTTTGAAAACACTAAGATATATAAATAGTATTTTCAATGCATCTTTTAATTAATATTTTATTCATCTACAGATTGTAACTAAGCACCTTTTCAATTCATTTTCATAATTGCTTTTTTTGAAACCTTTTATTTATTTATTTATTTATTTATTTATATCACAACCGCACACTGAAAGAAAAAGCTTATTTTACAAATATAATTTGTTGTTCAAATGATTTGAACCTTTACATAATTTTTTTTTGTTTTTAATTCTCAGTTATAATTAACTCATTGATCTGAAGGACCATTACTTTTGATTGAGGCAGGAGGAAAGGAGGGGCATGGGCCTAGAGTGGAGTTTTTCTGAAATAAAAAACATCTGGGAAGAACGATTTTCTTTCTTTTTTTTTTTTTTTTCTCAGCAGCGGTTTCTCTTTTATTAAATTTAAAAAGAGTTTCTACAAAAAATTGCAAACTTAATCATGTGTTTTTAATCACAGAAAAGAATAAACTAGTTTTTAAATAGATTTTGTATTTAACCAAAGTTTTTATTTAAAAAAACAATCCAACAAATTCTATATATAAAAAAATCTATATTGTGATTCTAGAATTTGGATTGAATGTATGTACAAATTCTATATATAAAAAAAAACTGCATTTATTTTTTAATTGTCCCAATATATCTAAACTGTCTCTTCATTATTTCTTTACTTCTACAACAAAAATAAACATTTTTTTTAATTTAAAAAATAAATACAGATTTTTTATTGCAATCGAATCCCAAGTTTTATGATATTAAGAGAGTAATTACTGCTATTTTATTAGTTATTTATTTTATTCATTTAAAACAAATAGAAACAGGTAAGAGAGAAATTTTATGTGGAGATTTTCTTATAATTTTTAGTGGGTTGTAGTTTTTTTTCTTCCTTCTTTTTGTGCATGTTTCTTTCTTCAAAATGAGCTTAGAAAGTAACTAATAGAATGTCACTAATGGCTCTCTGAACAACATAAAATTTTACATTTCAATCTAGTGAAATTGTTTCTCATTGGTGTTTTTTGTTTAAATTTTACAAAAGAATAAATAGGTTTTTTTAATTCAAAAAATCAATACAAATTCTCTATAGCATTTTTTAAATGTGATATTTTCCAAGATCTCTTTCTATTTGTGTATTACTTTCCCAATTGTTTTTTTTTTTTTTTTTGAAAGATGTTAGCCTAGAGTGAGCATTCGGGTAATTTGGGCAAAAGATTGCCATTTTGAATAATTACTCGAATTAGTCCTTTACATCTTTATCCAATGAAACAATTCATGTAATATGTATTTTTACTCGAAATTCCTTTAAAAATTTAAATGAGCTAGGTAAAATCAGGTCTTAGAATTGTTTTTACTATGTTCAAGAAAAAAAAATATAAATCCATTAGTTTTAAGAACTTACAAATAAATAAATAGACACCATTTTCAGTGTTCTATAAACAAAATATCAATTTTGAAGAGGATGGTGATTATGCAAACACGTACGGTTCTCATTGCTCCATCGCCTCAAGGGAGCTAGTATGTGCCCTCTAGATGTTTGTGTGGATGGAAGACGGCTTTAACCAGCTTTATATAGAAAATGTATCAAGCAGTAAGCATGCTGCAAAACAGGAACCACCAGAACGCATGGGATGATATCTGTCTTCTTCAGAATAGAACTTCAAACTCTTTTTTTTTTTTTTTTTTTGACAAACTCTCCTAATCTAATTTTAATTCCTCAAAAATTTCTTTTTCTTAAAAAAAAATATATGTTTAAGATTTTAAGAAAATATATCGTCTCATTAGATTAAAACCTAACATTTCTAAAAAAAAAATAATAAGTCTAAGATTTTAAAAAGATTTACTCAATAAGGAAATTGTTATCTCATACCCGACTATTCTAAAGATCAAAAAATAAAAATAAAAGGTTTTTATATTTGAAAATTTAATCAAATTCTAATGAATAATCATAAATTTATTATGATACTCATTAAAAGTTTTTTTTGTATTTTTAAAGTATGATAAAATACACTTTATATATATATTTTTTATGAAATATGCATTCAAGTTTTAAAATTTAGTGCGTATGCACACAAAATAAAATAGATTTTGTATTTTTAAAATGAAGAAAAGTTTTTAGGATTTTGAAATTTTTTAATATTAAAAAAAATACTTTTCATTAGGCAGTATTTTATTAAGTGAAATATATATGAGAAACCGAAAAAAAAGTGAACTTTTGGGAATTATTTGAAGGCTTGTTTGGCAATAGCACACAAAATAAGAATATAAACACTTTTAGAAAATCAGTAGAGTGTGTATTTGGTATTGTATTCACAGTTTAAAAAAATATAATTTAAAAAATAAAAAAATAGAAATTTTTTCAAAATCAAGATCTTAAAAGAAAATTAATTAACTTCATATATAGATTAACTAACCAAATATTTTTAAAATTATAATTAAAATAAAATACAGTTTCAATTATATCTCACCACACTACCACCAAACATTAGATTGATTTGGTTAGTGAAGTGAGTATTTTAATTCTCTCAAATGCAACGAATAACCTAAGATAAAAAAAAAAAAAAAAAAAAAAAAACCAAGCCAATCCTTGTTGTGTGTAGGGAAAATGTTGGTATTTAATGTTTGGAAATTATTTTTTATACCCTTCTTAAACCCTTTTGCCAAAGCTGATAAAACATAGAATTGAAATAGTCTAATACGATTGGCCCATAATAAAATCTCCTCACAATGAAAAATAATAATAATAATAGCACATAAAAATATTTTCTCAACACATCCATACAATAATAAAAAATGAGTTATTTTTTTAAAATATATTTCCATAAAAAAAGTTATCCTAAAAAAATATTTTCCACGCAACAAACTGACCTTGGATATTCCAACAGCCAGATGGACCCACATCTCTTCACGGCATCCGGGAGAGCAACAGTAGCACTTTATATAAGGCGTTCAGAGTTTCCATTTCGTCATGGTTTAGTTATAGTAAGCTAGATCCATATGCTGAGATGATAAAATTCCAAGCAAACCATCCCATTTCAAACATTATCCAAAAACTAATCTACAAAATCTGTGGTGCTGAAAAAGGAGGAGTCACCACAGTAACATTTGCTGCCAACAGTCAACAAGCATCCTCCAAAACGAGTTTTACAGCTCACAGAAAGAAGCGTACCTACATTTGTCATAAACAAGCAAAACTTTACAACTGCAAGGGTTTACAGTAATAATTTCATCTCTTTCTCTTAGCTCCAGGTTTCTCCGAGGAACCGGAACCACCTCTCCCTCTGCCTGCTGGTTTTTTTTCAGAAGATGCAGACCCACCTTTTCCTCTTCCTGTAGGGGTCTTCTTAGACTTTGAACTTTCCTTTCCGCACTTCAGTTCCACCTCTACTTGGATTCCTGTTCAGTTCAGCATAGTTTATATGAGCTCATCAATCCGATTTCTAGGCTATACACAATTTAATAGAGCATTCCTTTCACAGTTAACTGGATTTTGGATTTAATCAATTGTCGATTCAAAAACCAACTTGAGTATTAAGATAACAAATCGAATTTCAGATTAGCTTTCCAACATGATAAAAGAATGCATGAGAAAATATCACACCTTTTGAATTTAAACTCTGAAGCTCAGACTGCAGCTTCTCGCCATTACCAGTTCCTTCTGCCACAAGAAAGGAAAAACTAAGTCCAAGAACTGAGACCAAATATCTAAACGTTCTATCCAGATGTTGCAATTGAAGAACAATTATTCCACAAGTATATCTTTTTGGATATAGACTCACCATGCCTTAAAAAAAAAAGGTGCAGTGCATTGGTATTGATCAATAATCTCCTATCTTTATGTACTCCATGCTTTGCACAGTCAAAATTGTTGAGAGGTAATAGAATACGTAATTGAAACACAGATATAATATATCAGACTGTAAGTTAAACAAGGCACCCTAGTCAATGGCTTTTCCCACTGTGCTTAGTATCCCTAATTCTACCAGGCTTAATTGTCATCCCTAATCCCTGAGAATATCTCTGTTGCTAAAATGTTTGAAAATCTCATGTTATAAGGAAAACAGATCCTAGTCCTTGCTCACAAAGCATATCTCTAGTCACTGAAAAATACACAAGCCACACAAGCAGATCTATAGTGAGTGTTGTGCACACGTGCACCTGCCATTTTTTTTTTTTTTTTTTGGGGGGGGGGGGGGTGGAGAGGAAAGTTGAAGGATAACTATCATTGGATGGTCTGTGATATTTTCAAAAAGATAACATTTACCCATATCCTCTATGTCAGATGAGTTTTCTTCTTCACTTTCAGCCAACGCGTCACCATTTTCCTCTCTTAGACCATCATCAGAAGGTTCTAGAATCACTGCAACACGCTTCTTAGGGGCCTTCTTTCCAGGAAGTGTGACTAAATCTGCAGCTCGTACCATCCTTGATTTTCTTTCTTCTTTATATGATCTTGTCAGAGCCGCTTTGACAGTTGATGGTATGCCGTCCAATGGATTCCCATGCCCCTGATAAACAAAGCAACAATAAGATAATCTGAGAGTATGAAAATAGAGGAGACATCAATGATGTATACAAAATAGGGCCACCTGAAATTTTGATAACTCCACAATGGTATCCATATCCTCCTGACTTATTGAGTATACATTCATGAACTCCACAACCTTCTCAACAGCTTCATCCTGGTTAACAGTTCATGCAAAAAAAAGAAAATGTCAATATACATAAAACATCTCTCTTCAAATTATCTTCAGAAATCAAGGTCAAAGGAATTCTCAATGAAATTTGACACCTGGGACAATAAGGCACTCGCTCAAGTGAATTGATGAAGTGAGAATCAACTTCTAAAATCACACAACCAGACAATTCAACTATTTATAAAAGAGGTGATTATTATCAGGTCATGATGCTGCAAACTCTTCAGCTTTCCTGTATGGGCCTTTCACAACTATTTGGTGTAAATGGCACACAACAACAGCACACCCTTTAGAGAGGAACTAAAAAGAAAAAGTAAAAGACCTCGTCCAAGGCCCTGCACAATTACACAGTAATCCAATGAACATTAATTTAACCAGCATTCTTCCAAAGCCTCTGTCCCTTAGCTTCAGTGCCAAAGTCAATACCCCCATTGCTTTGACTTTGAACAAGGCAAGTAAATTATGACCTGGGAGGAACTTAAAAAGAAGGCTTTTGGTTTTCGCACCCTGCTATAGTACTTGCAGCTATTCAAATACTATATTATGAATTATCTCTTCCCTTTTCTTTACTAGAAAATCAGAACTATGGGATGTACCCCTACCAGTTTGTTTTAAGAAATTGGACAAGTGAATCTGATCTTAGACCCAGGCAAGCACACTGCTTGCATTTGGCTATGCTGACCAGCTCCACACAAAAAAAATAGCAATAAAGTCAAACCTTAGGCAGCACCCGAAGAGGATCTGTCAATTGTTTCAGAAGAACTGTAAGGTAGTCAAGTCGAAGTGTCTCCCTGCAGGAATGGAAATGAAAGAATGATCACACAGCTTCCAAAGGAGACTGAATAGAGATAAATCAACCAATTGAAATTCTAGATTTCGAATTGGCAGTGCAAGAAGTAGGCATAGCAACACAGCAACAGAAAGTACCCTTCTCCATCACTTAATTATTTTAAAAGTGATTAAATATTCACTGAAGTTCAATCAAGCCAGTGCATTCATATATGTGCACATGCATAGGCTATAAATTGATATATAAGAATCAGCAATGTATTACTTCGAAACAAATGAATGATAAAAGCAGGTATAGAAACAGTTACCTCCCCATATTAGATTCACGAGAAGCAAGGAGATGAACATGCAGATCCTCCAAAAGCCTCAAATTTTTGCCCGCTGTTGAATTCTTTCCCAGCCACCCACCAAATCTATTAAAATTCCGTTCACCCTGAAAATGAGAATCCATAAAATAAACAATTGAGGTACTAAGAATATAAACATTCTATATACAACTAAGTTATCAACTCCAACTAACAAGCGTGAGAAGGGTAGGCTCTCCAGAACCTTCACCAGACAGAAAAATCCATATAGCATATCCTCAAATAAAAGAATGAGGCAATAACACCAAAAAAAAAGCGGTAGTTGGACACAGTGAAACAGAAAAGAAATAGAAACAATTCTACAAAAGTTTAGTCCAACCTAAATCAAGTGGCAAGCTCATTAGTGCAGGCATAAAATAATTGGTTGTCGAAAAATGATGCAATGATTATTACAAACAATTTTTTTTGTCAGACTTCTAGGCAAGATGAAGTTAAAAATTGACTCATTCAAATAAAAAATAAATAAACATGAAGACTAATTGGATTCTGTGCAAGACGAAAATCCCATAAAGACAAAAGTGAAAGCAAATGAAGGAAAGAAAAAAGAAAAGAAAATAAATGATCCTCTGATCTGACAATAGATGTGACTTGGCTAATAATGAGAGTGGAGGCCTGTAGCCAACTGCTTTTGGAAAGCAAGAATAAAAGTTGTATTGATACCAAATCAGACTATCTGTTTAATTTTCTCAACATAATCTCTGCTTGGCAGTTTGAATCTTTAACAGACATGAGGCATAATGGAGGGGAATTTTAGGCTTTTCAGACGGTTTGTAGCATAGCACAACTTAATCTATTCATCTAAATTTGTTGCAAAATAAGCATACATCAAAACCAACTACTAGCTAAAAATCTTTCCATTTGATGTAACTTCACCAGAGATGGCAAAGCATGTCAAGCTTCAAGAGACATTCATTACCTGTTCAAGTGTCTCCCTTGATCCATGCAACAATGCAGCACTGGTTACAAACCAAAATAGAGAATCGCAATTAGAGAGCAAGAAAAACACATGAAGAACTCTTGATGTTTCCAGAGCAATATGGTGATACATACGGAATGATACAGGATGACAGAGAACCAGTTTGAGAGAGCTGCCACTGTCGATATCTTCGAATCTGCACATTTATTATATCTCCATCGGCAATAGACTCAGCAGCACGTGCAATCAAGCTCATACGTTTCATCCCATTGTCATCTTTACCAATTGAACTTGGCCTATAATTAATGTAGTTTTCCTGCCAAATTACAGAATCAGCTTCCTGCAGATAATTTATGATACATGGACTGTTTTTTGCAATGGTGAAAAACTCTTGAGCTTTTACACAGAAGACAAGTTTCTCCATTGAACCTGTTTTGCTTTTTTCAATATGATTGAATTGAGGTTTGGGCTATGTTACATAACAATGCCCTGCATTTGAGAAAATTGAAATGTTATCATGTAAATCCATTCATCTTTTTTTTATGTTGTCCAGCGGATGTAGATGTAGAACCACCTCTTTGCCCTTTATGAGGAGAAATGACGATTTTGAGTAAAGTGAGAATTTTTAATTATGCCACTTGTATTTTTAGAGAGAGCATATTGAGGGTTGGTGTCCAATAAGTGACATTCCACAAAAAAGAGAGCCTAACGGCAATTTTCCATTTTTCACAAGCTCACTACCACCAACTGCCTGTTTCCTGCTATCTATTTTCTCCCCTTCAGCTTGAAGTATAACATACTTCACATACTTAAGAACAGGACAAACCAGTGACCTGGGGACTGAACATGAAACAAATGCCCAGAACATAAACAGTGTGGAACAGGAACAAGAGCAGGGAACAACACTTAACATAATGACTTGGATCACTCGAGTAATCTCCGGTATTGTCACATAATTTTTCATATTCAACTTAGGTTTCAAAACATAATATGAAAAATATTTATGAAGCTGCATAGAAAAATTATTAAAATTTTGCAGCGGTATCTTAGGAAATAATTAAGAAATTTCAACATGCTAGCCAGAAAATTTCTAACTACTATCAGCAGAGAAATATCATGGTGTTTTTCTCCAAAATACCAATGGCTAAATTTTGAAAAGAAACTACTTAGTCAATTGAAGAATACTTTCAGCTTAAAATACTGGCTCAGCAGGATTCTGCTGGCTGCTGGAAAGGCTAAGATCCATGCCACCCTAACAACATTATCATAGGACTTTCATCACAAGTAAAAATTGGGGTAAAGAAAGCACTCCTTATTTTGAATTTGGCATGCTCTGTGGTTTAAAGCAAACCCAGAAATGTTCAGTAACCACCTTCAGAATCTAAAATTCTCATGGAATTTAAAAAAAAAATGAGAAAAAAAACCTGTATAAGAAGAGGGACCAAGTCAGGATCACTCATACTGAGGTCAATCCGCTCATCCATTCTCAGCTTTCCTCCACTAAAGCCAAACAGCCTAACACCAAAGATGACAATGAGAAGCATACTGGAAGAATAAAATCCGTAATCATACAAAGACAGAAACAAAATGAAATAAAAGATCAGCATTCATTGAGCACATTTTTTCATTCTTATTCTAAGAGCAAGAAGGAGAAAAAGAAAGCTTGGCTGCAGGTGCTATCATCCATTCACTTGAGTCAGAAGGAGAAAGAAACAAGAAGAAAAAATTAAAAAGGGAAAGATTGGAGTGGAGAACAGATCATGCGACGTAAATAACTCATCTATAAAAGTCAAATCACAGATTTTCAAACATAGGTTTACCTTTCTTTTATTGATAAATGGTTCATTATCTTTTGCATTAGCAAGCAATAACCTGTTCCATGCCTACAGGACTGATCTGACAATATTAGATCATGTTTTACACAAGAAACAACCTGGCACCCCTTCTCATAGAAGCTGGGAACCTCAAATATTATGAATTACAATTTGCTTGTTTCCACAATTAAAAAAAAATCACAAAGGACACAGCATGATTTCTTTTTCCTAGAATCCAGTTTAGAGTTGTTCCAAGTTAAGACATCATGACTTTAAATAGAGAGCATCTAAAACAGCATTGAAGAGGTAAGAATTGGATCATCAAGTCATACTTATCCACAGCGGTGAATGGTGAAATATCTTCATCTTTTGCACTTCCTTGAAGGCGCTGTCTTACATCATCATAATTAATGACTGGCATTGAGAGGCTCATATATTGTAATTGGTTTAACGCCATACGCATATCTCCATTCACCCTTTCTGCAAGCTCCTCAAGTGCAATCTGCAAGGTTATTAGCCACCATTTAGTGCCCGACAAAATGCAAATGTAAGAAACAGGTGACTAACCAAGTATGGGACCTTTACCAAAGGTGTGGCTTGCAGGGGTATGCATTCCAGTACAGAAGAAAACTCTTGCAATAATCTCTTAAAATTCTTTTTTGGCTATTGTGGAGGGAGCACAATAGGGTAGCTTTTAAGGAGGTGGTGTTACCTCCATATTTTAGAATTTAATTAAACCTTCACTTTTTGTACAGGAAGAAATCATTTTTGTTGATGTGCTTTCTGTTACAGATTTGTAGATGCCCTGGGATTCTTGCAACCGGTTGGTGCCTTTCATTAGGAAAAGTATAGAACCAGCTTTAGAATTTCAAACACTGACCATTTTCATTAAGACTCCTATTCTCAGTAAGTGCAACGTCCAAAATAAATAATTTGGAAGCTTCAAATTCGGTGAGAAGAGCACAATACAGATGAACTACCAAAGGATGCTCACACCAAACCAATTTAAGAGAGCAAAAATTTTGAACAAGACAATAACCTCATTAACTTGAAGGCCTTCTGCATTTGCAACTTGAGTTAACCTCTTTGCCATCTACAAAACACCAAAATCACTGTTAATAACAAATTATTCCATTGCAATTGTCCCAAAGATTAAAGTATAACCCTATAATCAACACATAGCTGAGAGTACAAAAAATTTATATTGCACTAAGCGCATTAGGGGCAACAACTTCCTGTGTTACAGTCACACAGAAGAGCGCACACCATGCACAAATGCATACACTAATTCTTGTAGCACAAAGTGGAAATGCATGATTTAGCACAATTATTCCCCTCTCTCACTAAATTACAACATATTCCATTATGTTCCGAAGGAATATTGTTACTTGCTTTTTAAAAACATTTGAACAAATGCACAGGTGCTAATATACATGCACAATGCACAAACATGAAGAAAAAATGTGACTCCATGAAATCAGAGGCACGGTGTAGTGGAAACTAGAGATCACTTGAAGACCAGATTATGCTAAGCATATTTATGAATAAATTTGAATTTTCACTTACAGAAAATGAGTTGTTTGCCAAGCAACATTCTCCATAGCATAACCATATAGGTAGCAAATGATACCATCAACTATAATATCTAGCATTGAGCAAAACTAGGGGGCATTGTCTTGAGGAATGATTAAACCCTTGGAGTGCAGTGTGCAGTTTCAAGTTGTGGTATAGCCTGCTTTTATGTAAATTCCATAGGTTTAGAACATGCACATCTCCACACAAATCCTCCTACAACACTGCTCGGACACAAAAAGAGCTGAGTACAATTTTTCTGACAAATGGTTCTTGACTGTCATGAAAACCTTATTTAAGTATTGACCTGCTAAAAGAGAAAGTAATGGCATCTAGTACAACTCCTTTATCATAAGAAACTGATGACACTAGCATATAAACTTGAACACAAAAGTAAATCAAGCCTGTCCTTGATGTATTTACATTGAAATTGAAAGAAATGAACCAAAAAAATTATATATTGAAACCAAGAGACACAGAAAGAACAAAAAAAAGGACCTGTTGTTTTGTAGGCTTCCGGAAACTGAGAAGCAAGCAATAGTTCACAAGACTTTTTAGCTTCTGACTATAACGGTCATTACAGATGCAGATGATAGGAATTTTGGAAATCTTTATACTAGCAATAAGATCAGCAACTCCACCTCTATCCCCAGCAGACATTCCATCTACCTCATCCATGATCAAAACTGTTTTCAGATGCTTTGACCTGCAATTGATGATCGATCAATGGGTAAAAGTTTAACTGCATTTTTCACAATGTTAAGTAAACAATAATAATTAATCAACCTATCCATCTCAAAACCCAGAGCTTCATTGCTGATAAGTTCCTTTATGCAATTTGCATTGCTTCCACTGATTCCTTTAAAAATCTTGGCATCTGCCTTCCCACGATTGTCACTGGCATTTACCTGAATGGTAAATACTAAGCAAATAAGTGGGAGACAGACAATAAAAAAACCATAAGCAATAAGCACTGATTAATACAGACACTTCCATAGTTCAACAAATTTGCATAGAAAGTATGCCACCTCGATTGCCTGGAAACCGAGCATTTTAGAGACCAGCTTTGCTGATGTTGTTTTCCCTATTCCAGGTGGTCCACTCAATAGAACAGCTTTTTTTGCGGTAGAATCGTTTTGTTTTTTGCCCTTTCCCTTGTTTCCAGTGTCATGGAACTGCTCATTCCAGTTCTTCAACCAATTATGGAGCTGAGTAACCTGAAGAGGATCACATTGTGAAATCTTAATTCATTTCCTTCTAAAGAATAAATAAAGATAATATCAAATTTCAAAAGCAGAAAAAGTCACTGGAAGACAACAACTAATGCACGTACCAGTGATGGATTTCCTATCATCTCATTTGGAACCTTTGGCCTATATTTTTCTGTCCATATTAGGGATGAGCGTTGTATAGCTTGATCTTTCTGCTTTGCTTGCTGGGAACCTGCACCCAAATCTTTGTGGGCTGCATTTGACATCAAAGAGCTACCTGCAGAATAAACAGCTTTTTTACATTTAAAAAAATTTAAAATTTCAAAACAAATGATGCAACAATAAAACAAACTCACAGTGTAATACATTATTTTCTCACTAAAGAATGAAGCCATGATACTTGTATTAAAAAATATAAAATAATTATTACAAACATAAAGATACTGGGAGCATACTCTTCAAGTCTGCTTTCTTAGGACTTTTCTTTGGCAGAGATGCGACTTTCTCCACAGACACCTTTGAGTCTTCTCGTGCCGGGGCTTTTGAATTCTTTGAGGAGAGGATCTTATCAAACAGCCCATCCTCGGTAAGAAAAGGTGTGCTGCATGAAGAAATAGTAATAATAAAATAAAAGCAATAACAAACTTGAATATAAATACATGTGTGGATCTGAGGTAGCCTACCCAAGTTCTTTGGCTTTTGAAGATTTCCGTCCCTCAATATCCTCATCACATAAAAGATAACTCTGCAAACAGACATTGTATTAATCAAATACCAACACTGCCACATAAATCCAAGAAACAACAGGATAGAAATGTGGATGACCGTTTTCTTGCTGACAGATCCAGTAACACGACCTCCATGTCTTTTAATCAAGTCTTCTGCTTCTTCTCTTTCCAAACTGTAAGCATGATCCAAATTCAAAACATGGTTAGTTTTATCACATGGAAATGACACTGCAACAGGCATTGTCAAAACAGCAAAAAAGTGCACCATATAAGACAACCTCCAAATTATCTTAACATGCACAAACAGAAAATATATCAATATTCTTCTATATAACCAAGTACAATACATTTATCTACAAGCAGAAATACCTGTCAAGCGTTCCACTAATCACAAAAGTTAAACCAGCTAAACAATTAGGAGCACCTTCAGGGACTTCCTGATGCCAACAATTTAGATTTGATGTTAACATAAATATCTACTAATTGGTATAATTAATTGAATCAGACAAATCCCGTTTTCCATTTACCTTTTCTCCTTTGTGTGGAGGATCTTTCCTCTCACCAAAGTTCATAAATCCTCCGCGTCCACCACCTCTGCCCCTTCCACCAGATGGTGCCCCAGACACACCCCTACCACCACGACCTCTGCCACCAGATTTCAGAGGAGATTCAGTATCCTTCACATCATCTTCATCACTTTCGTTAACATGTACAGGTTTCTGAGCAATTCCCCTGCCTGAACTGCTCTTCAATTTCTTACTAGGAGAAGCATCATTCTTCTTCTTGGGCAAGGAAAAGTCATCATCTTCTTCTTCATCATCAACTTTGTGAACCTTTTTAGAAGGTGGGGGTTTCACAGATTGGACACCATCATTTTGAGCTTTCCTCTTAGCAGGAAGATCCTCTACTTCTTTATCCTCTTTTTGCTTCTGTTTATTTGCCGCAAAATACTTGCTAGTTTTCCTCCTTCCTGAACCTTCTTGACCTCCACACACCTAATTATACCCCAAAAAAATAAATGAACCACATATCAACAACTCCCCTTTCTTATTAGAGAAGCAAAGAAATAAAAGAACTAAAAAAAAAAAATACTATTTCTAAATATCCAAAATACTTTCTCCAGAAAACATAACCTAACACAACCATTCAGCTTAATCACTCTCTATTAGACAGTAATAACAATAAAAGAAAATCACAGCAACAAAACATCCTAATAACCGAGTCCGAAATACTGTTTTCCTCAACTTCCCAAAGTCAAATTCTGCATTTTTCTTTTTCTTTGCAAAATAAATGAGGCCCATTAGCCATCAGCATGCCAAATCTTTTTATTCCAATCTTCAATCTTTATACCCTAAAACCATGACATGAAACATGCATCCCATAAAAAATTAAGGTACAGTCAATCAACCAAGCAAGCATTTATCAAAACATAACATCCAGGAGGTAAATTGCCTACAGGTGTTTCGGTCTTCGGCTCAGTTGGAGGAGGTTTCTTCTCAGCATTGGTAGCAGCATTGTCATTGCCTTTATCGTGTGCCTTCATAAACCATTTTCGAATATCTCGTTGCTACAAAAAAAGAAAAAATTAAAAAAAAAAGAAACTTCATTAAACCTAATAATCATAAATAATAACAAAAGAAAACCCTAACTCACCATTTTAAAACTGAAATCTGTACAAAAATCACGACGTGATTAATTGACCAATCTGGAAAGAAAGATTAAAATTAGTGAATAAACTTGTGAATTAAATAATTCGAGAAAAACTTGGGTTTAGGGTTTATCGGTGGAAGTTAGAAGGAAAGAAGATGAACCCGTTTCAGGGCTCTGTTTTTGGCGTCAGAGACAAAACGTTTCGGCTCTCTGAGGTTTCCAGCGAAAGAAACGAACGTGCGAGCGGAGGGAGAGTGTAGGTATTAGTTTTGTTTCTGGTGTGGTTTTGTGCGCCCTGGAAGCTAAACGATGGACGAGAGTTTGCTATGCAAGCTATTTGACCCGTGTCACATATTTTATTTTATTTTTATAAAAGAAATTTGACATGCATGTTATTTTTTATCATATATTTGTAAAAATAAATTATAAGTGTAAATTTAAAAATTTATATATATATATATATAATTAAATAAAATAAGAATTATATATGTAAAAAAAAAGGTTTAAGATATTAAGATAATAAAAATGGAAAACTAATAAACTTGTATAGATTAAAATATTTGGTATTCCAATACGGATGTTTTATTTAGTTATGTTGAATGATTTTATTTATTAAAATTAATTTTTTATTTAATTAAATGATAATAAAACTATATATACAAGAAATTTATTAAATAAAAAAAATATTATATAAGGTTACACATATTATAAATATTATCCAAAAAAAATATTTTTTTATTTATATAAAACATAAAAACATTATAGATAAATTTAAATAATTTCTTCAAAAATTAAACACATACAAAATAATTTAAAAAATAATTGCCATTTAAAAGATGTTATATAAACAAAATAAAAGAGAAATACAAATAAAAAAATAATTTTGAAAAAATTTAAAAAAGTATTAATTTTTTTAATTAATACCTTTTTATATTTTTTTCAATATATATATATATATATAAGATCAAATGTTGTTGGGTCCGATTCATTTTTTAAGGTCCAGTCGTCCAATTTTGCCTAAATTTTAGAATTTATAGTTTGTTTTATCCAAAAAGCCATGTTTTTACCCAAAACACCCTAGAAACATATTAATTTATCCACAATCTCAAAAAACATCCCGAAACCCAAAAACAAAAATATTCTCGAGCTCATATTTGTTTTTTGAACACTTTTAATGTAAAAAAAACACATAATATAAAATTCACTCATCAAATAAAATTATTTGAAATAAAAACCGATCGTTTTGGTGATCAAAATCGATGTTTATTATATTTTTTTCTCTGTCGCTGGAATTCAACAACTCCGAGAACCAAAAAATAAAAAAATAAACTTTGAGACCAAACATGTATAATTTTTAAAGTGTGGGGATTAAATTAAACTTATTGTGGAAACTTTGAAAACATCACTTATTTATGGTGTCTTTTCTAGTTTGGTTCCCTGGCTTAATTTTGTTTATAATCAACCATTTTAATTAAATTGCCCTTGAATTAAACCAAAAAAAGATGCAATTGCACAAAAAATAGTTTGAGGACAAATTTGATTTTAAAAAAACAAAATCTTGAATAGCAGGTTTGTAGTAAAATATGAAAGGATAAACAATGTATTTTATATAATAAAATAGCCATGCCTTTCAGATTTTTAGCAATGGTATGATATAATGGTGTAGTAGTTTTGTTTCTATTATTGCTACCGAAAGATGTTTGAGAGTGTGGCAATAGTTATTATTCAAAGTATTTTTTATTTATAAATACATAAAAATAATTTATTTATTTATTTATTAAAATTTATTTTTTATATCAAGATATCAAAATAATCCAAATATATATAAAAAAATTAATTTTAAATAAAAATAAATAAATTTTAACCGATTTTTATTTAAACCGCAATCTCAGATGAGGGTTTAGTTTGTTGTTTTTAGGTGAAATCTAAAAGGTTTGAAATCAAATTAAGACATTAGCACAAAACATCAGCACCAAGATCTTATGAAAAAATTATCTATTTTTATTAACAATATTGTTTTTTAATATACAAATCCAAGATAACCAAACCAATTATTCACAAGAATTTCAATAATTTAAACCATGTAGTGAAAAAAGTTATATCTAGAGGGGAAACTCATGTTTTTTTATTGAATTATTTTTTATTAAAACACATTTTTTAAAGCAAAAACTTATTATAATATAGAAAAAAGTTTCAAACAAAAGTAAAAAAATATTTTTATAATGTTTATATGACTATATAAAAAACATCCATGAAAACCATATAAAAATTAACAATCAAAAGACTATTTAATTCCCATTGAATATTAATGTATAATGTTTTTACCATTTTTTCTATATTAAGCTGATATATAATTGATAAAAAAAACAATGGTTTCAAATATAAGCACAAAATATCTAATCTCATTTTTTAAAAATGATATAATTAAATAATTTTTCAAATAGCATTGCAATTATTAATTTTAATAAAAACTCCCTTTTAAATAATGAAAAAACCTGATGAGCCTTCTCAAGCATCTAGCTTAAAAGAGGAAAGAGTAGATGCGTGGAGGCCTGAATTATTAGTATATAATAGGTTAACTAGTATATTGGTTCGTGCTTCACATTAAGTAAATACTATTTTTTTTCAAATGTTAAAAAACTATTAAGATTATAGAAAATGTTTTAAGCCATTTGGGTATAGTGGCAAAGCAAAACTTAAAAGCCTTAGGTCTGACAATCATGCCAAACTCAACAAACTTGGACACCTTGAGTCTGGTGGTCATGCCAAACTCAAGCGTTTTGAGTCTAATAGTCATGTCTAATTAATTTTTTATATATATAATTTACTTTTTATAAAAAAAAAACATCTAAAGTATCCTTGAAGTATTCTAAACAGAAATTCTAAATATTTTTTTTATTTTTTATGTAAAAATATTTAAATTAACCCTTGAAGTATCTTAAATAGAAATGCTAATTATTTATTTTTTTATATTTTTTTTTTTATATATATATATATATATAAAAAAAATTAAACTACCCTTAAAGTATCATAAACAAAAATGCTAATTAATGTTTCTTTATAATTTTTTATTTTTGATAAAAATACATTTAAATTATCTTTTAGTACTGTAAACATAAATTCTAATTAATTTTTTTATAACTATTTTTTATTTTTTATAAAAAAAATTTAAATTATCCTTAAAGTATCATAAACAGAAATCTTAATTAATTAATTTATTTTTTTATTTTTTTATTTTTTTATAAGCTCTTTGGTTCTAATGATCATGCCAGATCCAAATGTCCTTAGGTCTGTAACCATGACAAACCTAAGTGTACTTGGGTATCGCAACCATATTAAACCTTATTACTATTTTTTTTCAATAGTAATAATATTGTTTTTTAAATTTATTAATAATTATGTAAATAATATTAACAATAATGAAAATAACAACAACAACAATAAAAAAAAATTTAATTTTACCCTTCAAATCAAAACTATTGTTTTTTTTCAATAGTAATTATTTTTTTTTCAAATTTATTAATAATAATAATAATAATATATAATATTATTAATAATAATAATATATAATATTAATAATAATCATATTAAACATATTTGACCCAAGTTCTTATAGTTTTTAATTTTACCCTTAAAATCAAATTTATTATTTTTCTTCAATAGTAATAATATTTTTTTAAAATTTATTAATAATTATTTTAATATTAATAATAATAAATTTTAATTTTACCCTTCAAATTGAATTTTTTTCAATAGTAATAATATTTTTTTCAAATTTATTAATAATTATATTAAAAATATTAATAATAATGAAAATAATAATATATATAATATTAATAATAATATTAAATATGCTTGACTCAAGTTCTTATAGTTTTTAAATTTACCCTTCAAACTAAATTTTATTGTTTTTCTTAAATAGTAATAATATTTTTTAAAACAATTTATTAACAATTATTTTAATAATAATAAGAAATTTTAATTTTACCCTTCAAATCATTTTTTTTCCAATAGTAATAATGTTTTTTTAATTTATTAATAATTATATTAATAGTAATGAAAATAATAATATTTAAAATATTAATAATAATATTAAATATGCTAGACCCAAGTTTACAAAGATTTAACAACTAAGCTAGACTAGGGGTGAACATTTTCGGTTCGGTTTAGTTTTTACTTAAAAAACAACCAAACTGATTTTTTTTAATTCAGAACTGAAACCAGTTCAAACTGATTATTTTCAGTTTGGTTCAATTCCGTTAATTGAGTAAAAAAAATGAAAAAACCGATTATTTTTTTGTTTAATCAGTTTTTTAATTTTTTTGCTCACCCCTAAGCCAGACTCAAGCGTCCTTTGGTCTGGAACCATGCCAGACCTAACCAAACTTAGATCCGAAACTATGCTAGACCCAAGCACCCTTGGATCTGAAACCACGTCAGACCTTGTTACTATTTTTTTTCCAATAGTAATAATATTTGTTTAAAAAATTTATTAAAAATTATATAAAAAATAGTAACAATAAAAATAATATTAATATTAATAATTTTTAATTTTACCCTTTAAATCAAATATATGGTTTGTTTTTCAATAATAATAATATTTTTTAAAAAATTTATTAATAATAATAATATTAATAATATTAATAATAATATTAAACATGCATGATCCAGGTTCTTATAGTTTTTAATTTAATTTTCAAATCAAATTTATGGTTTTTCTTCAATAGTAATAATATATATTTTTTGAAATTTAATAATAATAATAATTTTTAATTTTACAATTAAAATTTAATTTATGGTTTTTTTTTATAGTAATAATATTAATAATAATGAATATAATAATATTATTAAACATACCCGACCAAGTTCAAGTGGGTTTGGGCAAGCATGCCGACCTATTTTCTTTCCTCTTCCCCGTTTTTTTCGCTTACCCCCTTAAAACTCATGCTGACTATTCAGAATTTCAAAGTTATATTTGAACTATTTCATTAAAAAAAAAGGATAAAAAAAACCCCAACCTAAAGGTTAAAAATTTATGCCCTGAATAATTAATCAATATTTATACCGCCACTCGAAAAACCCGAATGAACCATTCTGTTCTCAATTATTTTTTCAATGCCAAATGTATCTTATAAAAAAAATAATCTCACCCTCAACTGCACGTTTAATAAGATTTTTTGACAAGGATAATCATATTATTATCCTGTTTCAATCTAGAGTAATATATGTTTTGGTAAACAATAAAAAAAATTGATTAGAGAGACATTGTATAATTTTTTCTTTGAAAGAATAGGGATTGATATTGGCCTAAAACCGACCTTTTTCATGTTTAGAATTCAAATTGCAATGCACTTTGATTCCTGTAACTTTTTACATTTATATTTCAATAACAAAACTTCACATGCTTTGCATCTGAGAGAATGTTATCAAGAGAGAGAGTTCTTAGAAAATCAAATTTCAGGAACAATAGCCCTGATTTTAATGTTTACAAACTCTTTTTTAAGAGAAGAAAGAACTTAATACAGGTAATTTTTACCTTTAATGATCCTGATTGAGATTTAAAAAAGTTTATTTGATTTTTTTTTGAGTTTTCATGCCAATAAAATTAGGTTTTGTTGTTGGGGGGAAAAGTTGAAATTATAGTTTCTAGAGTTAAAAAACTTCAACCTGATTTCCCATCATCTCCAGAGATGAGAAATTGTCGCAATAGGTGACATTTTGTCCATTACCTTTCAAATTTTTTAAGGTCTAAGCTCCAAACTCCAATGCTGAGGCACAACGAGGCTATCCTACCATGTCTAGGGATGCATAGGCCATCTTACCGAGTCCAAACACGCCAGACTTAATTCTCTAGGCCCTCCTTATTTTTATTTTTTTTATATATTTAAATAAAATCGAGAAATAATTATAATGATACTTAAAAATTATTCTATTATGCCATGCTATTTGAATAAGATTTTAGCTTTTTATAGTAATTTTATCTTTTTTATAATTACATTACGTAATATAATAAAAGGATTTAGTGCTTCTATTACTGTTTACATAGACACAAAACACTGTGAATTGAAGCAATGTAATGGTAGCCCAACCCTTAACACAAAAAGTTGCAAGGGCAACATATGAGAGATGGAGTTGTCTTTTCGCTCGGGTGTATTTGACATTGAAGGGATGATTGAGGAGAGAAAATGGTCAGCACAAGTTTTGTTGGAGTTGTAGGCCATGGGAGTGGGTACTTGGTGCTGCCCAGGCAAGGACAGCTGGCGCTTAGGCTGCCCGGTTGGCTATGGCAACCCAAACACCACGTGGCGCTAGCCACCCCCACACCCAAGTTGGGGCTGGACGCGTCCACGCCCAACCCCAAGTTAGGTCTGGATGCGTGCTCGTCTGAAATCAAGCGTCCACGTCCAACCCAAAAATGGGCGAGGAGGCATCCACGCCCAACCCCAAGTTGGGTCTAGACGCGTCCGCGCCCAACCACATGTGTTAATATAATAATGTGTTTTATAAGTATTATTCTTTCTCTTATAATTCAAAGTGTTCATATAAAAAATAGTATTATTTTTGTTATAAATATTATTATTTTTATTATAACTCAAAGTATTGATATAAAAAAATATTATTATTTGTGTTGTAATCATCCTTGAAATTCTTAATACAATTATTTATATTATAAATATTATTATTTTTTATTATAATTAATAGTGTGAATATTAAAAATATTATCATTTGTGTTATAAATATTATTATTATAATTGATATTATTAATAAATTTGAAAAAAATATATTATTAATATTAAAAAAAATTATTTGTGTTATAATTATTTTTATTTTTATTATGATTAAAATTATTAATATTAAAAATAGTATTATTATTTTTATTTTTCTTATGATTAAGAGTATTAATATTACAAAGAGAATTATTTGTGTTATAATTTTTTTTATTATGATTAAAAGTATTAATATTTAAAATAGTAATATTTGTGTTATAATTATTTTTATTTTTATTATAATTAAAAGTTTAGGCGCGTCCACGTTCAACCCGAATTTGAGCCTGGACGCGTCTACGCCTAAACTCAAGTTGGTGCTGGACACGTCCACGCGTAACTCCAAGGTGGGCGTGGAAGCGTCCACCCCTAACTTGGGGCCCCCAACCACGCCCACACCCAAGTTGGGCTGGACGCATCCACGCCCAACCCCAAGTTGGGTTTGGACGAGTCCACGCCCACTTCAGATGGGCTTCGACACGTCTACACCCAACTTGGGGCACCTAGCCATGCCTACACCCAAGTTGGGGCTGGACGCGTCCATGTCCAACCCCAAGTTGGGTCTGGATGCGTGCTCGCCCAAACTCGACCGTCCACGTCTAACCCAAAGATGGGCGAGGAGGCGTCCACACCCAACCCCAAGTTGGGTTTGGACGCGCCCGCGCCCAACCACATGTATTAATATAATAATGTGTTTTATAAGTATTATTCTTCCTCTTATAATTCAAAGTGTTCATATCAAAAATAATATTATTTGTGTTATAAATATTATTATTTTTATTATAACTCAAAGTATTGATATAAAAAAATATTATTATTTGTGTTGTAATCATCCTTGAAATTCTAAATACAATTATTTATGTTATAAATATTATTATTTTTATTATAATTAATAGTGTGAATATTAAAAATATTATTATTTGTGTTATAAATATTATTATTATTATTATTATTACTATTAAATTTGAAAAAATTTATTATTAATATTAAAAAAATTTATTTGTGTTATAATTATTTTTATTTTTATTATGATTAAAATTATTAATATTAAAAATAGTATTTGTTTTCTTATGATTAAGAGTATTAATATTACAAAGATTATTATTTTTGTTATAATTTTTTTTATTATGATTAAAAGTATTAATATTAAAAATAATATCATTTGTGTTATTTTTATTTTTGTTATAATTAAAAGTCTAGGCGCGTCTACGCCCAACTCGAAATTGAGCTTGGACGCGTGCACATCCAAACCCAAGTTGGGTTTGGACGTGTCCATGCGCAACCCCAAGGTGGGCATGGACAACTTGGGGCACCCAACCACGCCCACATCCAAGTTGGGCTGGAAGCTTCCACATCCAACCCCAAGTTGGGGCTGGACGCGTGCTTGCCCAGACCAAAGTTAGGCGTGAACGCATTCATGCCCGGACCCAAGTTAGGCGTGAACGCATCCACGCCCCCAACCCCAAGTTGGGTCTGGACTAGTCCACGCCCAACTCCAAGGTGGGTTGGACATGTCTACGCCCAACTTGAAGCACCCAGCCACGCCCAAACCCGAGCCCATACCCGAGTTGGGTCTGGACGTGTCTGTGCCCACCCACATGTGTTAATATAATATTGTGTGTTATAAATATTATTTTTTCTCTTATAATTCAAAGTGTTCAGATAAAAATAGTATTATTTGTGTTATAAATATTATTATTTTTATTATAACTCAAAGTATTGATATAAAAAATATTATTATGTATTGTAATCATCTTTGAAATTCTTAATATAATTATTTATGTTATAAATATTATTATTTTTATTATAAATCTAAATATTCATATAAAAAATAGTATTATTTGTGTTATATTTTTTTATTATAATTAATATTATTAATAAAATAATTAATAAATTTGAAAAAACAATTATCATTAATATTAAAAAAAAATTATTATAAATATTTACATATCACTAGTATGATCTAATATGAAAAGTTACGCACCTCTTCTTCATTACCAAACGATTCATCCTCTACTTTGATAACATTCCAACCATAGAGACGAAGTAGGATGCTTTCTTCGTTTCTCGATATAGAGAGCACAGTTGAGATTCTTGTGATATCAGCCTCCTGACGTTGCCTAATGATCTCTGGTTCCTTGCATCTTTGCTGGCTCCGACATGCCAAGAAATCCTCACCACCACCACCATCGTAGCCAGTATCCATATCACCATTGTTGTTGTCATCATATATAGTTGTTGTAGTCATCGTAATCATCATCACCATCATCATCGTAGTATCCACCCTCCTCGTAGCCATTATATGATGTATCATGAAGATCCATGGCTAAACTTTAGAGCTTTGCAAAAAACCCTAAATCTGGTTTTTGGGTTTCTTGCGTGTTTAGATGGAGAGAGAAACTTTAGAAGATTTTCTGCCGAGCCTTTTCTCTCCTCCGCTCAAGGAGAGATATCGGCAGGAACTTCTTCTTCTTCTTTTTTTATAATGATCAAGTGTGTTAAAAATATACATATATAGAAGATGACCCTTTAAATATCAGCAGGAACTAATAATAAATATTATGGGCAAAGTCCGTTTTGGCTACGGATACAGGTTAGCAAAGGAAAACGTATCTGACAATGATATATATAACAGCTAGCTAGGTGGGGAAACTCTCCTTGTTCTAGTCGGATATTGATTGATGTGGTTCTGTAATTCCTTCTCTTTTGTGGAAAGGAAGATCCTTTGCCAAAACAGTAAAACAGAGCAAAATTGTTTGCCCTAGACCTGCTAGCTTGGGCTTGCAGCTTCAGACGGATTGCTTGTAACGATCCACAACACGCCATTACACTTAAACCCTGTTTTGTTGGGTTTTTTTTTTCATTAATAATAATTTAAAAGGGCTGGCCCCATAATTTTTAAAAAACTTAGGTTATTTTATAACTTGATCAATCTAAATTAAAAAAAATTATTTAATTGACTTAATAAAAATTTAGATTAACTCAATAACTCACATAAAAGTTATTTAATTAATTAAGTATTAAAAAAATATATCAATTCAAAACATTGTAATTTTTCAAATCATTGTCATTGATTTTTTTTTAAAATTAAATCAAATATCACTTAAATTTTAACCATGTCTACTTTTTAATATAAAACTCAACCTAGTGAATATCAATATCAAGTGACCCACCAGGAATATTGATAGTAAAAGAATAACTCTGAAAAATATAGCTTAATTAATCAGGCCTTAAATTTACTCCCTAAAGGTCACCAATTCGAGTCTCACAAATCTTAGAACCACTACAGATTTATATAATCGTTAATTTTAGAGCCAATAAAAATAGTTAAATTATATGTAAGCTGACTCAGACAACCACGTTAATCTAAAAAAAAATTATAGATCAAAAGAATGCTACTACATTGCAGGAATTTCAGGCAACGAATATAACACGAATCAATGGTTAGCAGGAGTTTTGTGGGATATTCATAAATTCGTGACCCGTATCATTTCCCAAATCAAAATAAATAAAAGAGCTTCCTCCAAAAAGTCCTTGCAGTTCTAGTCAGGGCACATCAAGAAAATTTATAAAAAACATGGCTAATTAATACAGCTTATTGAATCTCAGCAAACTATTTATGAGGATAAACATTTATTGCGAACAACATTCTTCCTCAAGCCAAGTTGTAAACTACGACAAAAGGCATCAAAACACTACCCATCCACAGTTTCCCATCTTTCTCTTCCACTTCACTGATTGCTTTAACAACCTTTCCCTGACTGTCCTCCAATATCTGCAAGAGCTTACCTTCTGGGCTGTATTTGACAACTAAACCATGGGGCCAGCCCCCTATTTGAAGCAGGTATTGAATCTTCGTTGTAATTGGGAGCTTGAGCAGGAATGTCCTTAGATTTGGGTATTGTGCGTTTATGTGAGTGTAAAAGCTCCGACGACAATGGACTGCTACCCAAAAGTTACCTTCTTCATTTGTTCTGACATTGTCAGGAAATCCAGGTAAGATGGCTAAAACTTCTGAAGTTCCCGCTTTCTCACCTTTCAGCCAGTACTTGCGTAATCTGCATTCACACTTCAAAAGTAAGAAACAAGAAACAGCAGAAAAGTGGAACAAAATCCACACTTGCTCCTGACTGATTACGGACTTCACAGATGGCCATAGATATTTCATAATGACCTGGCACACAGCAGAAGATTTTTATTTTTAATTTTCACTTTGGAATCCTAAAATAATGTTACTGCCATGCTGAAAGTATATTTCCATAAAAATAGACTCCCTCTTTCTTAACTTTTAAAGGGGTGTTTGAGAGTTTTGTTGAAGGTAGCTTTTTAAAGTATTTTTTACTTGAAAATACATTAAAATAATGTATTTTTTTTATTTTTTAAAATTTTCATTTGATATCAGCACATCAAAACGATCCAAAAACACTAAAAAAATTAATTTAAAGCAAAAAACAAATTCAAATTTTGACAAAGAGCAGGTTTCACCTCAAGCCAAACATCTTCTAAGTTGGGAAGACACTCATTTCAAACGAAAAACTTTGATGATAAAGTACAGAAAATTACGATGTAATTTCTTCCAAACACTACTGCAGTGTCCATTAAAGTTAATATTATTCAAATAACGCAAATTAAATAGGGTGCCTTCTTTTCTAGAAGTCAATAGCAATATGAAACAGGTTTTTGGCCACAATGGTTCTTAGATGTTTTTCTTGACTGTGTCTCTTTGTGTAACCTTCATTGTATGGAAGTCTAAATCAACAAGCGAAATTCATCCTCTGTCTACTACACTTAAAGCTCAGGTCATGGGTGATGCACATAGATAGCATCCTGGTAAAGGCAAGGGCAGAACTAAAAACTTTTGTTTTCAGAAGGGCACAAGGTAATATTTGATGTTCCTACTGAACCAAATCCATAGTGAAGATGCATATTAGTATACATTTTTGTGTTAATATATAGAGTGTAGTTCAACTAGTGTAGAAACAATCAACATTGACACATGCATATGTGCAAACATGATGAATCTATCATACAAGATAATCACGATGTAGGTAATAGTTGTTAAGGTTAAGGAGACTTAACAGATTTCAAGCAAACATGATTTCTGTTCAGTTAGTTAATTGATAATCCAACCATAGTTTAAGTGTATAATATAAATCTCAAAATTGACATAGCATTGATCCATCAATCCAAATGGCTCTTTCATTCATTTTCATTGGTGGGGACCGGTGACAAGTTTTAGGGGTCACCTCTAGAAGCTTTATTAGTGTAACAATTTTCTATAAGTCAGTTTGGATAAATACAATGATGGATACCAGACACTATTCTAACAAGTAGTTTGGGTATCATAAAAATGATACCAAACAAAGGTTTTAGTATTTTATAATGACAAGGATGAAAAGAGAAGCAAGACTCACCTGCCTATGGATCCTTCACAGAACACGAAGAAGGACCCATCCTTGCTTAGGGACACACCATTTGGAAATTGAAGATTCCTCACAAGGACAGTGGTTTCTTTTGTAGTTGGATTGTACTTTAGAACCCTCCCACTGTTCTCCCCAGAGAAAACCAACTGCATAAAGTTCCTGAAAGATAATGGTGTTAAAATCCATGCATACAAACCTCACAGTGACATTTAGCAAAAGAGAAAATAAAACTGCTTCAAGAGAAAGCATTGCTGGAAATAGAGTGTCCCCATTTGCTAATCGTTCTACTGTTTCCTCTAGTTATCCTAGCTCTGGTAGTTCATCTGTTCAATATTTTCATTGTCATCAGAACAAAGTTCTATTCTTTTACAGTATATAATTGTATTCTTTTTTCCCTTTGAGAGCTTTAGGGGTGGAGTTTGCATCTCTGCTGGTTCAAGTTCAATAGTTTTTGCTAGGAACAATAGTACAATTTTAGCAGGCATGTTGATTGTACTAGCGTGAAAAGCAAAAGAGTACACAAGTATACCTTGGGAAGAACTCAAATTTCCCAGGGCTTTTGAAAGGACAACACAAGAAATTCAATTTGGAAGCTTTTATAGCAAGTTACTCTGTATAGTACTAGAGATTGAAGCAATTTTCTCAACCAACAGAAATCAGGTTCCACTGATAGTTTATAATATTTTAGCCATGTATTTAGTTAGTTAAAAATTCACCACACAACAATTTGACTGCAGAGAAAACATGAAACAAGGTATTACGAATTCAAGATCCTTAGAAGTACCACTTATTTCACTTGTCAAAACCTGACCGATCAGTCAATCAATCAATAAATAAATGGATGTCTGGACTTGTGTTTGAGCATGCATTTGCAAGTATATAACTATATATCAACACACAATCACATAATACAACTGCTCTTGACACTGACTTCCAGTTGATTGTCGCAGAAGAGAAAACTGAAAATGGACCTCAAGTTGCTCATGGAAAAACAGCAGGAAGTTTCGGTTAGGCACGTGTACAGGAAAGGCAACTCATTCATTGACTGTCTTTCCAACTTAGGTGTGAACATGCAGCAGGTAAATCACCCATCTTGCCCACCCTCAGCAGGGCTTTGGCCTTCTTTATTGAGATAGCCACCCCTAGAGCTTGTATAATTTAGTTTATTGTGTTCCTGGTTCTTTTGCCCCTTATATTACCACCAACAAAAAAAAAAAAGGAAAGAAAGAAAGAAGAAGAAGAAGGAAGAAAAACCACACAATCACAGATATGGACATGCTCTACTTTCAATAAACCGAACACTCCTCCTTTGAGAAGATGATATATTCTTCTCAACTGCACTGTTCTCTTTGCATTCCAGCTGAAATGGCATTTTCAATGTCTCTTCAAGGGAAACATTTTAACGCATTTGAAAAGGCAACAAGAGAAATCCTGAATATCACATTCCATGTGCTAAAGGATGGATACAATAAAATGCTCCTACAATTGTTAAATGTATGTCCTCAGCATTCTGTTCCACACAAAAGGGGAAAAAAAGAAACACTTCTCTAAATGAATGGTTAGTAAAAATGAAGTGTTATCAACAACCAACCTCCTCTGATATGTTGCACTGCTATCTGTGAAGTAAATGTTTCCTTCATCATCAATGTCTAGATCATTGGTAAACCGCAGAGGGATCCCTTCTGCCTCATTTGCAAGTGATGTTGCTAACCCACCTTCTGGCCCCACTTTCATCAGCCCAAAATATGCATCTGCTATGTATAAATCACCAGTTTTCTTGTCAAATCGGAGCCCCAAAGGTCTGCCGCAAATGTGCTCATTCTTCAAATAACTCAAAGGCGACGGTTGAGGATTACATATTTCTGATCTGAACCCCACATGAAAGATTAAAAAAAAAAGATATAAGTTACAAGTAAAACTCAAAAGATAACCAGGCGAAACCTAAATCAGGTAGCGAGAGCTAAAAACTGGTATAACTGGATAATAGTTAAATAGATGGTTGATGAGAACGGATTGATGCATCATATGACAAATTTCAGGTCTCTATTTGCATCGCTTGAACACACCGCTAGTTAGTTCAATTACAGACAATCGATTGACTTTGAGGGACATGAAATTCGCACGAGCTTAAATAAATCAGACACGTAATTCATTGACTCTAATTGTGTTTGTATATTATTTTCATTCTTTCTCTGATTGCACCTTCCGTATGTCTGAATGAAGCAAAAATTATATCAAATAACACTAGCAAAAGCTCAACAATCTCAAACTGGATGGCATTTCACATTTTTATCTGTCACACTAAAGGTCATTTAAAACTATCATGATACTCCTATTATTCCAAGCAAAACTCAAAATTCTGCAAGAGCAGTGAAAAAGAACACCCAAAGCCCCGATCACAACACTCGCCATCCTTGAGGGACTCAACCTCAAAATTCAGAAACAGAACAAGAAAATAGCTAAAACCCATCAAGAAAACTAGCTCATCACCTTTTCAAAGCAGGATAATAACAGAAAAACAAGAAAATAAAAGCCTGAGAAAGCTGACCTATTGCTTGAAGTGTAAGCAAAATCAGTCCATTTTTGGCCATCATAAAAGAGAATTCTGCCGTCGGCAACACCAGTGTAAGGACCACGACCAAGAGGGTCAAAAGCCATGCTTTCAGGGCCTTGAATCTGATTCAAGAACTTGATTTCTGATCTTTGGAGTAAGTTTTCTTCATCCTTCTCTTTGGGGAGTATTGACCAAGGAGGCATTTCAACTTCGTATGACTTGAAGTCCGGGAATCCTGAGATTGCACTCTGCTTCCATGGGTCTATGCCACAGTACAGAGCTAGAAGGAGAAACAGTCCAGCAAGAATTCCAGTTGGCGTCATTGCCGAAGTCTTCACTTGTCGGCTAGAGAGGGACGGAGGGAGGACATGGGGAGTTGGGTTATAATTAAGTGTAAAGTTAGGCAGAGCAGGGAGTTGGAGTGTGGTAAGTGGTTCCCATGCCTGCCTTCCATCTAGATTTTTGTTTGTCAGATTACAAAGTGACTATTGAAGTTTGGAATTGTAGTCAGTTTGGTCCCTAAGTTAATTTTGATTCTATGAAATCACAATCTTAAATTAATTTAATACAAGAAGCTCCTCCCTCTTCTAGATTTTGATAATCAGCATACGATAATTTTATGAGTCTTGAATTGATTGTTGGCTTCAGGAGTAGGTGGGCGATCCTTGGTTAGGTGAAGAACGATCTTCCATGGTTAGGTGAAGAAGGATTTCCATCACGGGTTCAATTTCATCACGGCAAACATAGTTGATCTGTCGGTCGTTAATCCCCGGATGACTTGTCAATTTGAGATTTAATTTAGGATGGTTCTTTTTCTTATACTGCTTTGAAAGTTTACACCGTCAAATAATTTATTTCTTTTTAGTTTTTATTCAAAATAATAAAATTTTATTAAGACATCAAATAAATTTAGGTTTTGCAAGTTGATTTCTCCGATCCATAGACATCAAATAGTCTTATCCTGTTTGTCTCATCCCGGAGAGGGGACGTCGCTCTGCACGTATCCCTTGCGTTCGTTGACTTCAAGGCGGTGGCAGGAGCTGCACATAAATTTCTCAGCCCAATTTTTTTTAAAAACAAATAATCAAAAAATTGCTTATTTTAGGGGTTTTTTTAAGGACAAGCCCAGAGGCCTAGAATTGTACCAAGATCGAAAATTCATAGAGCAAATTACATGATTTTTTATGTTAGGGGTTAAATTGATAAACTTCTTAAAGTTTGGAGGGGTTCTTGTAGTTTATACTCTTCCTCATCCATGGGACTTTGAAAATATGGCTTGTAAATTGTTCGCTTTCGTAGAGGGCGTAGCGGGCCCCTAATGCAGAACATTAATTAGGGCTTCCTGAAGTTTTGAAGAGTTAGTTTGGACCTTTGGTACCAATTATTTTTTTCAAAAAATTTATTTTAATTATTTTAAAAATTATTTTTTAATATTAGTATATAAAAATAATCTAAAAATATATAAAATTAATTTTAAATAAAAAAATTCCTTTTTTTAAATTTTTGAAAGCACTTTAATAAAAATACTAACCATGTAACTGAAATTACATCAAAAGCTTTTTTTTAATATTTAAATATAGTTTAACAAAAAAAATTATACTCAAAATAAATTGATTAATTTATTTCAAAGTTAGAAATTATTAATAATTTATCAAATACTTAATTTAATAATTAATTAATTTCTTTCAATGTTCCATGTGATCCATTTTTTTTTTTTCATTTTGGTAATCAAGATTTAAGCTTAAACTTAATCTGGACAATCGATTGGTGGAGAGGGGCTCAATTGGGATAGTCATAATAGTTTAGGGGCAAATCTATTCCTTATTAAAAAAATAGCAATCTTAACACCACTCTAAAATGCATGAGGAAAATACCGTGGCTTTCCCTACATATTTTTTTTTCAAATTTTTTTTTTCATTTCTCGCATGTTTTTTCTTTTTTATTTATTTTTTTTTCCATTCTCCACAATCCACTTGCCTTTTCTTTTTCTTTTTTTTCTTTTTTTTCTTTTTTCTTTTTTTTTCAAAATTATCTTCTTCTTTTTTTCATTTTTTTCATTTTTATTTTTTTTTATTCTCCACAATCCACATGCCTTTTCTTTTTCTTTTTTCATTTTTTTTTCAAAATTATCTTCTTCTTTTTTTCATTTTTTTGTTTTTATATTTTTTAAAAAATTATCTTTATCTATTTTATTTTTTTATTATTAAACTGGTTAAGAATTTAGCTTTATAGTTTTTTTTGAAACATTATCGATTGTTACAGTGTCTCTCCACATAGTTTTTGCTTTGTTATAGTGTTTTTCCACATGTTTTTTTTTCTGAAATTATCTTTATTGAATTTATTTTTTTAATATTTAGATGGTTAACAATTTAGCTTTGTAGTTTTTTTTTAAAAAAAATATTTTAGATTGCTACAGTGTTTCCTCACATGGTTTTTATGTTTTTTTTTTATGATTTTCTCCAGAATTATCTTTGGATTTTTTTTTATATTGAGTTGGTTGAGAATTACAACTGTAGTTTTCCTCACAAAACATTGTGGATTGCTATAGTGTTTCTCTACATTGGTTTTTTTTCCTCTTTTTTTATGATTTTTTTCAAAATTATCTTTGTTGCTTCTATTTTTTTAATATTAAACTAGTTGAGAATTTAGCTTCATACTTTTTTTCTTTAAAACACTATGAATTGCTACAATCATTCCTCATATATATTTTTTTCTTATGAATTTTTTGAAAATTTTATTTGTTAATTTTATTTTTTTAATATTGAGCTGGTTGAGAATTATAACTGTATTTTTCTTTACAAAATACTATAGATTGCTATAGTATTTCTCTATATAATTTTTTTCTTTTGTTTTTTATATTTTTTTAAATTATTTTTATAATTTTTTCTCGAAAACATTATAAATTAGCATAGTTGTTTCCTGTATAATTTTTTTATATTGTTTTCATAAATCTACAATAATACATAGACGTACCACAAGTACACGACAGCGAGTACACGGCATCTATTTCTAATCTCAACGCGGTCATTCTCAAGGAAAATTGAGATGGATTGAATAGGAAATCGACACGTATGAACACAATTGTTAGAGCCTTGCCAAGAGGAAAACTCATGTATCCAACGAAGACTGGCACCGTATGGAAACCGGCAAGGATATTTCTACGATTTGAAAACTCTTGCAAGGAATTTGTCAACCAGGGACAGCGCCCAACTCTCCTATATATAACACCATCCTCTCCTATGACTTTTGCACTATCAGTTTAAACTTCTCATCGAGTGTTTAGCCATGGCAATGAACAGCAAACTCTTGCTTCTCTTTGCCCTTGCTGTTGTCTTCTCCTGCAGAAGCACAGACGCCTTGAAGGTTAAAGCCACTCGTATCCAATTCTACATGCACGATGTTATTAGCGGTCCAAATCCAACTTCTATCAGGGTTGCAGGCCCTGATAACTCCACCATCAGCCCAAATGCAACTGCTGCCTTGTTCGGGCCTATTTACATGATGGACAACCCGCTCACAGTCACACCCGACCCGAACTCCACAGTTGTAGGACGTGCACAAGGGATTTATGGTATGTCATCACAGAACGAGCTCAGCCTTCTAATGTCATTCACTGTTGGGTTCATTAGCGGACCTTACAATGGCAGCACGTTTAGTGTGCTTGGCCGGAATCCGATCATGAATGAGGTGAGAGAAATGCCTGTCGTCGGTGGCACCGGGATCTTCAGGCTTGCCCGTGGATATTGCCTGGCGAAGACCCACTTGATGGTTGGATTTGATGCCGTCATTGGATACAATGTGACATTGTTACACTACTGATCGGCGAGGAGGCATTGCATGCGTTTTTTTTTTTCCAGTTATTTATATATACATATTCTACTTTCCATGCAACAAATAACAGTGCTAATCTTTTGTGTTCACTGAGCCTATTATTGCAGTAAATAACAGCACCATGTGATGTTTTTCTTCTCTCTCTATTTTTTTTTTTGGGTGATAAATGAAGCTAAATTCCGCGGTAACAGCTTTGCAAAAGTCTTGAATAGGTTTGCTCTCTCAGGTTTGAAAAAGAATTTCTATATATATATATATATATTATGTATTTAAAATCCGATTACGAAGAAATTTAATATTAATGTCAAATGAAATTAAAGCAATCTTGTTTAAAATCCTACCCAGCTGCACTTTAATGTGCAAACTAATTATTATCACCGCTAGGGATGTTCACGGTTCGGTTCGGTTCAGTTTTTATAAAAAAAAATAACCAAACTGAATTTTTTTTAAAAATCGAAACCGAACCAAAACCGGTTCAAACCGACCGGTTTCGGTTCGGTTCGGTTTTTTAGAGCAAAAACCGGTTTGGCTCGGTTTTTTTGATTTGGCTCGGTTTTTTCGGTTTGGCTCGGTTTTTTTTCCGGTTTTTTTGGTTCGGGTTCGGTTTGGTTTTTCCGGTTCTAGGCTTAAAAAACCAAAACCGAACCGAACAGGTCGGTTTTTTCAAAATTTTAATCGGTTTAATCGGTTTTTTTCACTGTTTGATTTTTTCGATTAATTTTTTTCTAGTTTTCTCAATTTAATCAGTTTTTTTAATTTTTTTAACACCCCTAATCACCGCATGGAAATGATTCAAATTTAACTGCTAATGAAAGAAAAGATGGCTTATGTCGGTGTAGATGTGTTTTTTTGATATTATAAAATTTGTTGACTGATGAATATTAAATAAATATACACACATTTAATATAATAAATTCAAAAATATATAAACTAATAATCAAAAACTAAAGTTAGAAGTTAATATTCTTAATAAGAAGCAAAATTAAGATGCATTACAAAATATTCTGCTAGTCAACGATAATATATATGTGCAATAAACTATGGAATAGAGGTAAGAGAATACACAATAAAACCATTTTCAAAGCTAATTCTTAATTAATTGTTTAATTTCACAACAATTAAAATAAAATTTTAAAAATTTTGAAGGCTTAAAATTTTGGAAAAATATTTAATTATTCATACAAAATCCTAATTTTTTATTGATGCATTTTTTCCTTGTTTTAATCATGTATTGTTTATTAACAACTTGATTTTTGAACCGACAAATACCTAAATCTCAACTTGTTATAGCAAAAAAACAACCTAAAAATATATTTTAGAAACCATAATAATCTCATTTTCAACCTTAAAACAATTTTTAATTAGTCTAAAAATTAAAAAATTAAACAAAAAAAACTATACAGGCTCAATTTAAAAAGAAAAACCACTTTCATTGAACTTTCTTATCGATGACAATCTCACAAACACAAAAATCATCATTTTATGAATTAAATATTGATGGCTAAAATTCATTTATCCTCTCTGTTTTTTTATGGTCTTTTTTTTTTCTTCTCATTTTACATTTAATGATTGAAACAAGAGGAAAACGAGGTTTTAAGATTGAAATGTGAAGATCTAAAACAATAAGGACTAAAAAAGTATATATAAAAAAGAAGACTTTAAAGATGAAATTAAACCTTCACAAAAACTTAAAGTAATAAATCGAACTTTTTCTGAATACCCAGAGACATAAAATGGGGAAAATGAACTTGTATTTAAAAAGACCATGCATGTATCATGTACTTGAAGTCTGCATCACATTAGGGGTTAAATTCAGAGGCCTAGAATTGTAGCAGGATCGAAAATTGAAAGAGCAAATCACAAATTTTTTTATGTTAGGGGTTAAATTGAAACAATTCTTAAAATTTGAAGGGCTTCTTGTAGTTTATCCTCTTCGTCATCCATGGGACTTTGAAAATATGACTCATGCACATGCACATGATAGCTTCCGAAGTTGTGGGTAGCGGGCCCCTAATGTAGACCATTAATTAAGGCTTCCAGAAGTTTGGTAGGGTATTTGCTAGTGCACGCTATAAAGATGCGGGTTAATTATAGAGCTATGTCAACCGCCTTTTTTTCTTTTTTTAAAGGAAATTAAATATACTGATTTTTTCATTGTATTTTTTTATATATAAAAATTTCATTTATAAATTAAAATATTTATACATGGATGTAATTAAACAAATTAATATCTAATAATTTTTTTAAAAAAATTAAGATATTGATCTAAAAAAACTAAATGTGAAAAAAAAATAATGACTAACATGTCTACTTGAAAATTAATTAATTGAGTATTTTTTTCTCCTAAGATTATGACAACATAATTACACCGTGTAAAAATAATTAGAAAATATCCCTTAATTTAATCCTATAAAATTCACCAATGATTAACATGTCTACTTGAAAAGACTATTACACCCATACAAGACAACTTATTTGGGGAATCTTTAATGAAAAAAATAAAGTTTTTACTATGAATTGTTACAGTGAAAACCCCACATGTTTTAGATTATAGTTAATTGATAAACTCGGTTCTATCAGTGAATTAATACAAAATATTTAGAACTTGAAATCTAACTTAAACTAGGTTTTTTGTTGGACCAAATACAATATGAATTTAACAAAGCTTGTTTGATCCAATTAATTTTTTAGTGATTTGACTTAACTGGTTCAGACGTAACAAAAGCAATAACTAAGAAAAAAAACGAAAATCATATAAACAGAAAATTACATCATAAGCTAGCCAGGAAATGAATGAATTAATTTCTTTTAATGTTAGAAATTATTTAATAATTTATCAAATACTCAATTAATTAATTTCTTTCAATGTTCCAATGTTTAGCCATGGCAATGAACATCAAACTTTTGCTTCTCTTTGCCTTGCTGTTGTATTTCTTCTTGTCCTTGTTGTATGCAATTCTACACGCACAATGTTACTGGCGGTCCAAATCCAACTACTGTCCGGGTTGCAGGCCCTGATAACTCCACCACCAGCCCAAATACAATTGCAATCATGTTTGGGTATTTTTACATATGATGGACATCCCGCTCACAGTTATGTTTGGAACAAATTTGCTTAGAAGAAAAATATAGGAAATTCTGATATTTAAAGAAATATCAATACTAAAGGCCGAATCATCAATAAAACAATAAAAATGATATATAATTATTTATTAATTGGTAAACCATTTTTTTCTCACTTTTCCGTGACATTGAGTAAATGTTTATCAAAATCAACATGCTTGAGAGTTGACATTGCTTTTATATAATACCATTTTTATCCTTACATGTTAGAAAATAATTTTAGTAGGGAAATCAAACATTCTTCAACATGTATAAAATTGATAAGACTATATATATATATATATATATATATAGGTGAGCAAAAAAACTGATTAAACCGAGAAAATCAGGAAAAAAATAACCAAAAAACCGAACCGTGAAAAAAACCAATTAAAATTTTAAACAAACTGATCGGTTCGGTTTGGTTTCGGTTTTATAAGCTTGAAACCGAAAAAACCAAACCGAACCTAGAATGAAAAAAAACTAGGAAAAACTGAGCCAAACCGGAAAAAACTGAAAAAATCAAGCCAAACCAGTTTGAACTGGTTTTTGTCATAAAAACCAAACCGAATCGAACCGAAATTGGTCGGTTTGAACTGGTTTCAGTTTTTTTTTAAAATTTTTGGTTTGGTTATTTTTTTTAAAAAAACCGAACCGAACTGAAAATGATCATCTCTAATATATATCATGAATATATTCAATTTTTAACATGATTTACTGATAAACAGTTACTTTCAAGAGCCAAACTACTAGGAGAGCCTGCTAACTTGAGATTCCTAATCGATCACATATTTATTTATGAGTTGAGAAATGCAAGTCGTAACATTCTTTAACAATTTTTATTTATCCGCTAAATAAGATTTGTATGTCAAAATTTGTTAGCATTTCAATGTTCTACAACATACATACCGCTTGAACGTATCATTATGTACGTCACAAAACTTCTATTATATATATATATATATAAAGAGAGAGAGAGAGAGAGAGAGAGAGAGAGAGAGAGAGAGAGAGAGAGAGAGAGAGAGAGAGAGAGAGAGAGAAATTTACATTTAAAGTAAAAGTAGAGTCGGTAAATTACTCGCATTAGATAATAATCAAATAAATTGTAGTAACAGAGAAATTTACATTTAAAGTAAAAGTAGAGTCGGTAAATTACTCGCATTAGATAATAATCAAATAAATTGTAGTAACTAAGACTTGAATTTAAATTCTTTAATTAAAGTAGCTACAACATACATACCGCTTGAACGTATCATTATGTACGTCACAAAACTTCTATTATATATATATATAAACAAAGAGATTTTGGGTTTAAACCATATAGCTCCAAAAAATTATTGTCTTTTATACTTATAAACTATATACATAGAAATGGTGACCTTGTTATAAATGAAAATAATAATAATAATAATAATAATAATAATAAAAATTGTTTAAGTTTACATCTCTCTCTCTTTATAAATAATATTTTTTTTTACCACTTGAATCAACCTCTTGAAGTCTTGGGTTTAAAATGCATAAAAAAACTCAACTATTTATGATAAAATGACATCAAACAACGAGGAAAAAGTTATTTTTATAAGATACAATAACAAATGGTGACCACTGAATTCTAGAAAAAAGATTCACTTTTAGAAATTGAAATTCTTTATTAATCTTTGAGTTTTAGAACATATTTTAAGTATTATTTTTTACAATATTTTGTTATAATATGTAAAACATTTTTCACGGGAATGACCACTCCATGGCATAATGCTCAACTCAATAGTCATTAAGAGTTTAAGGATTTCATTGAGTAAAATATTTTTTTTTAATATTATAGACATATTTTTGAATACGATCCTGTTAACTAAAAGTTTTTAGTGTGGAAGAACAAATCAACATGACCAATTCAATTATAAATTCGAAGTTTAAAACATCTGCAACAAATCTCTTATCTGCAAAATCTATTAGTTAGGCATGTAACCTATTTTTGAATTCAAATCAGATAATGTATAGGATGCTTAGTTAAAGTTTGTTATTCTATAACAGAACGAGTTCATCTGAACTCTATTTAAACACTTTATAATTCATGAATGAATGACAAGAAAGTATTATTCAAAATAGAGCTTTTATCTTATATGGTATCAGCCAGCCCGAAAAAGACCAACATCTGATCCTTCTCTTCTTTTTTTTTTGGCATCTAATGGCTTCTTCTTCTTCAACTACCTTTCCCACCACCACTTCCCCATCCTATGTTCCCTCTCTCTCACATTTACCTCTTACACAGTGTCAAACTCAACCATTCTAATTATTCTATTTGGAAAGCTCAGGCCCTCCCATATTTCCATGGTCAAGGTGTCTTTAGCTATCTTGATGGCACAATTCAGATCCCTCCACAAGAGATAGATGCCCCTCATCCCACTACAGGTGCAATTACTAAAATACCCAATCTAGAATATGACCATTGGCTTCGTCAGGATTCTTTAATCCTTGCCACCATCAATACTGTCATAACCCAATTTTTGATCATTTTTATATTATTATTATTACTATTATTTTTATTGAAAAATGATAATAAAAAAAATGATGATGAAAAGCAAAAAAAAAAAAAATTAAAGAATAAATTAAAATTGGGTTAAGGGCAACATGATTGAAAGTTTTGGGGATTAATTAAACTTTGGAATTAATTCAACTAATCAAATCAAGGGTTTAATTGGAGAATTGATAAGTTTTGAGAATTAATTGAGCTTGGAATTAATTTAATTAATCCAATCAAGGGTTTAATTGGAGAATTGATAAGTTTTGAGACTTAATTAAGCTTAGAATTAATTTAATTAATCCAATTAAGGGTTTAATTGGAGAATTGATAAGTTCTGAGACTTAATTGGACTTGGATTTAATTAAATTAATGAAATCAGGGACTTAATTGAATCATTAGCAAAGTTTGGGGTTAATTGGGGGCTCAATTGCAGCAGATTAAAGTCCAAGAACTAACTTGTAAAAGGCGCTGAAATGCAGGGGCAATTACAGTTTAAACCAGGGGCTTAATTATAAAATGTTCAGAACTTCACGGGCCAAAACGCAAATGGCCACCTCATATACCAAAACGACATCGTTTGAAAGAGCACTGTTCATCTTCTTCTTCTTTAACCAGAGACCGTTTCCAGCAGTTATGGGCAGTAATCATCCGCTCACCTCAGTTAAGAACGTTTTAATGTTGTCGTCCCTCTACATGTCGTTCGTTACCACCGATCAGACTCTATAAAATGGAGGAATCATAAGGGGGGACCAAGAGGCTAAAATTCCCAGACGAAAAAAACCCAGTAGAGAGGACGAAGAGAGACAAAACCCAGGGAAACTTTTGGTCACTCAACCAGCAACAAATCCTCGTGCTTTTACCACCATTTGTCTTCGTCTTGAACGGAGAAGACTGGGCAGAGACACAAACAAAGAAGAAAAACTGGGGGAATTGAACTGAAAAGGAGAAGAAAAATGAGAGCTGAACCCAGACGAGAAACCAGAAACCGGAGAAAAGAACAGAGGAGAAAAAAACCGAGAACCAGCAAGAAAAAACCTGAAACAGAGGAAGAACAAAAGGACAACGCAGGAGCATACAAGGGAACCGAAGCAGAGCTTTAACCGGTCATCCATCACGCCTTCGTCTCCTGAATCAGAGAGCAAGCCAGGCGAACAAAAACGAAGAAGAGCCAGAGAACAAGAAAGCTTCGCCTCCAGCAGACCAGGTAAGTTCTTCCTCTTCCTTGCTTTTCATTTTAATTCATCGGCTAGTGTTTACTTTGAATTTTAATTCACAGATTCTAACTCATTTCCTCTATTCTGCTCATACATGCGTGAAATCACTTCACGCGTGCTTTCTTTGATTTTTGCCCAGCGGGTCACCGGCTTGGGCGTGATCGGGCCGGGCTGGGTCTAGCCCACCTACGTAATGAGCGGGCCCAAACCAAAAAAATAAAAAATAAAAAAAATAGAAAAAAAGAAAAATAAAAAAATTAGAAAAAATAAAAAAAATGTGTATGCATGAATAAAAATAATGTAAATTTATTGGTTTATTCACTGACGCCAGAGTCAAGAATAAAAATATCGGTTTAAATTTATATTATTTTTATTCATTGTATTTTATTTTATTTAGCTAGAAAAATAAAAAAATATATGCATGTGTAAAAATAAATTTATTTTTATTTATTTATTCACTAGTGCTAGAGTAAGGAATAAAAAATATTGATTTAATTTTTTTTCCGTAGCTACGAATTTTTACCAACGCCAGAGTTGGAATTATTCAAGCTCGAATATTCACTGGCACCAGAGTCAGGAATATTATAAACAAATCATCATAACATAAGCGAATAAATGTTTAGCAATTTAAGACAAAACAAACAATGCAGTCTGCCTCAGGCAGAACGTTTAAAGGGTGATAATATCTTCCTTTTTACGTAACCAATCCCGAGCCATAGAATTTCTGTTGATCAGTTAGGGTTCCTAGTGACCATAATACTAGGTGGCGACTCCTTATATAAGACCTTTTTCCCTAAAAGTACAAGATGCCAGATATCTGTTCTTTTTTCCATAAATCGAGATTATTTTTAGGGCCGCCGTGATGTCGGGTGCGACAAATACTTCTCTTATTGAGGATGTTTTGTCTCAAGTCATGTCATATACCACTTCAAAAGATGTATGGCTTGCTCTTCAACGAAATTTATCTTCCATTTCACGTGCTAAAGCTGTTCAACTTCGTACTTAGCTTGCCATTGCACATAAAAGAGTTATGACTGCTAAAGATTATTTTCTTTCCATCAAACGCATGGCTGATGAACTTGTGTTTGCTGGACAACCTCTCAAGTCTAATGAAATTCTCACTCATGTTCTTGCTGGCCTTGGTCAGGAGTATGACTCATTGGTCTCTACCATTACCTCTCGTTCTGATGTTGTCACATTGAAGGAGCTTTATTCCCTGCTTCTTATTGCTGAGTCAAGGATCAATCAACATTATGAAACCATTTAAGTTGCTGCATCTGTGAATATGGACACTAAACAACCTCCTCTTCTTCAATCTCGCCCTGGTAACATTTATCCATCCTTTAACCGAGGTCGTGGTAGTAGCTATCGTGGCAAAGATCGAGGTGGCCATTCAACCACACGTGATCAAGGAGCATATAACTCTCTTATTTGTCAGGCATGCCTCAAACCTGGTCATCATGCACTTAAATGCTATAATCGTTTTGATCTTTCTTACCAAGATCAATCCCAACATCGCCTACCTCATGCTTTTCTTGCTGCCCGACATCACCATGTTGATCATGAGTGGCATCCCGACACAAGAGCCACACATCATCTAACAAATGATCTGAACAACATTCATCTTTGAAATGAAAGCTATGATGGCCACGATCATATTCAAGTGGTAAATGGTGTAGGTTTGAAAATTACTCAAAGTGATACTTCCACTTTATCTTTCCCATCCAAATTCTTTGTTCTAAACCAAATACTATTAGTTCCTAATATTTAAAAAAATCTTCTTTCAGTCCACCGTTTCTGTCAGGATAATAACGTTTTCTTTGAGTTTCATGCATCTTTTTTTCTTGTGAAGGACTACTTGGGGAACGTCCTGCATCGGGGACCACTTCGTAACAACCTTTACAATTTTTCAGTGTCGCTTGCTCGTCTTCAGCCGTAAGTTCTTTCTAGTATTCGAATCTCTGCCACTTTGTGGCATCGGCGCCTTGGCCATGCTTCCTTCCTGGTTATTAATAAAGCAATTTTCTTTCCCATTACCAATAATGCAAGTTCTATTTGCTCTCACTGTCAAATGGTCAAAAGCCATGCTTTGCCTTTTTCCAATTCACATATCTCTGTTTCGAAACCATTAGAATTATTATATTCGGATGTTTGGGGGCCAGCACCCATTTTATAAACTATAGGTGCACATTATTACATAAGTTTTTTAGATGATTCGACCAAATTTTTATGACTCTTCCCATTAAAACTCAAATCTGATGCATTACAAACTTTTTAAAAATTTCAAGCTGCAGTCGAACGTCAATTTAATACTAAAATTAAAGCCATCAAAACTGATTGGGGTGGTGAATATCGCACCTTAAATCAATTTTTACAAACTCAAGGAATTAATCATTGAGTAACATGTCCTTATACGCATCAACAAGCTGGTGCCATTGAAATGCGTCATCGCCAAATTGTGGAGGTTGGCCTTTCCTTACTTACTCACTCCCATTTACCAAATATTTTTTGGAAAGATGCTTCCTTAACTGCTGTTTATATCATTAGTCGTTTATCCACTCTGATTTTACAGCACAAATCACCTTATGAAATGGTCAATAATTCTAAACCTGCTTTCAATTTTTTACGAGTTTTTGGATGTGCTTGCTGGCCCTACTTACACCTGTATAATAAACATAAAATGGATTTTCGATCCAAAACTTGTATCTTCATCGGCTATAGCATTGGTCATCGGGGGTATAAATGCTTAGATGTCTCCACTAGCAAAATATATGTTTCTCGTCATGTTGTTTTCGATGAGTCTCTCTTTCCCTGTGAACCACCACAAACTGCTGTTCCTTCCACTCATGAAACTCCTATCATTCTTCATTCTAATCTTAAATTATCATATGCTCGTTCCAGTTTTTCTACAGGTTCTAATTTTCAAACTGCAGCACCACTTTCACAGAATACCGCAACACCAACAGAGCCTCAATTTGATCTTGATGTTTCTACAGAGACCTTTGTTTGCGATCTCACTCAAAATCAACATGCAGATGAAAGACTCACTCCTTCTTTAGTTCCTATTCCTCCATCTCAAACTCAAAATACCCACCCCATGACTACTTGTAGCAAAAATAATATCCACAAACCCAAACTACCTTAAGAATCCCATATCAGGTGCCCTCTCCTAAAAGCTCTTATGGCCACTGTCACCAATAATGAACTTGAACCAACATGTTATTCAGAGGCCATTAAACATCCCAATTGGAGAGATGCTATGGACAAAGAGTTCGATGCTTTATTGAGAAATGGTATTTGGACTTTAATTCCTTCTCCTTCTACTGCTAATATTATTGGTTCCAAGTGGGTGTATTGAATTAAAAGGAAAGCTGATGGAGGTATTGAACATTTCAAAGCTCGCCTCATCACTAAAAGGTTTTCATCAACATGAAGGTGTTGATTTTTTAGAAACCTTTAGTCCTGTTGTAAAACCTACAACAGTCCGCATGGTTTTATCAGTTGCTATATCACATGGTTGGCATCTTCGTCAAATAGATGTCCAAAATGCCTTTTTACATGGTTTTTTGAATAAGGATGTTTATATGGTTCAACCCCCCTGTTTTCTTCATCCTCAATACCCACAACATGTGTGTAAACTTCATAAATCTATATATGGTCTTCGTCAAACACCACGGGCATGGTTCTCTCGCTTAACTGACAAATTACAGGCCATTAGTTTTAAAAGAAGTCAAGCAGATCACTCTATTTATGTTTATCAACATGGTTCTATTCTTCTTTATTTTCTCATATATGTTGATGACATTATATTAGCAGGTGCTGATCTAAATTTCATTAATCATGTGATAAGCCTATTGCAGTATGACTTTCCAATAAAAAATCTGGGTGAACTGAGTTTTTTTCTTGGCGTCGAAGCTATTTGAAGTGATGAAGGCCTTTATTTGTCTCAACGCCGTTACATGTTTGATCTTCTTTGAAGCAAGATGGGCAAGTCTAGACCCTCTGTTACACCTATGTCCACGTCTCAGATCTTGAACTAATCAGATGGTGCCCCCTTTCATGATCCATATTTGTATAGAAGTATTGTGGGAGGACTTCAATATCTTTCTTTCACTAGGCTAGAGCTTGCATTTGCTATTCATAAAGTTAGTAAATATATGCATGATCCGAAAGAACCTCATTGGGTGGCAGTTAAAAGAATCTTGCGATACTTAAAAGAAACTATCTCCCAGGGGTGATCATTTTCGGTTCGGTTCGGTTTTTATAAAGAAAAAGTAACTAAACCGATTTTTTTTTAAAAAATAAAACCGGTTCAAACCGATTGGTTTCGGTTCGGTTTGAGTTTTTTAGGACAAAAACCGTTTCAAACTGGTATGGCTCGGTTTTTTCGGTTTGGCTCGGTTTTTTTTCCGGTTTGGCTCGTTTTTTTTTCATTTTTTTTCGGTTTGGATTTGGTTTGGTTTTTTTGATTTCATGCTTATAAAACCGAAACTAAACTGAACCGGTCGGTTTTTTCAAAATTTTAATCAGTTTAATCGATTTTTTTTCACGGTTCGGTTTTTTCGGTTATTTTTTTTCGATTTTCTCGGTTTAATCGGTTTTTTGGTTTTTTTGATATTTATTATTCAATTTGAACTTGAAAAAAATTGCTTAGAAGAAAAATATAGGAAATTTTGATATTTAAAGAAATATCAATACTAAAGGCCGAAACATCAATAAAACAATAAAAATGATATATAATTATTTATTAATTGGAAAACCATTTTTTTCTCACTTTTCCATGACATTGAGCTGTTGTTCATCAAAATCAACAAGCTTGAGAGTTGACATTACTTTTATATAATACCATTTTTATCCTTATATGTTAGAAAATAATTTTATTAGGGAAATCGAACATTCATCAACATTTAAAAAATTGATAAGACAAATTGTTGAAGACATTGAAATGCTAACAAATTTTGACATACAAATCTTTTTAGTAAGCGAATGATTAAGCTTTCAATAATCAGATGTTAAGGAGAAGTAAACTAGAAAAAGAGAAAATCTATGATTCAAATGTTACGACTTGTATTTCTCAATTCATAAGTAAATGTGTGATTAAGTAGGGATCTGCAAGTTAACAAGCTTTTCTGATAGTTTAGCTCTTAGAAATGACCGCTCATAAGTAAATCACGATAAAAAATGTATTCATGATATATATATATATATATATATATATATATATATATATAAGTTTTTTAACGTATTAATGATATATATAATAGAAGTTTTGTGATGTAAATAATGATACATTCAAGCGGTTATATGTGTGGTAGCTACTTTCATTGAAGAATTAAAATTCAAGTCATAATGACTATAATTTTTTTGATTACTATGTAATGGGAGTGGGCTACTAGCTCTAGTGATCTTGAACTAATATCTCGAAGCAAGATGGGCAAGTCCAGACCCTCTGTTACACCTATGTCCACGTCTCAGATCTTGAACTAATCAGATGGTGCCCCCTTTCATGATCCATATTTATATAGAAGTATTGTGGGAGGACTTCAATATCTTTCTTTCATTAGGCCAGAGCTTGCATTTGCTATTCATAAAGTTAGAAAATATATGCATGACCCGAAAGAACCTCATTGGGTGGCAGTTAAAAGAATCTTGCGATACTTAAAAGAAACTATCTCCCAGGGGTGATCATTTTCGGTTCGGTTCGGTTTTTATAAAGAAAACGTAACTAAATTGAATTTTTTTAAAAAACTGAAACCGGTTCAAACCGACCGGTTTCGGTTCGGTTTGAGTTTTTTAGGACAAAAACCATTTCAAACCGGCGTGGCTCGGTTTTTTCGGTTTGGCTCGGTTTTTCCTGGTTTTTCCTGGTTATTTCAGTTTGGCTCGGTTTTTTTCCGGTTTGGCTTGTTTTTTTTTTTTTTTCCGGTTTGGATTTGGTTTGGTTTTTTTGGTTTTATGCTTATAAAACCAAAACCGAACCGAACCGGTTAGTTTTTTTAAAATTTTAATCGGTTTTTTTTCACGGTTCGGTTTTTTCGGTTATTTTTTTCGGTTTTCTCAGTTTAATCGGTTTTTTAATTTTTTTGATATTTATTACTCAATTTGAACTTGAACAAATTTGCTTAGAAGAAAAATATAGGAAATTTTGATATTTAAAGAAATATCAATACTAAAGGCCGAAACATCAATAAAACAATAAAAATGATATATAATTATTTATTAATTGGAAAACCATTTTTTTTCTCACTTTTCTATGACATTGAGCTAATGTTCATCAAAATCAACAAGCTTGAGAGTTGACATTACTTTTATATAATACCATTTTTATCCTTATATGTTAGAAAGTAATTTTATTAGGGACATCAAACATTCGTCAACATTTAAAAAATTGATAAGACAAAATATATAGAATTGTTGAAGACATTGAAATACTAACAAATTTTGACATACAAATCTTATTAGTGAGCAAATGATTAAGCTTTCAATAATCAGATGTTAAGGAAAGTAAACTAGAAAAAAAGAAAATCTATAATTCAAATGTTACGACTTGAATTTCTCAATTCATAAGTAAATGTGTGATTGAGTAGGGATCTGCAAGTTAGCAAGCTTTTCTGATAGTTTAGCTCTTAGAAATGACCGCTCACAAGTAAATCACGATAAAAAATGTATTCATGATATATATATATATATATATATAAGTTTTTTAACGTATTAATGATATATATAATAGAAGTTTTGTGATGTAAATAATGATACATTCAAGCGGTTATATGTGTGGTAGCTACTTTCATTGAAGAATTAGAATTCAAGTCATAATGACTACAATTTTTTTGATTATTATGTAATGAGAGTGGGCTACTAGCTCTAATGATCTACTTCTACTTTAAGTGTAAATTGCTCTCTCTATATATAAACAAAGAGATTTTGGGTTTAAACCATATAGCTCCAAAAAAATTATATTATGGCACGACCTTATAGCTAGACCTACATCCAATGATCTTGGGTCCGATGTTGCAACCAGACTCACTTAAACTTAAGTCATGTAAGTTTAATATTATTATTGATATTATAAATATACTCTTGGGTCAAGCGTTGCAGCCAAACCCAAGATTCTTGGGTATGACTTTGCAGAAAGACCTAACACTTTTAAATCTTAATTTTTTTTATATTTTTTATGTTAAAAAATTCACCCGTAAGCATCACACCGGATCATGTAACTAGTATATATATATAAATGGTGACCTTGTTATCAATAATAATAATAATAATAATAATTATTATTATTATTATTATTATTATTATTATTTATGTATACATCTCTCTCTCTCTTTAAATAATTTTTTTTTACCACTTGAATCAGCCTTTTAGAGTCTTGGGTTTAAAATACATAAAAAAAACTCAACTATTTATGATAAAATGACATCAAATAACACTACAACATTATACAGTTTTGCCGACGGACTAATTCCGTCGGTGACAGTAATGAACTCCGTCGGTAAAAATAATACCGACGGATCACGTCCGTCGGTATAACAGTCGTCGGTAAATCCCATTTTCGTCGCTAATTCTGTCGCAAATAAAAAAAACCACCCACCGACGGAAACACCGACGGATTCGCGCGCGCCAAAAAAAAGTTTCCCGCAGGAACATTACCTACGGAATATATCCATTGGTAATTTCAAGGGTAATTATCGATGACATTACCGACGGAAAACCTGTCGGTATTAAATCACCGACGGTTAGTATCCGTCGGCAATCCGTCGGTGAATGTGGCAAAATCACGTAATTTTTTTGCAACTCTCTGTTAAATGCCGACGGATACTATCCGTCGGTACTTATTTAAAATATTAAAAAAAAAAATTGATTAATTGTAAAAAAACCTTGATAAACAAATAAAAATGCATTAAACATTAAAAATGTAAAAGTAATAATATTCATTACAAATTTAATGTGTTTAAAAAACAAAATTAAACTAGAATAGCGGCGGAGCTGGAGGAGGAGGCGGAGGAGGAGGAGGAGGAGGCTGGTTGTTCCCGGGACCATACGGCCAAAAAGAAGCTGCACAAGTATCGTCACCCATCTTTGATCTCATCTCCATGACTATTTGATGGAGCTCATCATAATTCGTCGAGAGTTGTTGATATTGTTGTTTCAACGCAATGAACTCCTCAGACTGGGTGTTCGAGCATCGATGGAGAGCTTCCAACGGTTGAGACACTACGAAGTCGAACGCAAGTCGCCACCGTAGTGTTGGAGAGCCCGTAGCCCCTGTTTTTATCGGGTCCACCAAACGATCCCGCCTCCATCCACAAATCTGGATCGAAATCTGGATGGGTCGACGGATTGTCCCCATATCTCTCCCTCAACCGGCTATTATAGGTTTCCTGAAAATTTCGTCGGTAAAAAAATCATCAAATGCAATTCAAGATGCAATTCAAGAAAATAATAACTTACAAAATAAAATGAATGAACAAACATACCACGAAGTCGTCGAGCACGTTGTCCACGAACTGCTTGCACCCCTTTTGGCGGTCTTGACTCCGCACATGCGTCTCTAGAAACGGCTCCATTGGACTCGGTTCACGCCCAAGAGACGCACTGTAATATAAAAAATAGGTTGAAAGTTAAATATATTATAAGGAACGACAAATTAATTAACGATATATTTCAATAAAATTACTCTTACCATCCGCTTTGCATGTGCGCCTGAATGGGACAGATCCGCCCGTGTGCGTGGTCACCGAACCATGAATTTGCGGTTCCGGTTGTCGGCGCCAGAATGTGAGCGCCGTGGAGAACCGCTCCGAGGTCACGTGCTCAATATATGCCGTCCATATTTCCCCGAGATGAATGGCGGTTTGAATTCCCGCCAAACCGCCACCTCATTCCATCCTTCAAGACCGTTATTCCTCGGCATGTCTTTTTTGATTTTTTTGGGTGTCATACCAAAAATCAGTAACCTACTTCCATAGTAACAAATTAGAATTTAAAACATAAAATTATAAAACAAAAATAAATATTATTTTCGATGTTACCTAGTTGCCGCGTGATTCTCCCATACCCTCCTCACAACATGGTTGTCCGCCCTATCCCACTCAAATTTGTTCTGTGTATATAAATAATTCATATAAAATAAAAATAGTACAAGATATAAAATTATAAAAATCATTTATTAAAAATAAGCCGTAAATTAAAAATTAACACCGACTGAAATCGCTTAAACCATGCATCGATATTAGGTTTCCACTCGGGGATGTTTGGAAACCGGCTCCATTGAAACAATGGAATCTCCATCAATGATTTAAACGCCAATGTTATAGTCCTTGCAGCCTCAATGTTTGTGAACCTGAAATTAAATAAAAGTAGTAATTAATATTAATTAGTTGTTCATAAATTATGTTATAAGTATATAAAAAAAAAACTAAAACCTAAACAAACTTACATTAAGAGGTCATCCTTCCATTGTGCCTGGTACTTGCGGGTGAATTGACCCCGCTGTGAAGGCACACCGCTTCAGCGCTGTGAAACCGCGCTAGAAGAGGCAGCATCACAAGTTGGCGTAGATTCCTCGTCGTGATCAGCACCTAAGGATACGTCCTCCTCGCTGCTAGAAGAACTAGCTGCAACCGTCTTCTGACGACGTGCTGTCGATTTCATTCTACGCATCTACACAAATGTATACGAATAATTACATTTTATTCAATAACATCATATATAATTACAACTATGAACATTCATTGTTAAATTGGTACTTAGAGTTACAAACATTAGATTAAAGTCATACATTCAAATTTACGGATATAAACTAACATTTTTAACATAAATTCAACAATAACAATTATAGCAATTCAAACAATAATATCCTAAATTAAGATAAACTAATTAAATGCAATTCTATATATATAAATTAACATTGTTAAAATAAACCAACAATAACAATTATATTTATAAACTAACATTTTTAACATAAATTCAACAATAACAATTATAGCAATTCAAACAATAATATCCTAAATTAAGATAAACTAATTAAATGCAATTCTATATATATAAATTAACATTTTTAAAATAAACCAACAATAACAATTATATTTATAAACTAACATTTTTAACATAAATTCAACAATAACAATTATAGCAATACAAACAATAATATCAAAACTAAAAAACTAAAATTAATAAATAAAATTAAAAAACTAAAAAACACTACACAACACACAACATAAACACAAAATTAACAAACAATACACAAAACTAAAAAACATTATATCAAGTCAAAATAAATTTGGGAATAAAAAATGCTTACCTTAATAATGTGTTGAATTTAAGATTTTATCTACAAACAATATACAAAACAAAGAACACCAAAAAAAATAATCATAATTAAAATAAAAAAAACAAAAAGATAAAGAAAAATAAATACATACCTTTTAAAACTACCACCAAAACAATAAAATCCTTCTAAAAGCTAAATATAAATGAGAAGAGAAAGGGAGAAGAGAAAGGGAGAAGAGAAAGGGAGGAGAGGAGAGGAGAGGAGAAAGTGAGAAGGTGCCTGGGGAGGGGGGCGGTATATATAGCTTAATTTCCGACGGAATTACCGACGGAAATTAATTGCTGTCGGTGCAATTAATTTCCGTCGATAATTCCGTCGAAAATTAATTGAAATGCGCACCAAAAAAATCAAAAATCCCGCCAAACTTTTTCGTTTCGTCTGCAATTCCATCGGTAAGTGCCGTCGGTATTCGTGCAGACGGACACGTGTTAGGCATGCGTGGTCCGTCAGTAATGCCATCGGTATTGACCGTCGGGAATACCATCAGAATTCGTGCAGACGGACACGTGTCATGCATGCGTGATCCGTCGGTAATGCCGTCGGTATTTAACGTTGGGAATTCCGTCGGTATGCGTGCAGACGGACACGTGTCAGGCATGCGTGGTCCGTCGGTATTTAATGTAGGGAATTCTGTCGGTATGCGTGCAGACAGACACGTGTCAGGCATGCGTGCGACAACCCGTCGGTGATTCCGTCGGTAGTCGCGTCGGCAAAGCCGTCGGTAATCCGTCGGTGAGTGTGGCAAAATCCTGTAATTTTTTTGCAACTCTCTGTGAAATACCGACGGGTTATATTCCGTTGGTATTAGAGTCAGAAAAGCCATCGGTAATCCGTCGGTGAATGTGGCAAAATCCGTAATTTTTTTGCAACTCTCTGTGAAATACCGACGGGTTATATTCCGTCGTTATATCCGTCGGTGAAAAGGTAAATTTTTCTTATTTTTTTTATGTAACCCTCTCAAAAAATCCTGAATTGCAATCTTACAGCACACACAACACAATAACAAAGGCTGACCCTTAAAGAAGAATAAATATTTCATGTTTCAAATTATTACATAATAAAAATAAGGTTTTATAACATGTTTAGTTAGTCGGAATTTTCATCTTCGTCCTCTATTGAATTGTTATCATCAGCTTCATCGCACTCTTCAATTTTGTTATCATTTTCTTCAACAACATTCTTTTTTCCACTAGTAGAGCTCAGAACAACATTCAACTCCTCGGCGTCAACATCAACAAGACTATTGTTGAAAACACGAAAATTTGAATTTTCTTCTAAGTCAATCGACGGAGCAACTCGGTATGGTTCAACCAACTCACTAGCTTGAAAGACTTTATCTGTCACACTTGTGTCTTCGTTCTCATCCTGAACAACCTCGACACGACCCTTGGGTTTTGTTTTTAAAACGGATAACCAATCAACTCTTGATCGGTCCTTTCTAAAGGAAGGGGTATATGTGTAATAAACTTGTTGGCATTGCTTTGCGAAAACAAAGACGTCGTTTACGTTGTGGTGTCTAGCTTTTGAATTTATTTCAACGAGACCATAGTGAGGATCTACTCTGATTCCTCTGTCAGTTGTGTCATAGCAATAGCATTTGAAAAAAAACACTCTATTTTGCTCGCTATGATATTGCAGTTCGATGACCTCTTCCAATCTACCGTAGTAGTCAACTTCAAACTCACTAGAAGTCGATCCCTTAATACAAACACCGCTGTTGTATGTCTTTCTTTCATGCCCGTATTCTTCAGTATGAAAGACATATCCATTGACAAAATATCCATTATAGCACTTGACTTTTCTTTCAGGGCCCAGACATAGTAAAGACAGTGAAATAGCAAAGACTACCTCCCACTTGAGAAACCTAGCTTGTAAATTAAATACAACAATAATCAATAAACGGATATTATGTAACATTGACTACAATTAATTACTTTGTAAGAGATAATGAGTTTGTGCTAGGACTTACATGTATTCTAAACCATGTGGCAAATTGTTCATCTTGTAATTGAAAGATCTGGGATTTGGCCATTTGTGAGTTATTGGACAAGTAAGTATCGCCGATGTTGCCTGCAAGGTTGTTCCAAAGTATATGAGTGTATGGTATCACAAAACATAAATAGTACACTCTTGATAAAGTTTAAGTCGAACATCTACTTACTTAATAAAAGGTCTCAGCTCATCACAGTTAAATAGGACATAATTGTGTGCTTGTCCCGAACTCTATTTCGCACAAATATCTTCCCCTCACGGCATTTTTAGGTGTGGGTCAGCCCGAGGATTGGAGAATATTGACAAATTCCCACTTGAATGCACTTCACCACCATCATCATGCCGTGGAACACGGTTTATCCTCGTTCTCAAATGAGGTTCGAAATAGTATGAGATAAATGTTGAGATCTCCTCAACAATATACGCCTTACATATTGACGCCTCAACATGCGCTTTGTTCTTAACCTTTTTTTTTAAGATTGAACAAGTACTGTATATATATATATATATATATATATATATATATATATTAATAAAAAATTATCAATTAAAAACATTAAAATAAAAATAAAAACATTTAATTATAAATGTCATAAGAATCGTAATATCTAACCTCTCGAATGGATACATCCATCACATCTTGGACCGGTCCTCCAACTTTTATCTCAAACGGTAAATGTACGGGTAGATGCTCCATTGAGTCAAAAAATGATGGAGGGAATATCATCTCAAGTTTGAATATTGTCTCGACGATATTCTTTTCAAGCCTTTCAATGTGATCAACATTCAACTTGCTGGAGCATATGTCTCTGAAGAAATGGCTAATCTCCGTTAGTGCATCCCATATCCTCTTTGGCAACAAATCACGAAAAGCCAATGGGATGAGTGTTTGCATAAACACATGGCAGTCATGACTCTTCATTCCATATAATCTGCATTTCTCCGTATTAACCAGCCTTGATATGTTCGAGGCATGTCCATCGGGGAAACGCAGACTCTTAAGCCATTTATAGACTAGTAGTTGTGCGTTTTTTTCTAGCACGAAGCTTGCTCTTGGTTTTGCGACCCGTGACCCATCACAAACCAACTCCATATTTTTACGGTTACAGAACAGCGCTACATCCAATCTAGCCTTGATGTTGTCCTTTGTCTTCCCCTTCACATCCATGACGGTGTTGAAAATGTTCTCAAACACGTTCTTTTCAATGTGCATGACGTCAAGGTTATGGCGGAGAAGATTGGTCTTCCAATAAGGAAGCTCCCAAAATATACTTTGCTTCACCCAATTATGGGTCAAACCAAAACCAGGAAACTTCGCTTTACGATTAGAGACCAAACACAATTTCACCGTACTCGACACAACATCAAACAATTCTTCACCGGGAAAGACGCGGGGTGCAACATCATTTTCAACTCGCCAACAAAGAAATCCTTTCCGTTCTTTCTGTACTGTGGTTATGTGGCAAGAAACGGCGGTGGTGACAAAAAAAAAAGAAGCTTTACCCCGTTTGTTAGTGTGAATGCCTTGTTGTTCTCCATACAATATGGACATGCTAGCTTTCCATGCGTGCTCCAACCGGAAACCATTCCATAAGCCGGGAAATCATTGATAGTCCACATCAAAACCGCTCTCATAACAAAATTTTGTTTCCTCGAGATGTCATAAGTCAAAGCTCCAGAGGACCACAACTGCGTCAACTCATCAATCAACGGACGAAGACAAACATCTATATTCCACCCCGGACTGCTCGGACCTGGTATGACCATAGATAAAAACATGAACTCCGGCCTCATACACATCCCCGGTGGCAAGTTATAAACCGTCAGTATGACCGGCCAACAAGAATAAGGAGCAGCAAATGACCCGAATGGGTTGAATCCGTCTGTACACAACCCAAGACGCACGTTCCTTGATTCAACTGAAAAGGGAGGATGCATACTGTTAAAGTGTTTTCAGGCTTCACCGTCAGAAGGATGAACCATCACTCCATCAACCGCATGGTGTGATTGGTGCCATGTTATGTGCTCGAGCGATCCTTGGTGACATGAATAACCTCTGCAGTCTAGGTGTGATTGGGAAGTATTTAAGTTTTTTATATGCCACAAGAGTCTTCCCTCTACTAGTTCTGGGTTTGTAACGGGAATGCCCGCATGTCATGCACTCGGTCATCTCAGCATTTTCAAGGTAGTATAACATGCAGAAGTTAGGGCATATATCAATTTTCCGGTATCCTAAACCGAGGGGTTTCATCATGGACTTGGCAAGATAGAAGTTCTCTTTCACTTTCCCTTCGTAAAATGCTTATCGCCCATTCAATAATCTTGTCATAACCGGCCTCACTCAACCCGTGATCTGACTTGATGGTGAACACCGTGTACTACGGTGATAATTTCATCGTGGTTCGCATAACCATCCCATAATGGTTCGCCGTAATCTCTCAACAGATCAAAAAACCTTCGCGCATCTGCATTAGGTTCTTCTTCTATGATTGGACATTCCCTGACATTAGCTTCACTCATTCTCATTGCATCCATAACCATATTCCTGTAAGGATTACTGTTCTCATTTTCAACTTCATGCATGTTACTAGCACTAGAAGTTGACCCAACCACCTGTTCTTCCATGCTCTCATCAGGAACAAATAGTTCTCCGTGAGCATACCAACACATGTAATCTTCCATGAACCCTTTGGTTAGAAGATGCATCGTTACAACATCTTGATGCAGAAACTTTAAATTTTTACACTTCCTGCACGGACACCTAATACCGCCATCAGTAAAATTCCTCGGAATAGATGTTGTGAAATTAATAAAACCCTGGACACCGTTACAATAATCTATCCTCCGCAATCCTTGGGGTGAGTCCCGATACATCCATGAAAGATCATCCATGACTTCTATTGAACCTCTATAAAACATAACAAAAATATTGGTTTTCCCCGACATTAATTATCCAACAAACTAAAACAACACTTATGTTAAATATTCATTATCAATTATCAATTATCAACTATCAACTATCAACGTTCATACATACAAATTTATACATATATAAATTTACAGAATTAATCACAACTTCGAAATATAATTGATAACAATTAAACAAGCCACTTAAACAAGCTATTAATTATTTATTTCATCACAACGACACATTTAATTCGGTGTAATTCAAACAAAATTTCAACAATTTACAAACAAATATAATTTGACAAAATCTAAAACAAACTATAACAACTACAAAATTATACATTCATACTACAAGTTTCTTTGACAAATAACAATTAAACAAGTACAAATGTTAACAAAATACATATACTAAAACAATAAAATTCACAATTAAATATTAAAACTAAAAAGGATAGATTTACTTACAAAAAAATAATAAAATCTACAAGAAACGGATATTGTGACCACGTACAAGATATAAGAAACTTGAGTGCTCGTGTTGAGAATAGTGGAGAGTTTGGGATGGGTGTTTGGCTGCAGTTTGGGAGGGGAGAGGTGGGATGAGAAAGAAGAAGAAGGAGAAGCAGAGGAAGAGAGTGTCGGCAGATGGGGGTATATAATGGTTTTTTCCGACGGAATCACCGACGGAATACTTCCGTCGGTGATGCCGTTGGTGAAAGCGCCACGTCACTGTACGACTATCTCAGTTTGAATCCCTCGGTAATGCTCGTCGGTAAAATCGCCTGACGTCACCATGCCGTTGCGTATTTCTAGACGAACTGTATACTCCGTCGGCAAAACCGTTGGTATATACCGACGAACATATTCCGTCGGTATATACCGATGGATTTTGAGACGGAATTATTTCCGTCGGTATACATTACCGACGGAATATTTCCGTCGGTAATTCCGTTGCTTTTCTCCGGTTTTCTGGTAGTGTAACGAGGAAAGAGTTATTTTTATAAGATGCAATAACAATGGTGACCACTGAATTCTAGAAAAAAAGATTCGCTTTCAAAAATTGAAATCCTTTATTAATCTTTATGAGTTTTAGAACATATTTTAAGTATTTTCTTTTATTGTATTTTGTTATAATATGTAAAATATTTTTCACAGGAATGACCACTCCATAGTTCATAATGCTCAACTCAATAGTCATTAAGAGTTTAAGGATTTCATTAAGTAGAATATTTTTTTTTAATATTATAGATATATTTTTGGACGCGATTATGTCAACTAGAAGTTTTTAGCGATCATACACTTACATACATGTAGATTAAAAAATATAAATGATAGAATTTAAACTAAAAATATTCTTTCCTCTCAATAGATTATTTATCACTTAACTATTACTAGCTGAGTTATTAGCTAATTTTGACATTAAGTATAATATATATAATGTGAAGTGATATTATCAACACTTGAAAATAAGGTGTCAAACTTAATTTACATATAGTTACTACTTCATTAATTTCCAGGAGGTTACTTTTTATATTTAATCAATACAATAAATTTAAATTTAACTTATTTGACTAAAATAGCCGTCTCTTTATGTACTTTATATTATTTTAAAAAATGACAAATATGAACATACATTTGACATGGCTATATATTAAATATTTTATCAATTTTAGCATATACATTAATTAAGTTTTTTTCAATGAATTTTAGGGTTTAATTTGCTGTAGAACCTCTCGTCACAAGTTTTTTTTTTTTTTTTATTGACACATGAAATTGTAAATGAAGACAAAAACTAAAGAGAATATAAAAAAATATTTCGTGACAACTAAATAGGGCCCCAATGCTTTATTTTTTTTCAAAAAGTAAAATGCCTTTCCCAAAACTTGAATTGCTCATGTGTAAGCAGCTTGAATTCCATGAGGTTTGATAAAGGTAGAATAATTCCCGAGTTCCTTTTTAGGTTGCAGCCTATCATCTGCTCCAACCACCTATGCTTCTTTTAATTCCTTTTTAGCACTTTATATTACAAATTAATTAATTCAGAGCTTCTTAATTAATTAATTATTGATGAATTAATGAACTAATGATGATCCAAGAAAACTTTAAATATATCAACACACACTTAATTAGCTCTTTCATACCAATCAGGTGAAAGGTTAGAATCAATGGGAAGAAATATTTGAAATCCAAAAGATTACAAAATAGAAAACAGTTTGTAAGTAATTATTTAACTTTAATATATATTCACTTCCAAGCAAGCAGAAGAGAACAAAATAGATAGTTTTCTCTCCCTTTTACATTTTTCTAATTTGGTGTAAAATGAAAAAAGAAGAAGAAAAAGACGGAGAGTTTTCGTAAACTTTTTGTATGGCCGGCAAGTCAACTCATGGGTTGTTCATCGAGACGAGCGAGGTTTAATGTTAAATCAGATTTTAATTAACCTAATTAAATTTAATTATTGAGTTAATATTTGATTTGATTGATTTGGTCGAAACTTACTTGAGTGAGATTTAATTTAACTTTTTTAAAAAATAATTTTAAAAGAATAACATTTTATTTTTTTATAAAATATCGAGTTTCAACTATTTAATTTATGAATCAAATTAATGAATTTTATAACCATATAGTTCCTCACCTGACAAGAAAAAAAAAAAAAAACATGTGAAAAGGAATTCATCTGTCTGGTCTCTCACTTAACCATGGATATTCCATCGCTTCTATCTTCCCTGAACATTCCAAGATCGAGCATTAATATATATTCTCAATATATATATATATATATATATATATATATATATATATATATATATATATATATATATATATATATATATATCCCTCATCGTCCGCTACAGAAAGAGAGAGGATGGTTAGAGAGATGGGTGGATGACTCCCACCCACTCAATCATAAGCCCGACCCAACCCTCTTCCTCCCTCCATGGACATCACATTCTTCCTCAGTCTCCCCCTCCCCACCCCCCATAAATCCGTAACTCTCTAACCTTTTCCCCCCTTAAAAACCACAATACATGCATCACATAAACGAAAGGAAACCACTAAGACACCCCACTTACATACCATACCATTTCAGTTTTCTATTTTGCCCGACACATTTTCGTGTACACTTCTGACTTCTTGCTCTCTCTCTCTCTCTCTCTCTCTCTCTCTCTCTCTCTCTCTCTCTCTCTATTATTAATTGCTACTAGTTAGTATTTTCTTCTTTCTTTTAGTTAATTCCCTTTTCTTGTTTTTGTTTACCTTTTTCTTTATTTAATTCTTGGTATCTCTCGCTCCTTCTCTCTATCTCTCTCCGTGTGTGTGTGTGTGTATATCTATATCTATATATACTACGTAACTTTGCTTAGTGTTCACTTTTCTCTTGTTAAAGAATTCTATTCTCTCCCTTGATCTGTACTCAAATCCATAGTTTTCATAAATTAGCACTAAAAAAGATGTCTCTGGAGTTGGTATCTGAACCTGTTTGTTATGTTCACTGCAACCTCTGCAACACCATTTTAGCGGTACAGCACTCATCACTTCTCCCCCATCCCCTCCCCTCCCCTCCCCTCCCCTCCCCTTTCCTCTCTCTTTCTCCGTGTATGTAATATATATATTCTCTCTCTCTTTTTCATGACCTAGCTATAGTGACATCTGGTGAGGTGTTTAGTCTCATATATGATGTCTCTTCAGAGCTGAATTTGGTCATACCTGCATCATGTTCAGTCATCAGCAAAGCTCTTGTTGGTGAATGTTTTTTGGTTTTATAGGTTTCTGTAGCTAAGAGGATCGTTCAGCTGAAATGATTGGGGCTGAGAATATATATATATATATATATATATATATATATATATATATATAGATAGATAGATAGATAGAAACATGTGGTTAATTGGTAGAATAACAATGTAAACCCCATTTTTTTTAGATGACATTATCTTGGTGTTTATATAAGAAAAAACATTATCTTGGTATGATTTCCTTTCATCCATCATGGATCAAAGGTTTTTCTTGATTCTTCTTTGGAATAGCCAACAATTCTCTCTCCTGTGTCATATTTTATGACAAAATCTATCTGGGTTTTACCACCAAAGTCTGCAAAATCATTTCATAGAATTCTTGTGTACCGTTACGATCGAGCCTTTTCATCAGACCTTGATTTGAAAACTTAGCGGTTAAAGAAAGCCAGAGAATTCATCAAAACCCATATGATTTAAAGCCTTTGGTGATCTATCAAATAAGAAGAAGCTAGGAAAGTACCAGCATTTCAAGAAGTTAAAGAAAGGCAATCCAAGGTCCTTTGACTAGGGCTACAGTTAGGTATTAGGGTTCTTACCTGGCAGGTAATGGTACCAGTATTAGAAAAGAAGCTTTTCTTAGCCTTGCAGAAACTTTAGACACTTTCAAATTTTCATGCTACTAATCTACTGCTCATGAAGGCTAGATAGCTATTTCTACCCATGACTTTCCATTTACTAATTCATCAGTGTATTGATGACCTTTTGTCATTAGACATTTCTTGGAATGCACTGGTTAACTGTTCAAGATCTCTCTCTCCCCCCTCTCTCTCTCGGAGGTGGGTGCTTCTGTTGCTGCTTACCAAGGACTTGAAATGATTACTTTGATCTAACATATTAATTATGTTGCATGTTTTCAGGATTGTGTATCCCTGTAAGTACAAAAGGGAGTGCTTTGCTTTGTTTCTACTAGATTTTATTTGTGGAGAGCTGGCAAAGAGAATCATGGCCAAGCCAAGCCATAGCCCAAATAAATGCTTTTTCTCTCCTTTTCAAACCCTTTCATCATAGCAGCCTCTATAAACAACCCTTTTTTGAAGTGCATTCTCCTATAATACAATCTCTTTCTTTCTCTCCCCAATATCTTTTATAGAAATGAAGATCCAAAGCACTATACACAAAGATCAGTTAAAATCATTTCTATCTCTTTATTCATTACCATCTTCGATAGCTGTGTTAATTTAGTCTTTATGGTTCCGTTCCAGTCAAGTCGTTTTCAATCTCCTCTTCCTCACTCCTTCTCTCTCAATCACTGTGTTGGCTATTGTTATGCTTTTATCATCTTGCTTCTGTGTCAGGGCAAAAAGTCAGTATAGCACCGAAAGGAAAAGGATATGGAGGGAAGAGAAAGAGAGAGATAGAAGGGAGGCATTTGAATCAAGGGCAAGTCCTTATAGTTATTACCATGTGAGATGTCTGTGAGATCAGCGGTAACTCATGAGTAACAAGTCCTTAATTTCGATCCCTACATAGAGAAAAGAATCAATCAAGCAGATCCGAGCCCCATAAGTAACCCCAAAATAATGAAAAAAAGATGCACTCACTTGCAGAGAAAAGATTGATTGCTTCATTACTCCCCTCCTCCTTCTCACATACACCCTTTCCTTCTCCTCTTATTTCCAATAAGTAGTTCCATTTCAAGTTGCAACCCTACCTTTAATTGCTTCTCCTCATTGTCCCTTCTTATGTCCTAACTCCTGTATTTCTCATGACATATGAAAAAACCTTTTCTTTTCTTCTTTTTCTTTAATTTTTCTCTCACGAGATAAGACGCACGAGAGGCCTCAGCTTTTCAAAACTTTCTCTGTTGATGTCAAGACTTGATATGATGTTTTATGGATGTCGTCTAGTTACCTTTTCAAAGTTATCAAAGTACTAAAGTTGAAGTATATATCTTCGATGTTAGTTTCTTAATTAATTTTCTTATTAGCTGCTATATATATATATCATCAATTCATGTCTTACAGATATAGATCATTATTATATGCAATGGTCCAACTAGTTTTAAAGATGTGGGCTTGACTTAGAAAGCTCAAATAACAAACTAACAGAACCTAGCCTAATTAACCTTCAGTTTTGGATGCTTGCTAGGGTTCTGTTAAAATTTGAAGCAAATTATACATTTGGATCTATCCAAGTGATTTCTTGTGACAAATACAAGGCGCGCATTCCTTTCATGTTTCACAAATTCTTCATGGCAGGTTAGTGTTCCAAGCAGCAGTTTGTTCAATATTGTGACAGTAAGATGCGGGCATTGTGGCAATTTGCTGTCTGTGAACATGGGAGCATCCTTACAAACACTTCCTCTTCAAGATCCCCAAGTGAGTATCATATCAGGGACTTCTTATGTTTAACTGTATACTCTTTATATTCTTTCCATAAATATATTTATTTAAGGAAAATTTTAGAGAATAAGGGATGATTTTTTCAATTAGAATTTATAACATTTCATAAAAAAATAAAATAATATCAGTTTGATTTGACATGTTTTCTTTCTTAATTATATTACCCGCTTTCCCCTTTTTTTTTTTTTTTTTTTTTAATGTTTTTGTATGGGAGTTTTGGCTATACTTGTCCTAGAACTTATAAATCCCTTCGCCAAACTATCACAGGCTTTCTTTCTTGGTAATCAAAATGTTTCTTGGTGCACCTCTCTAATTTGTTTGTGCAAAGTCACAGAAACTGCTCCTTATTAACTCAGAAGATTTGAACAAGAACTTTGGCTCATCTTCCAAATGTAACAAGGTCACTGCTTCAGAGTCTACTGAGCATGAACCACCTAGGATGCCCGCCATCCGCCGTGAGTCTCCCTCCCTCCCTCTCTCTCTCTCTCACAGTACGCTCACAGCTGGATACATGTGTTGCTGCGTGTGTATGTTCTTTGCTACCAGTCATTTTCCATGTCCAAATTGTACTTATGTGTAGGTGATAAATACTACCATAGCGTGGTTGCGACCACATATTAGATGCATAACCAAACAACACGCGTAGGGTTAAGATATGATGGACCTAGAAATGTTGATGACGACCACAAAGCTAGCAAAGAGTAAATGAGCCAGCAGAACCGATCACCCTATCAACTAAATACATACGTTTATGTATCTTTTATATATGTTTTTTCTGCCTTGTAATACTAACATAATCTATATATAGGATTATTTCTTTTACAATGTTAATAAAGCATTCAAATGAATCATTTGGGTTTTATCTAAAAAAATAATAATTAAAAATGTCATGTATTATATACACTGGGTCAATTTATAGTATGTACAAGCAACGTAAATATTGAGTAAAATGATATCCTTCAATATAATTTCTTATGGTTAATTTCACACACACACACACACATGTTAATGAACTAATTATTTCCCTGTCAATTGTCAATAATGCAGCCCCAGAGAAGAGGCAGCGTGTTCCTTCTGCATATAATCGGTTCATCAAGTAATTAAGTTGATATATATTTCATGAACACCAATATCCCCTCCCTTATCTCTTTACATGAAGAATAAGTGTCGGTCTTCAAGCCCTTAAACTGAATGTAAAATCACTTCATTTGCAGGGAGGAAATTCAAAGGATCAAGGCTAGTAACCCTGACATTAGCCACAGGGAAGCTTTCAGCACGGCAGCCAAAAATGTGAGTTTGTCCTTCAATCATATTTGCAATCTAAATCTCTCGTAATCATTCTTAGGAGACATGGATATTTAAGTGACAAGGCTTGGATTTTTAGGAGGAATTAGATATAAATATTGTCTGTTTTCTTTCTGTTCTAATATAATAGAGATTAATGAACATTCAGCACTATATACAATACTTTTTCATGGCACATTTCTATATATATATATATATATATATAGAAACTCAATAGGTCTTAAACTATTTTTCATGGTGCATTACTTTGTTTTTAATGGTGCTTTCTCATTCTTCCATTGACAAGGCTCCATCTCGGGCATTGAACCAAAAAAATAAAATAATATTAATCCATTTTCACAGTTTTAAATTGGATTAGATTACTCTTTAAGTGTAGCAATTAATGATAAATGGATAATCATTTGGTTTTCGAGCTTGGCATGTCAACTTTGTTAATAAATCCCAAATTAAATTTCCAATGTTTGCAAAGAATTTTTGCACCAAACCCATGTCCCCGCCCCCACCTCCCTATTTATTTATTTATTATTTATTTATTTCCATAATATAATCAGTGCCTTGTCATTTGTTAATTGGGTGCTCAGACTTTTCGTTCAAGCCTTGTTAATTAGTGATAAAGCCTACATTTCAGCAATTATGTTATCTAATCAGTCCCTAATTCTCTTCCTCTACTATTGGTGCTAAGACTGCTAATAATTTAAAATGAACTGAAGGAAACAAAATAAAAAGAATATCTTGTCATGGATGTGAAGTCATCTCAATCTGACATGACGCCTTCAGCTAAATAACTTGAATTTATAATTTGATACACACACACACATACATATATAGACATAATATATAGGTACAAAAAAGAGTTCTGAAATAGGCAATAATAAAGAGGAAGAACATTTGATAAATTAGGCAAAGCTTCAGGGTTGGCATGTTCATTGCAAGAACTATATATATATATATATTCCTAGGAATTTACGGAAATTGCATATTAAATTGCATACGTAGTCTAGACCATATGTATAAATGGAGATATATTCTTGTCCAAATTAAAAATATTCGAACATTGAATCTTTTTTTTTATTCTTTCATGATGGGTTTGATCACCTCTTGATCTGTTTAGATTTTATTCATTTCTTTTTATCTGTTTTTTCATTACCTCGTCGTACGTGATGCCTTTGAGTCTTAATCTGTTCCAATAAAACAATATTTATGATTAGATATTGTCAAATTAACACCATCTCTACCTATTATTAAATACCAACAATTGGTTTTTTAATTTGTGTTTTATTCTTGAGATACCTCTAATTAACCTTCAAATGATAATAGAAATAAAATCTCAACACATGTCTTAAGGATATATAGCCTCCGGCAAGTCCCATTAATAATCAATATATATATACATATATATATCTGTGTTTTCAGTGGGCACATTTTCCTCACATTCACTTTGGACTGAAGCTGGACAGCAACAAGCACGCTAAATTAGACCACCAGTCATTTGCAGGAGAGGGCACCCAAAAAACTAGTGGATTGTACGAGATCAATGGCTCCCTGTGAGTAGCACGTAGAATTACATATCTATATTTTAAGCCACGGTTTTTCTATGTATAAACAATAATAACAACTCGATCGATCGAAGATTATTACTGCATATAAGAGGTTTGATGTTGAAGTCTCCTAATTAACAAAATAGGAAGACCGGCCCCCTCTTGAAGAGCCTCACAGCCCCATGCATGCACAAAAACCTTCCCCGTTTCATAAATATATATATTTGTGTGCTAATCTCATGCTCTTAATTAATTTGCGACTGCTGTTCCAGTTATTTATCATTTCTTCATTTATGTTTGGATTCTATTATAAACTCAATTACAATATTCTCTAAAACACTGCGCATTTGGTTTTCGTAACCTCTCTCTGTCTCTCTCAAGAAGACAAAATGGACAGCCATGTCTGTCTACTGTGGTGGCCATAAAGGACCACTTAAGCGGTATGACATTCCATGATTTAGTGTTCCACTCAAAGAACCATAAGCTCAAACCATCGGGAGAGAGTTTATGAAGTGTATTGCGTGGTGCAGTAGTGGCTCTGCCTATCGCAAGAAACCTGAGAGAGAAAGGTGCACTGTGAGCAGAAGCACTCGAGAGACTTAATCTCAATTGGTAAAAACCCTGTTCCGAAAATATCTTTTAAAATCGAATGAAAACAAAAAAACATTGAAAACATTTTATTATGAATGGATCTTGCCAAATGCACTGAGCCTTGTCGACTAGAAGAAATGCATGCATTCATTTATTAATTTAAAAAACAAGGAGACGCAGTACTGTTTTTCATCAGAAGATAAGTGCCAAGCCATAAGCAGACATGTATTGAAGGGAAAACAAAAAACAATGATCAAATAAGTACACCAAATTTGATGGGACGAAAACATGCAGAGATGACAAGACATACCACCTCAAAGCACATTTAATTTGTGTAAGTCTAAGGCAGGCCAGCCATTAATTTCATGTATATATGCAGTGATCTTAATTTTTTTCTTTATGATCATAGATATGCTATTCTTCCACATATCACTGCGCTTTTTATGCATCTTAGCTAGCTACCGTGTGCTTTCTTCATTGTTTGCTAACTAAGAAAAGAACAAGAGAAAAGAAGAAATTTATTGAACGATATTTAGCTGCAGGCAAAGACAAGAAACCCTAGATTTTCTCTTAACCACTAGAGAATCTTTACCCCCCCCCCCCCTCCCCCCCTTTTAGGGTTAGGTCAAGCTTAGCTGTCAGCGCCTCTCTTTCCGTACTTGCTAGAGATTAACACAATCTTAAGCAATGTAATAATTATTGTGGTACTAACAATCATAATCAACTTTATTAAACCCCACTTTGACATTAGGGTTCTCTTTCTCAAAAGCAAAACTATAGTACTACTTTAGCACTCCTATTTTTTTTTTTTAAGGGAGACCCTTCAAGGTTGCCTGCAGTGTAATGCTGACGAGATCAAAACCCTAGTTAGCTGAAATTACTCTAAGATCATCACAGCTTAATCGGATGGCTGCATGTGATCATTAATTTTTCACCGTTGACATGATTTCTAATACTGTACTATCAAAAAATGCACCGTAGAAAAAGTGGACTGTAAATCCCGCGACATCCATCGTGTGTGGTACCTAAAGAGCATCGAACCGGGGCATAGCGTGGGTGTATATTATGAAGGCACAGATGCAATGATGCCCGGAGAGAAAAATAGAAAGGGGACTAGGGTTATTGCTATGTGCAATGTAACTGGGGCAAGGAGGTTTGTCTGCTGGGATGGGGCTAAGAGTACAGAATCTGATATGTCAAATCATGCAGTCTGTCTTTTGGATCTATGTGGTGATGTGTGTGTGGGGCATCTGTGTCTCAAGAAGTGTATATCTCGATAGGGTTGTCATGTCACACGCATATAATGCATTTAGATATACACAATAATAATGGGTATGTATATAAAGTTTGTAGAGATTTAATATCAGTGGAAAATATTAGACAAGAAAAATAAACAAGAGCTAGCTGTTGCCTCTGGGTCATCTGTGGAAGCAGCAGCAGCTGAAAAGGGCAGAAAGAGACAAGGAAGATCAGCCAAGCAGTAGCGACACAACATTTTCTCGTTTCCAACATCAATGCTGGAGATACTTTTGAGATTTCCCACTCCATGCGTATTGCAATACAAAAGATATATCATGATAAGAACATGATAAGACCTTACCCCACCTCTTCCTCCTCATCTGGGCCAATTACCCTCTCTAAATCTTCTTTCATATGGATCAAGCTATCCGTCTTAGTAGGTGTTTAGCACCTGATGTCTTAACTGACAATTTTCATATTTTCACGAACGCAGTTGACATTTGTCGCTTGGAATCTTCTTCCTTGTGATAAAATGCAATTGTAAACGGGTTTTAAGGTTCCGATGGTTTTCAATTGTCTGTTGTTAGTCTTTCATGATTACATCATCATCACCATCACAATGACGTACAAAACTTCACAGCCTTGTTTATAGATTGGGACAAAGTTGAGGAAACTCTCACTGCCTTTTATGTGAATTAACTGAAGGTTTATATCATAAAATCATAACACATTAATGAACAATCCAAATAATATATTGCAATATTCAAAGTTGAGAGTTATTAGTAAATAATATAAAATTATGCATCAGGCTTCACCTAATAGGTTAAGTTTTTTGATATATTAATTATTAGAGTTTTAATGATTAAATATTCACAAGTTTAAATTAATCATGTCACCTTTATTATATCTAATTATATTAATAAAAATTTCATTTAAAAAAACATGTTAATAAAAATAATATAAAGTCTTTCTTGAAAACTTCAACCAACAACTTAAATTTTTGATTTAAGATAATTATTTGATATAGCATTAGATCCTTAATGATCAAATGATTATAAGTTCAAAAAATATAGCAAAACACACTCATTTAGATTTATTTTTTCACAAATGATGATGATGACGACGATGATGATTGGATTTTTCATAAATGATGGAATTAAATATTGGTATTACATTTATATTTATATTTAGAAAATATAAATACAAAAAAACCCAAATTTATCAAGAAAAAAAGTCTAGCCATACTAATTTTCTCTAATAAAATGACATTTATGTGCATTTAGATACTTTCCTCCAAAGAATATTATTTCAAAAAAACACACCAAGTTAATTAAAATGATGAAAATTCTTAATTTTATATACTTGTTGTTGTTTATTTGAATCAATTTGGAAAAGAAAATCACCACCACTAACCATCTGCCTCAAAAAACCACAAGGAATTCTTAAATTTGCCTTTTTATTGAGGAAAGTGCAAAAAGGCACAAAACCTCAACAACCGTTCCTTTTACCCTTCCCTTTCCTTGTAATAAAATCAACTTTCTCCCGAGTGCCTTTCTTCCAAATCAACCATCTTTATAGAAGTGACTTGACCTGCGTTTATAAATCATGAAATTGATTATATATATATAAAAAAAAAGTGTACAAAAAAAAAGGAAACTTCTTGGAATGATCCTTGTTATTCCCCAAATTCAAATCGTTCTAGAATTTGATTGATGTGAGATTTTCTTTGATATTCGCTCTTATAATTAAAAAATAGAAGGTGAAAGTCTTGATCAACTGATTAATTTGAGTCTTGTCATTGTCGCCTTAAGAATTAAAAGTCAAATATTCATAACTCAATTAATGAGATTAATATTCTTATTAGCTGTACTTAACGATTAGAACACACACAAAAAGAGAAGAAGCTGATATTGGATTATTGCACTATTTTTATTGTCTTCCATGATTCTTTAATTCTACAAAGGGAGGTGGGTGAGCCGTCTCTTCATCGATTGTGGGTGCCTTTGTTTTTTATTGCTTTTGTATTTATTATGTAAAAAAACGTAGTAAGGTGTAAAAAAAAATATATGTTTTATAGCATGAGGTCACTAAAAAATTGAATTTAAAATATAGTTTTTGTAAAACAGTTTTTACATGTTTTTTAACTGTGTTTTGTAAAATACTGTTTGTTTTTACGTTTTAAAAGCGCTTTTAAAAAAAATTAATAATTTTTTATTTTTTTCTTTGCTTCAAATTAATATTTTTTTATATTTTAGATCATTTTGATGCTACCGGTATTAAAAAAATAATTTTTTAAAAATAAAATATATTATTTTAATGCATTTTCAAGTAAAAAACACTTTAAAACGCAACCATGACTACACAACAACTAAATATTTTATACATGTTTTTTGCTGTACATAAACATCAACCACAATTTTTACCAAACACGTATTTGAATATTTGAATCCAACTAACCACAACTGACTATATTTTTTTAAAACTTATTTTTTTTAATCACAACCATAAAAATACCTTAAAAACAAAACTACATATATTTCGATGAAAATTGGAATTGAAAAAGTAAAGTGGAACATAATTATTAAACTGAAACGTTTTAAACATATCATATTTTCTTTCTACGTAAAAACAAACAAAACTACAAAAGAAAGAAAAATGATGAAAGAAGATGAAATATGGAAGATCAATCATCATGATATATATGGACCAATATAGGCTGCTAGAATGATCTGTACTTGCATCTACATTTTCACAGTATGATTAAACATGGCCTAGCCTGCCACCGGACCTTTCCGAGGCTGAGTTTAAAAAAACTAGGTTGAAGTCTAGATAAATATCAAACTCAAGAAACTCCAGTAGACTCCATAAGAACTCAATTTAATTTAAATAAAAAAAATCAAAACCAATATTATTTTAACTTTATATATAAAACTAAAATAATATTATTTTGATTAACTCAAAATAATCTACTTGACATTTGAACTTAATCAGAATACTAATATGAATTTAATAACTTTGTTTTATTTTTCTCACTTTTATATATATTCTCATTTCATATAGTTTTGAGGGGTCATAAAAATATATAAACCTAGTTAGTTTTTTTTTTAATTTAAATTTCATGGTATTATAAGCATCATAAATATCTCTTATATGTTTTTTTTTTATGAAAATGGTTTTCAAAAAAATAAAAATAATTAATATGTTACATATATATTAGTAAAAAAGAACATGGTCTTATGATACCATCAAAATAAAATATTATTTATAATAATAAAAAATTGGTTATAATAAATGGTAAAATATAACAACCCATTTCATAATTAAATATCAGTTTAGTTATATACAAAATATCAAAACTTAATGAACAAGGTCAAATTTAAACAAATTTATTTTTATTTTCTTATAAGTTTAGATTTATTATTATTATTAGCTATCCTTAAACTTCATTTAAGAGAAAACTTAACATTAATTATTATTCTACAAATTTTTCATATCTTTTATTTTTAATTTTTTTATTTGAATAAATCAATATTTCTACTTGATTGTTTTAATTTTAATTAAATTATCTTGGTCGAATATGGTCTACAAAAGTAGTAGTGGCAGAGATACCTTAGGGCGGGAGGTGGGAACACGCCCCTTCTCACGTTCAATTCAATTCAATTCAATTTTTATAGCCTTAGAAATATTTCATATATGTTCTTAACTATTTAAAATTATTAAATAGATCCCTAAAAAATATTCGATAAAACCAGAGTTTATGAATGTAAACTAAGATTTTCTACTCCTATCAAGGTTTTTTTTTTTTGTAATAGTTGAAAGTTTTATTAAGAAAATAGCTATAAAGATAATAGACTAACTTACATTACATGAACAAGCAAAGGAAAGGAAACATAGAATAGGAAAGCACAAAAGTTGCTGCAACTTTGAAATAGGGGAGCACAACAATTAGGGGGAACGAAAAAAAACATAAGAAACCAACTCCTCCCTACTAAACATTCTCTATATTAAGCTCCAAAGAGCTAAAATCAAGCCTCATCCATAAAGCAATACTTTGGCACACCATAGAGAAACAAATTTGGAGGTTAGGGGAAATGTCATTAAAAATGACGTCATTCCGATGGAGTTAAAGATTCCATACAACGTATGAGGAAAGAAGTTGTCGTGAGAGATTTGCTGCTTGCCTTTAACCATGAAAGACCATTGGTAGCACATATCATCAACATATTTTGGAAAAACACTACAAAAGCCCTGATTAAAAAGCAGTTTCATCCATATATTCCAAGTGAAGTGGCAGTGAATGAAGAGGTGACTTGAAGATTCCAAGCTTTTATTACAGAAAGCGCATCTTGATTCCTGAAGGGTGAGGTAGTCATGCCAAAATAGAAAATCTCTTGTGGTTACATTGTCTTGGACAACGAGCCAGAGGAAAAGTTGCACTTTTAGTGGGGTTAGTTTTATCCAAACAGAAGATTGGAATGGTTTGGCACCACCATAGAGCAGTTGGTCCAGCATATATATTGGAGCAAGATTCTACACTGAAAAGACCATTGTTATTGAGAGTCCATATTTTCTTATCCAGCTTGTAGCAGGACATAGGTTTGGAATCCAGCAACGATGATAGAAGTGATAGTTGTTATTGTTTAAAATGAAATAGAGGTCTGCACCATTGCAGAGACCAGAGCCAGATTCCATTGCTTCATCTACCCATGTCAGCCACCAAAGCAGATTTAGAGGAAGACAAAAGATATAGCTTTTGGAAGGTTGTTTTGAGAAGGTAGTCACCAATCCAGTTGTCTAGCCAAAATGATGTTAAACTGTCATTCCCCACCATGAATTTGCAATGATTTGTGAAGACGTGGTGAACGTCGATTTGAACAATGGACATAATATCCTTCCAGATCTTGGAGGGTTGGTTGCAGAAAATCAGGATCCCATTCTCATAAGCTGGATTGTACATCGAAGAGATAATCATTTTCCATAAACCTGTACCTGGGAAAAAGAGTCTCTAAATCCATATTAGTAGCAGGGCTCTAATTTTTTATATAAGGGAGCCTACACCAAGGCCTTCTTGTTTCTTATCGCGCTTCACTAGTCTCTATTGGATCTTGCAGAAAGATCCCTGCTTACATCCGCAACACAAGAAACGTCTTTGGATGGATGAAAGAAGTTTGCCTACCCTTTCGGCATCTTGAATACAAACATAAAATATAGAGGCAGGTAATTAAGGAAATTTTTAATGAGATAAAGATGTCTAGCTATGCTTAATAATCTCCCTTTCCACATATGAAGCCTTTTACAAAACTTCTTTATTATTGACTTCCATGTGGAGATACATGATGGATTGACTCCTAGTGGCATGCCGAGATATTTGCTAGGAAGGGAGTCTGATATGCAAAAAATAAACATAACTAAGGGCAAGCACAAGTGATTGTTGACATTGATACCAATAATGGAGCTTTTATGAAAGTTTATGAGAAGGCCTGAACTCAGAGCAAACCATCTCAGAATTCTTTTGATTTGAACTAACTTATAAATATCTGTTGGGATGAATATTAGTGTGTCATCTACATATTGCAGGTGTCTGAGGAAAATTCCTAATGCGAACTGCAACCCTTTGAGAATGTTCCCACTAGATGCCTTTTGAAAGAGGACCTAGAAGCTCTCAGCAACTATGTTAAACAGAAAAGGGAAAATCAGATCTTCTTGATGCAATCCTCACTGAACAAAGAGTTCTTTTGAAGGAGATCCATTGATGAGGACCGAGAGTTTTGATGAAGAAAGACATTTATAAATCATGCTTCTCCATTTTCTGCCAAACCCCATATAACCCAAGATATCATCTAGGTAATCCCAAGAGATTGAGTCGAAGGCTTTATAGAAATCAATCTTGAAAATCAGACCTGCTGCTTTTTGTTTTTTTAGATCACTCACCAGCTCATTTGCAATCATAAAGTCATATATAATATTGTGGTCTACTATGAATGCTGATTGGTTAATGCTAATGATGTCTTGCATAACAGTCTTCAGCCTAGATGCAAGGATTTTAGTAATGACCTTATAGATACCATGAATCATACTGATAGGTCAAAAATCTTTAAACTTCATGGGGTCTACTGTCTTAGGGATGAGATTTACGTAGGTTGTATTGATTCCTTTGGGTAGCCTTCCTATTCTAAATAAGCTTAAAACTATATTGAGGAAGTCTTAAGCAATAAAATCTCATGCTAATCTGTAGAATTTGAAGTTGAAACCATCTTGTCCAGGACAGTTTGACCCATACACTACACTTCATTTCTTCCATTGTAATTTCCTGCTCCAACCATTCAGAGGATTTTTTAAAGAGGCATTTGAAACCCAAAGGATTTAACTGCGGCTTTTTTTTAGAGGGGGAGTCATACAGCATAAAGAAATATTTCACAGCAGCCTGCTTAATACCATGCTAAGAATCAAAAGTGTTGCCATTATAGTGGATTTTTAGGATAGATGATTTAGCCTTCCTGAAATTGGCAATCAAGTGAAAAAACTTGTTATTTCTGTCACCTAATTTGCACCACATCTGTATTGATTTCTACCTCCAAATAAATAATGTGGTTATTGTGAACCCAACGGTCTTTCAACAGAAAGTCTAAATGCTCCTGCTCTTGGTCAGTTATACCTTTTTCTTCACATTTTTCCTCTAGTATGTTGATAGCTAAAAGGGTTCGTTGAAGGGTAGCTTCTTCATTGCTAAATTCAAGCTTATTCCACAATTTGACTTCAATATAATTGAGTTTTTTAAGAAATTTGAAGCGGCCAGGGTAAAGGGAGCATGCATCATTCCAAAAGTTTTCAATGATGTGCTTGAAATTTAGGTATCGAATCCAACAGTCTAAGAAACGAAAAGGATGCCATCTATGGTCCTGCAAGAAGCTAGACAAAATTAAAGGGCAATGATCTAAGAACTTTCTTGGAAGTCGACGAAGAGATTAATTGGGGAAATGAAGATGGCAAGATGAGTTTCCAAACATATGGTCCAATTTGCTCTTGGACCTTCCTCTGAACCAGGTAAAAAAACCTTTTGTTAAAGGGTATTCAATGAGCTTACATGACTGCAGAAATCTGCTAAAAGAATTTGAGCTTGCAGGATAGATTCCGCTGTTTCTGTTTTTCTAAGATGGTGTTTCATTAAAATCTCCTGCTATTATCCAGGGAACTTCAAAAGCGTGTTTAAGAAGAATGAGATCATCCCAAAGTTATTGTTTGTCCTAATAGTTACAAGGAGCATAGATGCCAATAACAAAGCAATGAAAATCACTATGAACATGTTTACTATATAAACCAATCCAACCATGACCATATTCAATATTAGAGACTTCAATGTTAGTGTTTTTCCACATAGCAACCAAACCTCCTTTTGATCTCTGAGCATCATTACTAAACCAACTCACATGATTTTCATTCCAAATATGAGACACAAAGCCAATGAAACAGTTAGCCAACTTAGTTTCCAACATGAAACATATATCAATCTTATATTATATTATTAATTTCATGATTCTTCTTTGTTTTCTCATCATGCCCAAGCCACAGGAGTTCCAAGAAAGAATATTCATAGCAGAATTAAAAGATCTATCTGCAGAAACTGGGGATGAAAACTTACTATTTATTGTTGTTTCTGTCAATCTTCCCTCTCCTTTTCCAACTGCCTTATGATAAGCCTGAAAATTTTTTCTAAGAGAGCTGAATTACCAAGACCCAGAGCTTCTCCCAGATGGATCATTTTGTTGACTTCATTGTGAGACGATTCCACTGCGGATTCCTTCAGGTTACGAGTATTATTCACCCTGATGTAAGAGTCTATAGAAGATATGCTTGCTGAAGAGTGTAAGGAAATGAGGCTCCCAGTGGAGGATATTTTCTACTCCTATTAAGTAATTCATCATGTGATTTAGCATATATATTTATCTCTTTTTATGAGAGAGAAAAATTATATTTTTCATATAAACAATAATACATACTGTCACACCCGGACTTTGCGGCGACCGATTAAAAATTATCACTCGATTGGAAAAAAAAAAAAAACAGATATCTGACATTTTGTTCTTTTAAGGAAAAATGACTTGTTCAAGAAGTCGCCACCTAATATTATGGTCACTAGGAACCCTAACTGGTCAACAGAGATTCTATGGTACGGGACTGGTTACGCAAAAGGGAAGATGCTATCACCCCTTAAGCGTCCTACCTGAGGCAGGCTGCATTCCTGATCTTGTCTAAAATTGCTTAAAAATATGTTCTCCTTTTCCCTTTTTTTATTCTTCCTTTCATGTTCCTGACTCTGGCGTCAGTGAACAATTCCTACGAATATTTTCAACTCTAGCGTTGGTAAATATCGCACAAATCCAAAAATATGATACTACTGACTCTGGGGTCAGTGAATATTTTCGCAAAAAATTGAAGAAGAAATTTTCTATGTCATTTTTTTCTTATTTATCCTTTATTATTATTTGCCCTTTTTAGATGGAAAAAAAAAATATTGAACGATAGATTTGCATTTAACAATAATAGGCAACAGATTGAGCACATAACTTAAACAAAATACAAAACGCAAAGAAAAAAATAAATCAAAGTGCGAGGGGCCCACAAATAAATCAATAAAGATTCCCAAATATTTTTAAAATTTTCTGATATCGAAAAGGGGCTCGTTTGGCCAAATATCAAACTAAAATTGAAAAAAAAATTATGGTCAAAGCATAAAGGTATATTTTGCTAAACACGCCTTTAATAAATATAATTTGGGCTGACTGGGCCTAAAATCCAGATCCAGCCCGCTCTCTTTATTTTTTTTTCTTTTTTTTTAGTGGTTGGGCTGTAGGCACGCGTGGCTCAAACCACGCGTGCATTGCACAGTATGAAGGTAATTAAATTACCTTCTCAGTGTTTTTATAGCTCCTCCGTAATGAATTGATCTTTAATAAATAACACCCAGACTATGATACCACTTTTCTACTCATATTTACAAGGCTATGTGTGCGGATTAAAGCCCTACATTCTGATTCTCCATATTGTGCTCTGGATTTACTTGTCTCTGCCAATGGTTTGAGAAAACGGTCCAACATGAAAAAAGCGAGACCTGATGCTTATTGGTTTCCTCCTGAGGCACAGGTCTTCAAATGGAATGTCGATTATCATTATCATCTTTAGAAGAAAGACGCGAATGTGTGATTATATTGTCTGCGATAGTGGGAGTTGGAATTATTGTTGTCTGTGTAGTGGAAATATATAGTGTTTAAATTGGAAAGAAAAAAGAGTTCTCTTTTGTTGATCAAGTATGAAAATGGCATTTTGTTGAATTATTTGAATACACTTGGGACATTCGTTAAGTGTTTTTTGAGTGAGTTTGTTGAACTTGTTGAATTTTGTTAAAGATTGAATATATAGAAATAAAATATTTAAATAAAAAAATAAATGATTAAATAAATTAAACTAGTGCTTCAATGTCCTTATATTATTAACATGTTTTTTTTTTTTGTGAAAAATTGGTTTTTTTTTTTCAAGGAGGAGAGAATATCTTATTTGATACTATTAACTCATGATATTTATCAATACCACAATTATTATTATTGCTACCACCATGCATCATCACGATCACCACCATCATGTCATTATCGCCCATCACTGCTGACCACACTATCTTATTTTTTATATAATTACTATTGCATTAATGTTTCTCATAAAATATATGTTTGGCATCTAATTTTGAGATGAGGTCATTGACCATTATATATGCATGCCAGGTATAATTAAGATTTTATTTTTATCAACTAAAACATTTTTATCAAAAAAAATTATAAAACTGAATATGTAATTACTGTCAAAGAATCAATTCAACCCAATAGCTTAAGATGTTAGGTGAGGTCTCAGGATATGATTTATATTATTCTTTAACACACCCCCTCAAGTGAAAGCCTTTTAGACTTGAAACTTGAACAGACCCACGATACCATGTGCTTAATTTTTATCAAATAAATGGGGATGATGAGATTTGAACTCGTGATCACTGCTTAATTATCAAGACTCTGATACTATGTCAAATAACCATCTCAACCCAATAACTTAAATTATTAGATGAAAAATCAGAATATAATTTATATTATTTTCTAATAATTATATTCATGCTATTTAGCAAAAGATTATATTCATCCCATCAATACATCAAAAGATTATAAGCACTGCTGAGCATGTGATATTGCATCAGTTTTTTTTCTTAAATGCCTTTACGAGAGTAGAAAGTCGTATCTCTAAGGAATGCCTTCATGTCTCCCCATATATTTAGAAATGGATCCCAGTAATAAATCTTGCTGAACATGTGATATTGCACAGCTTTTTTTTTTTTTTCAGTGATTAATTTTTTGTAAACTTGTGTATTGAATTTTATAGTTAAGTTTGGATTTCATTTAAAAAAAAATTCAATTTTATGATGGGTGGCTCATTCTCAATATCTTATATTATTTATTTTTTGTGTTTATGATCACCACAAAACTATATATAATTCCTTAAAAAAGAAATTATGAAAACAGCTAGCAGGCCATTAATTTTGCTATGATCACAGGAACTCTACAACCACAACAGCTGATAGCTTGACTTCGATTTTTATTCCCTATAATTACATCTTTTATAGAAAAAAGAAATAAAAAAAAAATTGGTATCTTCACTTACCTCAGAACGAATAATATTCTCCTAAATTTATTGAAATATATTAAAATTGAAATGCATAATTATTCAAGTCATAAACATAGCCAGCCTCGCGCGACCTCTAGAACTCTCCCTTTTTATGTTGGAAGGAAATAATTCCCTCCAAGTTTTCCTCATTTTGGATATCCAGTTTTAGGCTCTTGTCTCAGTGAAATTCTTTAGCATTCTAACCTTTTACCACCAATCTCAACTCTCAGATCACAACTTAAACTCAGCAGGAAAAATAAAAAATTGTACGTAAGCACATGTCTAGGCTTGCTGCAAATCATTGAGACAAGTGCATGTTCTTCATACAATTTTTCTTTTTCCCTTCTGGGCATATCGATTCCTTTCTCATTCACATAGCTTCTTCTCCCACTAATAAATCTCTGTCACCTAACATGCAAATCCACGCTACCATGAATACCAGCCACACCCCCACCCACCCCAAAAACAAATTACTTGGAAAATATTTAGCAAAGAGAGTCATAGCTCCTCAAGAGTGTAGCAAGGTTTGAGATCCGGACCGGTCTCGAGTCTGCATCTATTGCAAGAGCCCGGGACACCGGGGGTTTTACTCCTCACCAGGCCCACAAAGTGTGCTTCCGAGGGGTGAGGTTTCAAAAAAAAAAAAAGAGTCATAGATGTACAACTTGGACGGTTGGCCAGCCCGTTAGCGGCGGGGCCAATATGGATTCAACCCATTAATTTTTTTAAAAAAAAGTCGATCAAAACAATAATGTTTTGACTTAAAAAAAATAGGGGTGGACTCATGAGCTTTAATAACTACAAAGAAAATATAATAATTTTAGAAACACTTCACATGATATGCTCACGTGATTGTTTAGTTGCTGAAAGTTTGGAGGTCGTGGTTAGACTATAGATAAAATTTTATTGGAAACAAAATCCATTGTGGAACCATTTATACTTAATAATTCATTAAGATGACACTACCGGGATTTTTATATTTATCAACGGAGTATTCTGTTGGCATGCAGGTGGATATTAAGCCTGTCGGGATGATTTTTACTGAGAGGATTACGAACGGTTACTGTTAGCTGTAAAAAAGTTTCCTCGGTGATTCCTATTTTATGTAATTTTATTTATAAAATATTCACTGATAGATTTATAAATAAAAAAACATGTCAAATAAAAAAAATTATTCACTTTATTCTATTGATATATTCTTTGGTGAATATAATAAATCACTAATAAAAAAACTATATGTAATTTCATCGATGATTTTTTAAATATTACCAACATAATTAAACTGTTGGGGATTAAAATATGACATTGATATTTCCAGTAATTTTTTTTAATTCTTTAAAATATACTGACATACTTAATTCATTGGTAAGACCATCAGTAATTGTATTAAACAGTGACAATGGTATTTGAGCAATGTTTTTTCAACTCTCTTGAATATACTGGCGAACTTAATTCGTTAGTAAGACCTTCAGTAATTATATTAAATTTTAAGAAAAAAATCTAATAAAATGAGTAGAAAACCATTAAAAGGAATTAGATTATAATAAAAAAAAAATCAAAGTTTTATTATAGTTTTAAAAATTTATTGATTCAAATACAATTCAGCTGGAATAGAGGGGTTGGAGGAGGGGAAGGCGGGTCTTCGTTGGAACCGTAGGGCCAATAAGGGGGAACACATGTACCATTAATCTGTGATTTCAGCTTCATGTACATTCTCCAGAGTTCAATCGTTTCAGCACTAAGTTGTTTTGTCTCAGCAGTAAGATGGGTCATCTGAACTTCAACTCATTGATTTAAAATCACCTCGAATTTTGAAGTCTGAATGCTCGAAACTGATTGCGAGTATCCAACGGTTAAAACACTCCAGATCGTGTACAAGTCCTTAGCAATATTGTTTGAGATACCGTAAACCTGATTTCAATTAGATCCACCGGATGATCCTGTCTTCAACCACAAATCTGAATCGAGTTTTGGAAGGGTCGAAAGATCATCCCTGTGTCTCTTCTGCAATCGGGTATTATATGTTTCCTGGAAAAAAAAGTCAGCAAATTCAAAAAAATAATAACTTAAGAAAAGAAATTGTTGAAATCCAACAAGCCACGAAGTACTGAACTTGACTATCCACAAGTTGTTGCACCCTTTTCTAACTATCATCATTCCGCACATGTGTCTTTATAAAAATCTTCTTCGGTCATGGTTCGTGTCCAAGAATCGTAGTTGCAAGAAAAAACTGTTGTTAGTTAAACATGTTCATATAAAACAACAATTTTTTAAAAAAATGGATGTAATAATAAAAAAAAAAGTAGTATTTCCATGTGTTTTGCATGCAAAACAAATGGAATGGATCTGCTGGTATGCGTGGTAATGGAACCATGAATTTGTTTGTTCTAGTTCTCCATGCCAGATTGTGACCGTTGCATGAAATACTCGAATGTCATGTGCTGAATATATTCTTCCCATGCATCCTCCGAGACATATATAGAGGTGTAAAAGTTTTTTGGACCGCCACGTCCTTCCAGCCTGAAAGTTTTATTTATTTAATATATTTTTTGGTTTTTTTCTGAGCCTATTAGTATTGGTTAATAAATGAAAATAAAATTTTAATATTGAGATAAAAAATAATTATATTAATTTGATTTTTATATAGTTATATCATGATTCTCCCGAACCACATGTACTTAATAATTCATTAAGATGAAGAAGAGATGAAATGAGAACCACATAAACACAAGCAGAATGTGAACCAAGTGATACAGTGGTCCTGGCAGCTGGGTTCATGTACTATGGTTCTGCAACTATCATGATATATAGTAAGGTCACATCTTGCACAAAATTGGAAAGAGAAGTCGTGTGGTCCACTATATTAATCCAGCTATCATGGAATAAGCAAGTGGGGGAGGATTTTCTTCAACCTTTAGTGATGAGTTAGGATAGACTTTTCCTTGTTTCTGTTTTCATTTTAGTGTTTTTTTCTCCATCTGAATTCATATAATGATTCCATAGTATTTGGTTTTGTGTTTTTAAAATTTTTAAATTTTTTTATTTTTTTATTTATTTTAAATTAATAATTTTTAAGTGTTTTCATGTCATTTTGATGTTTTGATGTCAAAAATAATTTTAAAAAAATAAAAAATATATTATTTTAATATATTTAAAAAAAAAACACTTGAAAGCAAATGCTGTGAAACTCTCGGACAGCAAAACACCACTGAAAAGTTGTCATGATGTTTTTCTCCTCACTCTTTAATGTGAATTGTTTTTTTGTTATTTCATAAATATTGATGGATGAATCTTTTTATGTGAATATATATATAATTGCAAGAGTTAAAATTAAGTATTTACGGACCAACTTTCTCATATCGAATCTGTAAGGAAATATAATAAAAATGTTTCTTAAGATTAATATAAAATTTTAAGTTGAGTGTTTTTAATATGATTGAGATACATGTGCTTTATTAAAGAATTTATGCTGTAATTTTTTTTCTGAGTTCCTATACTTTTTTTAAATTAAAAGAATTATGATTTTGGTGTGTTTTATTAAAACTTCTATGCTTTAATTTTTTTTCTAATTTAGTTCCTATATTTTTTAAAAAAATTCATGTTCCTTCATTCTTAGAAAATGATCAATCATACACATTTGTTTCAAAATCACCCTTCTCAAAGGTATTTAAATAATTAAATCACTGCCAAATTGAGAGGTATTTTTTAAATAATTGTACTCAATTGATCCATTTTTAAATAAATAACTAAAATGTGGGACATTAAATAGAATTTTCTAAAAAAATACAGCCATAAAAATAGGTGATTCCCTCTTAATGCCAAAATTATCGTAAATTAAAACTTGGGAAATTTGCATGAAATACAGCTTTAAAATCAATTGTTATCAAACTCTCAAATCAATTGATCAACTTTTATATATTTCATTGAATTAATATTGGTAGTGTGAGAAGTTGCTTGCCACCTAGATTTTGCTTCACACTTCATAGGGTTAACCTATCATCTTGCCTTTTGTTTGTCTCAATTACTCAAAATTATCCTCTATTATATTTTTTCAATTAAAAATTTATCAAAATAATATTTTTATTTAAAAAAAAACATTAAAATCATCCAAAAACACTTATAAAAAAAATATCAATTTAAAGTTTCTCCGACAAAAAAACAACTTATTTGGAGCAATTGGATGATTGCCAAACAGCAATCCAAATTAAACCAATTTTACAAACACAAAGTGTTAATAAACCAGTTGTTAACATGTTGACTTTGAATAATAGTTCACACATTAAAGGTTAAACGAACTCTTTGATAAAAACAGCTGCCTACAACAAAGGTGATTAGCAGCAAGATTATACCAATGATGGATGCTGGCCTGCTGTAAGGGGTAGTTTTCACCCAATTGATAGCTTTTTTTCATCCTAATCATGCAAGGAGTTGAGTAAGACAACACAGCAGCAAAATTCTGAAATCAAATTTCAATTGATAACCAAGAATCTTCCAATTAAATAATCAATATTTCTGATCACTAGTAATGGGAAAGTTACATGAAAGTTGGAAAGCAAGAAAGAAAAGGGAAGAAAACTCTATTGGGAGAGGTTAACAACTTGAAATAAACCGTTGACAAAACTCACTGATGGTCACAGGTATTCATTAAACTCCCTTTTCAGTATGCTTCACTGTCATCTGCTGCTGACCTACTTTATGCTATAATCTATGCAGGAAACTCTTAGCTGCTTTGAAATAAATTATGGGAAAAAAAAACAAAAGAATGAGACACCTTGATATGATACTAGTTAGACAGACTACTAATAGGCCAAAAATGCTAACGGATTCAACAATGATGTCTAGCTTCTATATTGTTCCTCAAGATTAATAACTCTACTTCAAAACTCTTCTGTAGAAAAGAACATAAGCAGCAGAAGTCTTTATCTTCTCCTGGCTGATTGGGGAAACATGACTATCGTCAAAGTCATACCACTGATCACCCCCATACTGCATCAGAACAAAGACAGACAAAAAAAAAAAACATTCAACACCGAACATAAGCTCACTTAGAAACACAATCATTTGTAATAATTCATAAGAGAAAGGGCAGAACAAGCCTCCAATTTCATACTAATGTATGAACTACAAATACAGCAGGCATATTGCCCTTTTGCAGTAGCTATGCAGTTTAAGACCAAGCACACACATCCACATGCAGACAGCCAAACTAAAAGGAGCATACTTTCCTGGCAAGCACACTCCAGGTTAAAAGGAGTTTGTTTTTACTTTTAAGCCACACCCACATGCAAACCTGAGTAAGTGTTCGAGTAAATGGTTTGGTGCATCAATTCTTGTGAATTTCTTAGTAATATCATCAGATGTATGTTACATATTTGCAGGCTCTAAGCCTCCAGTTACCCAAAACATAAAAATTAGATGAAATCATAGTCATTGTTTGATTGGAATCCCTGTTAACAGTGCATCCAATCTGATGGTTGACTAGCTTGATTTACGTTCCACATAAGCAAAAGTAAGGTTTTGATACCAACTATGAGATAGATTCAAATGTCACTAAAGCAATACATGATATAGCATACCACAAACTATGTAACATGTCATTAGCTGTCAAATTCTACGAAGTCCAGGATGAGAATGAAATCCCAGTCATTAGATACAGCTGGGGAAAAGGAGGGAAGAAAGGGGATGGTGAAATAGAAAAGGGAGAAAATACATCACTTACATGGATAAATGCTGTGTAGTGACCGCCTCCCATGCTTCCATAGTGATTACTGATAGCATAAAGCATGTAATGATGTGATAACTGACCATTCTTGTAGGAAAGATGCGTTGACAAATCAAGATCATCAACAGGGAAGTCAACATATGTCTCTAGCTTGTTCTTTGCAGAATGCGTATACGAGAATCTCTTTAAATGAATAACCAGAATCTCTGGCAGTCTCCAGAGATCTAATTTTTTACTGGCTTGACGATGCTGCTTGCAACTTGGACAGTACCTAAAATTGCATAAGACATTTCCTAAGTTACAAGAATAAAAAAAAGAAACACAAGACTACATTTTACAGCAGGGAACCTTCAGGTTTAACAAGTATAAACACACACACCCTACTTGATCACTTCTCAAGTGTGCAAATCCCCTGCATACGTAATTCACAAATATAATGAGCAAATATAAACCCACCAATCCCAGATACACATAATTCCAATAAAGATGCTGAGGTTGGTTAGTGGCATTTGTTGAGAGCAAAAATCCATAGCAAAAAGAAAATTGCACTTTTAGATGCAAAACATAAAGCCATTTGATTTTTTATTGCTTGTGCAACTCAAGTCATATTAAAAAGGAGGGTAAAATGAGTTGACTTAGAGAAAAAAATTATTAAAAGGGATTTCAGAGCTAATACAGAGAACCTGATTGCTACAGCAAATGTGTATATAATGACAAGCCCCTTCTACCAAAAGGTTCCTTAAGTTGTAAGACAATATTGAAAATCTTTGGACATGACTAAAACTCTTTGTTTATCTACCAAAATAGAATGTCAATGCTAATGGGATGTTCGCATATGGAAATAAGGAGCTATAAAGAACAAAAAACTAACTGACAATAGCATTTCTGCCAAAAAATTCACATCTTCAAATACAAATACTTTCCAAGTTATAATTATGAGAAACGAAGTGCACTGACCACATGTCTTCTGGTCCAAGAGGTTCCTCCTTTAAAAATGCTTCTAGGCAGTTGTATAGAGAAACAGATTCCTGAGGTCTCTTTGCAAAAAATCCAGACTTGAAAATCTCAGGCAATGAGCTAAGAAGGCTTGTGTCGTACTGTTTAGTCAGTTTTTCTGGCCAACAAACAAGCACATTAAACCGCCTGTGTAATCCTATCTTTGGTACAGGCTCATTCATTACTATATTTTCATCCTTGACCATTCCCTTCTCATCTGTTAAATAAAACTGTAGTTCAGAATCTGATGGTAACTCAACCCCTTTTGCACTACAGGGTTTTGCATCCCCATCAGGAGAGGAACTGGTGTTATCCACCATCCCTTCCACTTCTTCAATTGTAGTGCTGTCCAAGTCATTATCCAAGGTACCATCAGGAGGTATCCGAAATGGAGCAACCAATTGCAGATATAGATTTTGAATGTCAGACCCACTGACAAAATTGGGGACATTCCCTACTAGAGGGATTCCAAATGCCTTCCAACTTGAAGTAAGTTTCCCATGGAAGTAATGCCTGATAATATAAAATCAATCAGAGACCTTGGATATGGGAAACTAAACAAAGAATGAAAAGTATTCTTGTATCAACCAAAAAAACTCACAAGTACTTGTGAGTACACGTTTTCATTGAGAATCACAGATTGTGATAGCAGTATTCACATACACACTTCTCCATATACTGATGCGTAAAAATTACAAGCAAACTAAGAACTAAACATAAGAGCATGAACATGATCCAAGAACTAGGAATACTTACTCCTCCATGTGCTGATGCATAAAAACAACCAAGGGAGAATTGTCAAAATCTTTTTTTAACCGATAAGCAACCAAGCGGTCATTATCTCTGATTAAGGACAAATAATCTGCTGGCTCCTCTAGAAATCGTATAATGCGATTGTTGTATACCTGTATAGAGCTCTACTGCTTAGTGACCAAGTTAAAAATATATGAGAAAATTAGAACCCACCAAAAAGATTCAGATTTCATAGCTCCAAAATACCTCCGCCACCAATAGGGTCTCATCAATCCCTAAAGAACATGCAATGCTTAGAGCCTGGATAAGATCTTCACATTTTCCAAACTTCGGCACAGAAATGGTATATGAAGATGGTTGAATACTGCCATCAGCACTAACAACTGTCAAAGTCATAGTCCGGGTATTTGTTGACGGTAGAGGTAGTGATAGGTACATAAATGGATCAAATGTAACAGAAACCTTTCTGCAATCAGGACAAACTAGAGTTGATTTATATTGACCCTGCAATAAAATAAAAGATATGATGTGAATGAACATATGGCTTAAACAGTTATCATATTAGCATGCAAAAGCCACCAATTTCAATCTCAAGCAAAAGAGATAATTAGGAGCGATCTAGAACCATAGAGATACCAAATTCAGATCATTGACTTTAAATAAGGAGATCCACACTGGTCAAAAATTTCAAATCAATTATACATCAAGTTACATTAATCTAGCCATATATAGTCCACTTAGTCTTGAATGTGGTTTTGGTTCTCTGTAAGGATCACAAGAGGCTCCCTTATGCAACCAAACAAAAAATAAGATTGATCTGTATGTAAGGAATAGAAGCCAACTGTTAATGCAAGAGAGAATCTAACAAAATACATAGAAATTAAAAACCTGAAATTAAACTCATTAGTACATAAATAGTAAAAAACTGAAACTCAACTCATTAAGAGCTCACAAATTAAAACATCTTAATAACCTCTATCAAAGATTATTCCAGAAATGGAAGTCTTAACTGACCATCGAAAATGTTTTATGCTTGTCTGGCATGTACAAACAAATTTGTATTCCATAAATATTACTATCAGCAAATTGCAAATAAAACAAGGAAACAAAACACATACCTGGCAAACATCGACAATAACAGAGTCATTGCGAGCCACATGATTCTGCCAATATTCATCAGCTACTTCTTCATCTGGCCGACTCTCCTCATCTTTGGCTTCTACATAAGGTTTGGATTTCACACGATTGAGATCCTCATGGAGCCCATCTAACAAAAAAGCAAGGAGTTCCTACAGAAAATCGTGTATCAAAATTCAGAATACATATATATGTTATACTTTGTCCCTTGAACCATTCTTAAGAGAGCGAGAGAGACTTAAAATTTAGGAGCAAGAGAACCTAACAAACCTGAGAATCATGCTGATTAAAGCCACTGAATTGAGGAGCAAAACGAGCAAGCTTTGACTTGAATGTTCTTGGAGCCACGGGAGTTGCTCCAGGAGCCCACAATCTCCTTAACAAATCCCCGAAAGCTAAGGCAATCTCGCCCTGGAAAAGACAACAAGCTATGACTGATAAGAAAGCAGACATGATGGGCGATTTGAAAAGAGAAACAGTTAGAGAATCATCAGGTATGATAACCCACATTCATCCCCAAAGGGTTCTTGTGGTTTACTTCTCTACCATAATCTCCAAGAAAATAGTCTACAAGCTTTGGTGTGTGTGCTAAGCACTGAATGGCACTATTCATGAAGCAAGTATTTCCAAGATTCTGTAATCCTGTCAATCCCAAGGAACCAGCTTCTCCAGATCTGCCGAAAAACGCTGAAGAATTGCTGCGGAAAATACTGGTGCTTGTATTGCCAGCATTTCCATTCATAGCAGTTGAAGTTCCAGAAGAATGTATTCCGTTATAATTTTGTACAGCCATATCAGCTTTCTTCCCTTCTCTGCACTTAATGCTATCAGATAATCCATAAATTTGCAACTCCAGGAGAAGCTGTAAGGAAAAATGATGTTGATGACAAGGAATCAGTTAACATACATAACATGTCATGGAATGACCAAACAAACTAGTCTGTGCAGACATGAACCACAAGATATGTAATTGTATATCAGATCTGTGTATGACCAATAAGAGATTCCAGAAAACCGAACAAAAGAAATGTACATGAAATCCAGCACTAAAACAAACATTGAATTACTGAGGCTTGGACTCTCAGTCCATGTGTTTTCCAGGTTGCACGCAGCTTATGCAGCAGGGTATGTTGGCTACCAGCTATTGGAATAGATGTTCTGAGGGTAAAGTTTTGTGCATTATTCTAAGTGTCATGCAACTAGATATAATTGGAAGATTCGAGTGCCAGGCTGGGATCTCTACATCGAAGTATCTTCTGTATGGACAGCAACCTGTCCAGTATTCTGACTTGAGTGAATTTCTTTATCAGAAAGGAGTGTCCTGAATAACTGCTAGATGTGAAAAATAGGCATGTAAGTGGATTACGATTTGGATTGTACCTAAATAAAATACAATAAAAAATGAACAGGAACAGGAAACCCTTAATTATTGGTCAATATGATGCAGCCATCCACCCAAATTTTGAACTTTTATTTATGGAACCCTCAAATTTTGAACTTCGTCATCCGAACCTCTGTCCTTGTTTTAAACAATCAGTTAAGCAAGAGATGAAAACAAATTAGCAAAATGATGACGCTGTCAAGCTGGAGATGTACCAGAGCAGCCAGGACAGTTCCACTTTATGTCTAAGATCTTTGACCACAGCCACAAGAATCAAGAGCTATAGATGGAATAGAAATTTCAATTAATGACATCAAATCTGGGATTTTTACAATTTCACTGGTTCAGTCCTTCCAAAGGAGAATTCTTCAGATTCTTATTGGATTTTTTTTTTCACAATTTATTGAATCTGTCAAATTCCACCAAGCAGCCATAGACTTGTCACAATCAAGATATGTCAATTGCACATTGGTGAGCAGTTTCCCAAAAACCACCGCACCCAGTATCACTAGAATCACACCAACTTACAGCCAAGTCAATGCAGCACATTGTCTAGCTTAATACCTAAAACTACCAATCATGAATCCATTCAACATTTCAATCAACATGGTCTGCAAAAGTCCAATAACAATTTGACAATTTCAAATAGCATTTGACAAAGTTGAAAGGGAATGGCCAAATACCAATCCCTGAAGGATTTAAGGGTATATTTTTATTTTGCAAAGATCTATGCGCATGCAGCATAATGACCAAAAGGTTACAAAACAGCTACAACATAATTTACATTTTTTTTCTAGAAAACATTCTTTTTCCTGATAAGTATACAAATCTACTGACACGGACACCAAGAGGCAAGAAGAACCACTCATTTATAGAGAGAACCAAGTTCAATGACAGTACAGCACATGAAAACACAAAAATTATGTGATTGATAAAATTCAAGAACCCTCTTCATTAACAAAAAGTTGTCTAGCTCGCCAAAAGCATATAGTTCAACCCAAAAAATCCAAAAGGAGTTGAGGGCTGACTCTTAATCCTCAGATATTTACTTGCTTTACTCTTTCCACAACACCAAAAATATGTTGAGGATAAAACCTGAATATCTTTGTTCCCTTTAACAAAACAACAACTTCTTCAAGCATTTAGCTCCTGGTCAACTGAAAGTGTCATAACCCAGTGGAAGGCATGCTAAGTAGGCATAAAATTGCCATGTCACATGTTGACACCATTACACCATCTGAAAACTTATGTGTGGCTTCAAATAGATGTTACATCATATTTTCTTCCTGTCTCCCATTTACTCGTACTTTTCATCCCCAAACCTAAGTTTTACCTAGGTAGATGATGGCAATATTTCAGGACATTGGCAGGTGAATGATGCCAAGGTTAATGGCAAACACGTCAAACCAGAATGTAATATCTATGTTCACACCATCCCATCAATGCTCATGTGCACATGTATGTGTGAGCAATCGCATACACAAGCATACGTATGTGAAACAAAAGAGCTCTACATCAAATTTAGGAATATTAAACTTGGCATCTCTTTGGATTTTTAGGAGAGGGGTGGAAAGGAGGGGGGCAATATATATTCTTAATTCATTTTGCATGGTAACTTCACAATCAACTGGTGGAACATTACAAGAACTAATTTATACTTGGTTTCTTTCACTGAAACCAACAATCTATGAGAATTAGAGATTGTATGAAAGCTTAGACATCAAAACTCACTCAAGTACATTCAGAAGGCACCAAGAGCATCATTGATGATAGAAGTGAGAAGCTTCCCACCGGAGTTCTCTTGAAAATTGTATGACAGGTTTAAAACAGTTTTCAGTGTTAGATAAATTAAATATTATGGAAATGTGCAATGGGTGCGGTGCTACCAAGCTTAGCTTAGACCTTAGCAAAATATTTAACATTAATTCCAAGTGATCTAAGATCAAATCCCACTGACAGAAGGGATGGCAAGGATGGGAGGAAGACTGCCCCCCTTGCATGGCTCAAATCCCAACATGCTTCCCAATAAAGCAAAAATAATGATCCTGATGATGATTACAACGACTGCATGCCCAGGATAATTGATGTAAACATCATTTTCAGTCTCTCTTGGAAACCCTAATTGCTGTGTATGGGCATGGTTAGTAATACATATAGGAGGAATTTGATCCCAGCACTTATGTCTACAATCATCCAGGCTCTAATATCAATTATAACATGATCTAGCATATATTCATAGTAATCATGATTTCTAAGATAAATTAAAGAATCTAAAAAATAAAATAAAAAACACTTACCTCCTGATCAGACTGCTGCTGACAGTCCTTCGGGAACTTAGTTTTGTCATTTATGAAAAAAAGAGCCGTCTGCCCCGAAAAGTCCCAGATGCGAAGCTGTACAGCAGCAATAGTTGGACTCATTAGCCATTCATAAAGTTACCACTACACCAGCTGGACGAAACTCTATCTTACCATCTCAGAATCAAGACTGAAAATCTTGCAGGCTCTTCTGAAAAGCTCAGTTACATTGTCCTGGAAAAATTATAATGAACATCAGGTATGTCGTTGAACCAAAGACATCCTCAACAAGCTTCATGGCCAAAAAATTGCAAGCACAAAAGCACCACAAATTAGATGCAGGCAACATTGTTGAAGCAAAACCATTACTCAAAGAGTAAGGAAACCCAATTGTGACTGGAATTCTTAAAATGCTTGTATCAATTATATAACTATCATGATGTCAAGAACACTGACACAAATCAATGTCCCAGATTTAATTGATCACCAAAGTCTATTCACAGAAAGTAATTGCAGCATAAAAGATGTGCCAATAATTACACTCAACTCAATCTTACACAGTTGAAGAACATACCAAATACAATACATCTAAGAACGTATAGAAAAGCATGAAGAGTTCACAGACCTACAGATTCTCAGAAAATTGATTAAATAATACACACTTTGAATTGGAAAAGTGTAGGGGTATGATGTCGTCTAGTTTCAAAATCATAGGGTCCCTAAGCTTTCAATAGACTGTTCAGTACGACTACAGTATGAACAACCAAAACCAAGATTACAAAATGGATAATACTCCTCCGAAGCTAAATACGTTTCTTAATTAGTTTCCTGTCTGCAGTGCAAAATGAAAATAGGCTCAACACCGCTCAAATAGGTTTGACTTCCAAGTACTTAACATTGATAGACAGAACCCAAGTGATAATAAGAATAAGAATAAGAATAAGAATAAGAATAGTTTGGATTCTCCACCTGTGCTTCTATCTCTACCTGCTTCCAACAAAATAAGAAAAAAGAGGGGCTTAGTCTTGCAAAGTAGAACTTAAGAGCCCCTTCAGATTTACAAAAGTGCAAGAAAACAGGTAGGTAAAAAAGTTCAGATATTTTTATATCTAAACAACCATGCACCTCAAGTGTTTCAACTGTTTTTATTTGAGGATTTAAATTTGACCTAAAGACAACTGGTCCTTTACTCGAGTATTTGATCATAAGAAAATCCACGGCCTCCAAGTCAAACTAGGCCACTGAATTGATGAAGCAAAATCACTCTCTTTTGCAGCTCATATCTAGTCTTCCACTCCTATATATGTTTCTCATTAAATAGATTTTTGCACCATAAATTTAAATCCATTGACTAGAAAAGCTAAAATCTGGACTTTAGATTGGAGATCCATGCTTTCACTTCTCTTTTCCATTAGGCTTCAATAGAAACAGTCAAAAGTTAAGATCATTTGAATTCAAGATTGACATTGCAAAAATAGCAGCTTATTTGGTACAGGTTGATCGAAGAAATTATCAGAGTCCAGACACTATAGTACTGTAAAATGTAAGTTTTGGGAACCAACATAGCCAAAGCATGGATAAATTAAACTGACCTTTTTGATAACTTTTACTCCTAATGAATTTGTCTCTCGCAATACAGAAAGCCTGAGTTGTAAAGGGTAGACATCTGACATGTCATCTTCTGCAGCAGAAAAGATTTTTCCGCACTTTGCTGCAACTTTAGTGTCACTGTGCCTGAAGAGAGAATTAATATTAAGCAACTCCAGTTTTATAGATAACAAAACAAAATAAAGCAACCAATAGGGCTTTACTTCTTGCATGAGAACAATAACCAGTATCCTAAAAATCAATATGCATTTAAATTTTTAATCAATCACATAAAAGACATACCATCATTATAATAAAGAGCAAAAAAAAAAAGGTAACTTCCATATTTATCGAAGTTCAAATAATAAAAACACTCCAACAGGTCTTTTGCTAGCTTCCAAAAGATTTTAGGCTGGTTGCAATGGGAAGCTTCAAGCTAGAAATTTCTAGTTCATATGGATGTAACCATCCCTTATGTTTCTCGAATGAACTTCATTCAAGATGAATAAAACTTTCAAAAGCAGCACAAGCTGCATTGAAATAGTTAGCTGCCAGACAAAAAATTTCAGATGATTTTTGTTGCCCCACATTGCCAAAACTGGCAGAGTAGTTTCTCATGAATTTACTCAAGTGTATCATAGGGAAAAATAGTTTCAACTGCACTTGGAAGACTGTAGAGTCCATCCCTTAATTACAAAAAAGCATCCAACAAATTCATGAGTGATCGCTAGAAATTAAATTATAACTACAGCATTCACAAAGCTTTGGAATTGAAAGCAAATGAGATATTGGGAGAAAATGCACAAGATTGCAACAGGATAAAGTCTCCTTGCAAATATCTCAAATACCAAAATTGGAAGAACTGGCATGGTGCAGATTAAAGTCATTATTTAGTAATTAAAACGATGCAATGTATAGAACAAATAGCAACAGATTCGAATCAAAACCTCATTTTGGCCTTGAAACACATTTATAATGGCAAAAAATGATCAACTACCCCCATGCAACCCTAAGACAAAGAGTTGTTTAACTAATTATTAAAAGCTTTTATGGTGAGGCAAAAATAAAAAGACAAATGCTAAGAGGATTAGGTGAAATGAATTATCAACCATAAACAAAAGGCTATAACCGTATTAAAAATGGAAAAGAATAAATTGATGAAGTGAAGCAACACTACTTGTGGGATCTTCAAGGAATCATTCCAATAACTACTTCAGTAATTAGCATGCTAAAGAATACCAACAACTACTAAATGATATTAAAAGAAAAAAAGAGGCATCTAAAGAACAAGTGCCGTCATGCTAAAGAATAAATTGATGGAGTGAAGCAGCACTACTTACAGGATCTTCAAGGAATCACACCGATAACTACTTTAGTAATGAGCATGCTAAAGAATAGCACCAACTACTAAATGATATTAAAAGAAGAGAAAAGCATCTAAAGCACAAGTGCTGTCATGCTAAAGAATACCTTCAGTACATATTTACATAAACCTTGCCAAATTCTCACAAAACTACCAAAAACTTATTCTAAAGAACTTACCATTTAAGTGCCTGCAACCACATTTCTCCCGAAACCAATGCAAAATCCCGCCCGGAGATACCCACTTCACCACTTTCACCATTCTGCAAAGAATTCTCTTCTCTCCTCAAATTAAACGCAAGTTCTGGATTGAAGATGCTATTTATAAGCTTCATAGGACCTGCATACGATGAAGGTGGAGTTGCCATAAACAGAACCCCTCTATTCCCATCTGATTCATCCGACGTCGTTGCATCTTGTGCATCCTTCCACCACCTAATCACCCAAATCAAATTGCAAAATGCAGGCCGGCCCACATCATGAAAACATTAAACAAAAGAAGAAAAAAAAAAGATTCCCCTTCTTCTCTTCCGAAAAATCATATCTAAAAAGCAAGCCTCGAGATTGAATCCTTAAACAACTCAAATCCCAACCCAAACCAAACCAAACCCATTTCATAAATTGAATCAAACTCAAAATGGAACCAAACCCACTCCATAAATCAACGAATAAAACCACATAAACAATCTACTTAGTAACCCCACACTGTTTCCCAAAAAAACAAGAACAGAATTTGAATCCCTTGATCTTACATTCCTTCCTATTGCTACTTCATTTGAGATTCAAAATCAAGATTTCTATTCATTTATTCCCTCTTAAGTTTTGAAGTTGATTGATTTAAAATTAAAAAAAAAAGAGAGATTAAATTAAAAGGAAGCAGGCATCTCTGTTTTGGTCTAGATTTGTAAAATGTAGACACTTCAAAATATCAGATAAAGTAGTTGAGAGAGAGAGACCTGTAAGGAACAAAGTAGACTCGCTGGTCGTTGTCTGATTCGGGTAACTGAGTTGAATCGGAGAGATCTTCAGAGAGACCGTTCTCCATTGGAGAGAGAGAGAGAGAGAGAGAGGGAAAGAGAAAGAGAGAGATTTGAGTGATTTTAAAAATGGATAAAAGAGAGTAATGCAATGCAAATCATTTTTTTTAATCTCTTTTTTGTAATAGACAAAGACAGACGGAGAGCATATAGCGGTAGTGGAATTTGCCGGGAGAGAACTGGAGCTTTTTTCTGTGAAGAGGATTCAAGAAGGGAACATAAATAAATAAAATGCTATAATAATAATAATAATAAGATGTAATTTAAAGTTTAAACTCTAACAAATTAATTTATTTTTTATCTTAATAGAAAGAGTGTTTTTTTCGTAGTTAGCCTTGTTAAGTTATTTTTTTTGTAATGAAAGAAATCAACAATCTCAGTTTATATTTTATATTATTATATATATATATATATATATATATGAGAATGATGAAGGTTATTTTTTAAAATAATATTTTTTTATTTTTAACATCAATATAAATTAAAAAATTAATTTTTAGAAAAACTATAGCATAGCCGTAAAGATAGACATAACCTTAAATCTCATAGTTACCATTTAAAAATATTTTTAAAATAGTCTAAGAAATAAATTTAATGTAAATTAATATAAAAAATACCTAAAAATATTTTTTACAATTAAAAAAAATATAAACAAACTGATAGGCCCGGAGATAGCATATGCTGGAATCTTCACATCATTTGAAAAATAAAAATAGCTTCTTATATAGAAATAAATTTGATAGCTTCTTTTTTTCTTTTTTCTTTTTTCTTTTTTCTTTTTTCATTCAACATCAAAAAATAAAAAAAACCTTTAAACCTTTTTAAACTAGGATTTTCCAACACATAAATTAGAGGTAATTATTTTCAGTTCGGTTCGGTTCGATTTTTATCAAAAAAATAGCAAACTAATATTTAAAAAAAAACTGGAACCTGTTCAAACCGACCGGTTTCGGTTTAGTTCGGTTTTTTAGGATAAAAACCGATTCAAACCGGTTTGGCTTGATTTTTTCGGTTTGGCTTAGTTTTTTTCCGGATTATTTTCGGTTTGGGTTCGGTTTGGTTTTTTCAGTTTCAGGCTTATAAAATCGAAACCGAACCGGTCAATTTTTTCAAAATTTTAATTAGTTTAATTTTTTTTTTACAGTTCGATCTTTTTAATTATTATCTTTTTAATTTTCTTAGTTTAATTGATTTTTCAGTTTTTTTCCCATCTCTACCATAAACTTTTTTTTTTTCCAACCATGCATATGGTCTAATCTTAAGCTAACTTTCTTGCGCCTATTGGTTATTTTTTTATGTTTTGGTGCATGATATTCATATATTGCATCTTGGCAAGATATATGAAAATAAAAATAAATGGAATTGATTTGATTGAATTAGATTAGATTAGAAAATACATATATTATTGAAAGTGTTTTTTAAAGTGTGATTGGGATTATTTTTTAAGTATTTTTTTTATTTAGAAATATATCAGAATAATTTTTTTATTTTAAAAAAATTATTTTTGAAATAATGATCTAAAAATAAATAAAAATATATTATTTTGAGGTAAAAAAAATTAAATTTTTAAAAAATACTTTTAAAATATAAAAATAAACACTGCCGACTACAAAGTTTATGGAAGTTTATATTAGTTCTAAGAATTTTTCAAGAAATCATTTTAGTCTCTATTTTATTCTTATAAGATTTTAATATTTATTGAAAAAAATCTGGCCCTTTAATTTTATGGTATGTCCAATTCAGTATCTCGGGGACAACTTTAGACGAACACTTTGCAATTTGCCATGTCTTGTCCAAAATACGCACCAAGCACATCGCAAGCTTGTTCTATCATATCTTGTCTTGACTCTTGTTTAACGTACCAAACACAATTTTAATATCTTATGCCATGCTAAAAGCTAGGCGGATTATCTAACATTGATCTAATTTCTAAATCTATTTTTTATGTAGTTCTACAAAATAATGGATGTTTTGTGTAATCTTTAAGAAATCAGGTAATTTCGTTCTTATTCTTAGCTTGATAGTCTTATTAATGATAAAAATATCATTCATCTCCTAAAAAATATCAAATATACAATCTCGAGATACTTACTAGAAATTTATATAATCAGATCCTACTTGAATATTTCTAAATCTAAAATTGTAATTTTTCATATTAATTATATTATAGCTTTTAATTTCTAAATTTTTTTTACAATCAAGTCTTATTTCATTAATCATTTTAGTTTAATTTCTTATCAATGATTATTATTGTGTGCGACCAATTAGGTTGATTCAAATATAAACCACAATCCTAACCAAAATATAATTAAATGAATTAAATAATTTAATTTATTATCAATTCAGCTAATTAATTAATTTATATTTTAACATTTCGGTTGTCAGTTTCTCAATGTAATTACTATTTCTTCATCAATAATATTTCAATTTAGACATTTGAATATAAAGTGTGCCTACTATGTCAAATCATATTTGTTCTTAACACCATAATCATTAATTCTTTGAATAACATTTAAAACTATTTTATAATTTTATTCGACCTTGAAAGCGTATATGCTCTGTCAAATAATTTTTGTTCTTTACATCATGGTTATTAATTATTTAAATAAGATCATTTCACCTTGCACAAGGATTTTACAATTAATATTATTTGAAAACACGTTGAATATTTCCTTTACTTCACATAGGTTAATGAACCATTTTTTAATTACTCAGGTACATCAATATTGTTTATGATATACCCAATATCTATCTATTTATTACCTATTATTAAGACAATATGTAATCATGATCAAAACATAACATTCTCTAATATAATTAGTGATCTCTAATGAAATCCTCATGTGAGTTATTTTAATGCATTTATTATTTAACAAGCAACTGTATCTTAGTTTCATGTATTCCTCGTACCCAGCTTTTGAGAACAGCATATTCCTTTTACAAAAAAAAATATAGTATATATTAATCTCAATAACTTTAATTAATGTATCGTATTAATAGAGTATTAATCATAAATATTTAGAAAAAATAATTTGATGCAATAAAAATTCTCAATATTTTTCTCAAGAACTTTATACTCACCCTAATCAATTATAAATTAATATTAAAGGTAAAAAAACACCTTTATTATAAAACCTATATTTTTTATAATTAAACTCAATGCCACATCTAACCACGTGATTGACTAAAGGCATACTCCAATGATATGCGTTAGCGTGGTTAGCCTATTCGTGTCATAGAGAGGGTTGTTTGATTGCACTTCAGTTAAAAGGGCACTGTGTGTCAGGTTAGAGGGCTGCGAGTGCATGTGAAGTTTAGAGAGAATTTATTTTTATTTTATGTTTATTTTTCTCGAGGAAAAGATAAGATTTTTTTTTGTTTTTTATATTTTATCTTTTTTTAGAGAGAAAGAATTACCTTGTTGGTTTTTAGTAAGAAAATTTGACCAAATAGTAGCCTCTCTTCAGCTGGAAGGGAAAAAAATGTATTTATAGTATAAAAGATTTGAGCAAATTATATCTGGGTATGTTCGTCTAGGATATTGAAAAACTCTAGTGTAGGACTCAGATATGGTATACCAAAGAATTACAACGAGTGAAGACATAAATTAATTATCCTAAAAGAAATAAAATTCAACCAAACAAGAGAATTTTCTTGCACAAAGTCTTCTGGAAAGGTGTGGCTATAAAATCTTTTAAATCCACTCAGTTTATAAATAATTTTAATCGTATAAAATATCAGTATTTATCTGTCATTTGTCGCCTGTCAGTTTTCTTTTTTATCAATAGTTCATGAATATTTCTACTTTATTTGAAATATTTATTGAATCCCCTGTTCAAGGATGTTACCGAGCTCAATAGCAAGATTGCACAACGCATCAACTAGCTCTGTCTGCAATTTTTGTTTCTATATCATGTGCTGTTTACTTATCCTGACTATTTCTGACAACATATCATGTGCTGCACTTGCCTTGTCTGTTCTGCGAAAAAGTTCATCGTTTTACTGTCTGCTACCTTCTTTTATACAACTAAAACTGGATCAACTTAAGAGACAATTCTGGTTTGTCTTCTGGGACTTGCCTGCACTTGAAATGTGTAGAGATGATGATTAGTGGCGTATATCACTTGGTCCAATTCTCAGATTGTCAACTCCAATATCGCCTGCTATCTGTGCAGAGCCAGTATGTACCTGTTGCACAAGTCTATGCTATAAACTCTACCTATTTTCTTATGTTATGTAGTTTGTAAACAAATGTGTTCCCCTCTTACAGGTGCTCACATTCCTGACAATCTTGGCAAAACTCTAGTATCTGAACATCTTTTGGTGTCTTCTGTTGGCCTAAAGATTCTCTTCCGATCATAGCCTCTTGGGTCAAATGGCAAGCTGCTGTTGAATCTTGTGCATTTTCTATCCTGTATTTCTTTGATTCCCCTGTATTTCATTCTGGAATTGCTTTATGTTTCCTATCTGGTTTCATGTTTGCAGGTAATTGTAAGGAAACTTTTGGATGAGTTGGATAACAGTCGATATTGGAATTTTTTTTGTATCTGGATCGGTCCTCTAGTAAAGACTTTTCTTCCTACGGCAGCTCATCTATATCGTGTCCAGATAGCTCATATTATTCATAGCCTGTGACAGCCATCTCGAATTGAGGCAAACCAGATAGTTAACTTTCAATCAGACTTTGGAGGTCAAAAAGAATCACCATTAAGACCCTGCAAAGCTCAACATCACACTATTAAGGACCCTTGTAAAGGAAACTTTTTGTTGATTTTTTTTTCTATACAATAAAAGATTTTGGTGAATCATATTTCAATCACCAGCGACGCAGTCCCTATTTCATAGGCAGTTCCTCATTGATTGATTGAAATTAAAAATTTATCCTGACTCGTTAAACATATTGCAGGAGTTAATTAGCAATGCCTGCATGTCGGCAAATAATGCGGGAGTTAATTAGCAATGCCTCCAAGTCAGGAAATAATGCAGGAGTTAATTAGCAATGCCCGCAAGTCAGCAAATTTGCATGCAAGGTCTTGAGGCACACGACAGTATTGTTATGGAAAGATACTAGAAACCCTAATCTTTCTTCAAAAAATATGTGATTGTGATTCACTTCCATAAATGGAATGCTAATCTCTCCTTGTATATACATATGGCTTGAAGCTATGTTATTGTGTGCTCATATTGGAACTAACTACGAGGTTGGAAACGCCATTAAAACCTAAGGTACTTTCTTAATTTTATTGCACTACTCTCCTCTTTTATACTTGAAAACAATAATTGTTTCTAAGATGAACATTGTTTTTGTTTACCTTCTATTATATATTGTATGTCTCTTATCTTGTTTTTTTGCTAGCCTTCTACAGTGTTTGATCTTAATGTACATGTCCTTTACTTCTGAAGAAACCACAGGTTATGGTTTTAAGGCCAACTTGTTAATTTCTTATTAGGGTTTTTGTGTTATCTGTTTTGTTATGATCCCTTGCTTAGTGTCTTCAGTTTTCTACTAGTTAGGCAATGGATCTATACATGGCTAGGTAAATAGAGCATATTGATGATAAACTCTTGTGTTGCTAGGTGAATAAAAACGGAAAAATGGGTCGTGGTAAGCTAACCATGGAACTCATACGCAATGAGAGATCTCGGATGATTACTTATCACAAAAGAAAGAAGGGTTTGACAAAGAAAGCTAGGGAATTCCAAATTCTCTGTGGTGTAGATGCATGTGTTATCATTTTGGGGCCAAAACTGAATAATCATCCTGTTGATGTCGAAACCTGGCCAACCGATCGCATTGAGGTCAGACGCATTATCAACAGATTTAGGTCGGAAGGTACAGACCGAAAGAAAACACAAGATTTGTCTTATTTTTTTGAAGCTCGGAAGAAGAAACTGGATGATGAGATTGCTAAACTGCGCAAAGCCTGTTTGGAAGCAAAGTTCCCTGCATGGGATAATCGTCTCAACTTGTTATCACTCGAGCAACTCAGGGTACTTGCAGGAGTTTTCGAATCTAAACTTGATGTTGCAAGAGGTTGGATATTGAAGCTAAAAGGCAACCCCTTTTTGATGGAAGATTCCAAGTCAGGGATTAATGCAGCTGGCTCCATTAGTGATAAATCAAGCTTTCTGGCTTCTAGTACTCTTGCTAATGCCTTACTTCCGAAGAATATTGAATTAGAGGCTCTAAACCAGCAACCCTTTTCGTGTGCCAAACCAATAGATATGCCACTGGCTACATGCTACCCATCTCATCAGCTGCAACCGATGCTTCCATTCAATGTCAATCCTATCAATAGTCCCATGTTGATGATGATGAACCATGAAGATTTCGGTCAGTTTGGCGGCCTTTCTAGTAGTAGCACCATAAAATCCACAGTTCAATACAATTATGATCCAGCCACAGAGATGATAGGGAATATGATGTTCAACAATCCCAGCTGGGAACTCTCAGCAAGCTATCATGGTCCAAGCAGGCAACCGATTTTTCCCTACATGCAGGGTCCAATGACGCAGAATGTTTCTTCTCAACTGTGCATCCCTCAGTTCTCTTATTTTTTTGATGTCAACGAGCTTGAGATGAACAGAACAGAAAACTTCGGATGAAAACAGATGCTTTTTGATTGAAACGTAGACACATGCATAAACAAAACGGGCACCTAATCACTGGTGATTTTGAATGTTTATGTTAGATGTGTTGTCTCCCAATCAATAAGCCTTTGAGAAGCAGTCTCAACGAATAAGTTTTTTTATAATATCAATTTCTATACAGCCCTTTATTATTCTTATGATTATTTTTCTTAAATTTTATTTGTTTTCTTTTCTGTCGTATGTCTTTAAAAAGGATTTCAACTGCGACAATACACAATAGGGGTGTTGTTTTTAATTTTTTTAAATATGCTCAGGTTAAAATTATCAAAATGTTAACTTTTTTTTATATATTTTTTAATTGAATTTCAAATTATCTATATTATTTTTATATATATTCCAATTGCTTTTGGTTTTTATCAAATTAAGACTCCAAAGCAAAAAGAAAAAAAAAATTTGTTGAAGAAAAATATATTAATAAAGAAATGTGAAATTATACGACAATTGGTTTTTTAGTGGAGTTTAAATTATTATTTTTCTTAAAAAAATTATTATATATTAAAAAAATCGAGAAATTTTCACATCACGAAATTATATATCTTGATATAAATTTTCATCTTGACATTCCTACTCCGTTATAAGCGTTAAAGTTTTATATATATATATATATATATATATATATATATATATATATATATATATAGAAACTTTAATCATGAACCGGAAATATTTAATAAAATACCGGAAATATTTAATAAAATAAATTAAAATTATATATGTAATATATATATATATATATATATATTAATCAGCATAGGATATTTATTGTAGTGAAAAACAATTCACACAGTAAAATGCTAAAAATCAATTGCGACAGTGCTATTCAGTAAATTCATTATAATAAATAAATAAATATTTAAAATTAGATTAAATAACATATAAATATATAAATAAGATTTTTAGTCTTTAATAAAAGATATTTCACACTAGTTTTTGCACGCCTAGACTGAATTTCATTTTAAGCAAGTCAACCATCATGCATGAGTGCATTTGAAAAAGGAAAAGTAGTTTTCTTGGGAAATTATATTCGAGAATATTCTAGGCTATGTCTTCAATCATGAAATTTGTTGAAGACTGATGAAGGGGTAACCAACCACCATGAAAACAAAGAAATAAAGAAAGGTGCACGTAAGGAAAAGGAGTAACTAACTTAACGTCAACAACAGGTTGGTAGAGAACCAAGTTGCCAAGTTGCAGTACTTGAAAAGAGAAGCAAAGAATCTTCTAAAGATTTTGCAAGAAACCCATGTCAATAAAACATTAATTAGTAAGATTAAGCAATGAAATTTAATTTGCAGTGAACCGACTAGCACTACTGTTCAAGAAGACAAGAAAATATCAACAATTACTGTAGGTAGCATTCGGCAAGAAACTATGCATCGCTTGATCCAGAAGATGAGGCCTTACCTTCTTGCTTGGCTTCGCCGATCTCGATCTGGTACTACTTCACTTTCTTGATTTCCTGTAACAACGCGAACAATTCTCATGTCTTTTGAGCTCTTCCTCAATTACTGTGATCATGTGATTATGATTTGACCACTACCTACTTTGATTTAATTAGTTAGTTCTTGAGACTTGATCTTTCTTGGAATTGATAATCTGTTGAAACCCTTAACTCAATTTTGCAGAATCTTTAATGGGGGTAGTACTCAAGTTTTGTATACTTCTTGAATTGGAGTTCTAGTGGTAGGTATCTAAGCTGAGAGTGAAAAGAAAAGGAAAAAATTAAGAAATGGGTTTTCGCTGTCTTAATGAGAATTGAAGCCAAGCTTTTCTCTCTAGTGTTGCTGTACTCTCTAATTTTACTGAATACAAGTAAATAACCATCTTGACATGCTGGATCTTGTTGAACGGATTAGTATGGTAGATTGAATGGTATTGCTGTTGATTGTACATGTAATGTTTTTTTGGTTTGATTAAGATTTTTTGTTCTCTCTCCTAAATGTTGCTGTTGCAGGTCCAGCATCGTTCGTGAGGCGCTTCTCGTACAAAGACATGAAGAGGGCAACGGATGGTTTTCGCCGGATAATATATAGCAATACTCATGGGGCAGCCTACAGGGCTAGATTTCAAGATGGCGAGGTTGCGTTGGTGAAGGAAGTAAAAGACTTGAATCAAGGAAAGGACAAGTTTTTCAAGGAAGTTCAACTTTTGGGGCAGTTGCATCATCGCCACCTTCTTCCACTTAAAGGCTTTTCCATAGGATGTAAAAGGTTTGATGCCTGACTTTTGAATTAACTTTACTTCATATGTTTTATTTTTCGGAGAAAAGATTCCAGGGGACACTGCTTCAGTTTTCTTTAAAACACGGGCAAGATTTTAGAGTATATGGTCTGTTTGTTTATGTGACTGTGCACCAGTGCATGTGTGATCTGCGGAACACATTTGATGAACACCAAGCAGCAAACTATTTCCTGGTTCAGGGCAAAGAGATGGGGCAGACATGGGTTTTAATCTTACCTAACAAAATTTTGAAGAGCATCACTGGTGCTTCACATGATGATGTAGCCTTAAACTTGGCTACTTATGATCAAGTGATGTGTAAATTAGATTGAAGACTGAATCCAAACTTCAACTTGTAATGTTGGGGCAATGTACCTTTTAATCCTGGTCAAATGTGAATTTAAAGCTATTAAAAGAGTTTTTTTCAAAATATTTTGAGATTACTAGCTGGAAATTATCGGTTTATGTTTGTTCTAAAGCAAATCTGTTGTCATGGATTCGCTCTGCACTGGAGCAAAGACTGCTCTAATTTTTCACTTTGTGTATTAACACATGTTGCAGGTTGCTAGTGTTTGACAATGTAGAAAATGGAAGCTTGAAGGAACATCTCAATGGTAATTTTCAGGGAAGAACTTGTAACTGATGCATGGTTGCAAACTTTAATTCTTAACAAGTCTTTGGCTCTTGGCAGATCCTCTTAAAACTCCCTTAAATTGGAATACAAGGTTACAAATAGCCATTGGTGTAGCAGCTGCATTGGTAAGTCATGAATCATGATATCATAGTTTCTGCATAATTTATGAATTAGGAGGATTGAGATCTGGCTTGACCTAAAAACGATGCTGCCCCAAAAACTTGATTATCAATCGTTTGCTAAGTAATTTGTGGAGTCAGCAACTGGATGTGTGAAATATTCCTAGCTTTTAGCCTAGAATCTACCTGGAAGTTGATCCCAGTTAGAAGCTTTGTACTCATGTTTATCCGATTCTGCAGGAATATTTGCTTCTCTTCAGCAACCCACCAATATATCATGTTTCCATCAGCGCAAGTAATGTAATGCTAGATGAAAACTACACTGCAAAGGTATGTTTATGTTTCATTTCTTGATCTTGATAGTATAGGAGTCCAATATAGTTCGAATTTCTTGTGTTTGAGTTGTGTTGGTGTCAAACTTGAGAGAAACGTAGCCAAAAAGATCGTCCCTTTTCTCATGACAGATCTCTGATGTCGGCCTTCTTAATTCCGTTGGAGATTATGTAACACCTCATTCCTCGAATTCAGAAGGTTCTTTCCAACCATCATCCTCGCGAGGAATTCAGGATGCTTTCTTAGAATTACTCGTGACTGTTAATTCTTGTCTCACGTTGCAGATTGTATGGACCATGCATGTGGAAACTTAACTTTTCAGCTTGGTGTGCTAATCCTGGAGCTGATAACTGGTCAATCATCAGAAAAAGGAAGCACAGATTTAATCCAGTGGATCCAAGAGTCCCGTTTCCGCAGTTCGATTCAAAAGATGATTGATCCTGATCTAGGAAACAATTACGACTCCAGAGAGCTTAAAAATCTTCTAGCTGTAGCAAGATTGTGTATTAAATCTGGTGATAAGCCAAAATTCTCTATTCCCCAGATATTTAGGTATCTCCAGAAGGTAGAAAATACATGCGAGTAATGTCTGCACTCTCAGACACCTTTTAAATGAAATTATTTTATTGGTTGAAATCCAGAACCATTGTCTGCCTCTACTCTGTTTGTTCCTTTGAACCAAAGTTTCTTCTCCGAAGATATTAGATTCCACAGGATGGATATCAAGCAACACTCTCCTAAGGCTAAAAGATATTGGATTCCCCTCACTGAATTCTGTTGCTCTACTAGAGGTATTCTTCTCATGGCAATTGAGGTAAATCCAGACCTTAAATTCAACACTTAACAGAAGCTGATTTGAAACAGAGCTCTGATTTTTACAGCCTATATGTATTCCATGTGTGGTGAAAACTTGCGAATGCAATCTCTCCAATACTTCTGCACGAAAACTATATGGAACAACTAAGCACGTTTAACATTTATATTTCACTGTCAAGAGACATATTGTGCCATAAGGAAGGCCGTTCCTGAAAAATTTTCGAAATCATCCATGTTTCACAAGTGAAGTACGAGTGTTGCCACCCAACAACGCTTCCAATCCAAAGTTACTGACAACCCTTTGGTTTCCTCCTCATTCCTACACTATTCAATTCAGTTATCTCACTGCTGAGCGCATTGGACCCTCTGACCACCATGAGGCATGCCCTCATCCTTATCATATGCTTCCTCGCGAGCCTGCTGCTTCCTTATCATTTCCTATTCAATGTTAACATCATGCAGTGTAGTCTCCTTACACTCATCCAGCTCCATATCTGTCAACTGACTTAATGGCCTAAGCAGAATAGTCCCCATTGCTTTAACTTGATCAGGAGTCAGAGAATCAGGGAAATCCACGGCGAAGTGGGCGTACAACTTCCCTTTCATGAATGACCTTTGGTACATTGGCATACCCTCGTCATTGATTGCCTTAAATGAATCTGCGTGTAGCATAAGCAAATGTCAGTGATACGACGGGCATCAAGCAGAAAATTTACCGTGATTGCAGTTTATCCATCCACATTACTTACCAGGTTTGACAACCTCCCCAGGGTTCGACTTTATAAGAAGCTGCCTGCCATCAAGATGTGTCAACACAAACTGGAAGCCACAGAGAGCCTCAGTGAGCGACAGGGTATGTTCCACAAAAAGATCATCTCCCTTTCTTTTAAATTCTGGATGTTCCTTCTGCTGAAGGACAAAGACGATATCACCAGTGACTGTATCCGGATGCAAAACATCAAACATATTCATTCAGTCAATGATGCTCAAAATAACAGCACAGTCAAAATTAACAATGAGGATATGCAACACAACGCTTCGTCAGCTTCACCAGGGAAGGTAATCTTCTGTCCATTCTGCATCCCTTTCTCCACTATAACTTCCAAAACCTTGTTCTCTGGAACATCCTTCTCCCCCTTGCACTGTGGGCAACGATCCTTATCTCTAATGGTCTCTCCCGATCCCTTGCATTCATTGCAAGGACGCTGCATCTGTTGAATCATTGAAGGCCCGAGTTGCCTTTTCGAGACCTTCATGCCACTTCCCTGGCAGACACCGCACTTGATCGACTCTCCAGATTTCGATCCCTTTCTGTTATTCAACATGCATTGCAGCAAATCCCATGTCAAAAGCACCAACGAATACAGAACAATTACTTACACACAAACATACTGAAATACTCACCCATTGCACATGGAGCAAATCACATTCCAGGTTAGAGAATGCTTCTTTGATGTTCCAAGGTACAGATCCTCCAATGACACCTTCAATGAATGAACCACATCCTCTCCCCCGTCGTCTCTGCCTCCTACCTCGGCTACTCCCACCAAAGAAAGATTAAAAAGGGTCAAAACTCAAAAGGGTTGTTTTGGGCAGCACCGCCAACACCAATTCCTTCCTTGAGTGTTTCTTCCCCATGGTGATCATAAATTTCGCGTTTTTCAGGCCAGCTCCTTAAACTGCAGTAATTTTCAATACAATCCATTATAATTCTATCTTTTATAATGATAAAAATAAAAGAAAGATGATAGTACACTGTACCTTGACAGGATCACCACCTTTATCAGGGTGGTTCTTGATGAATGATGGCAGCTTTCCGGTGAGCTTTCTTTAAATCATCTCGGCTGGCATTCTTTGACACCCCTAATATCTCATAGTACCTTGCGTTGTCACTCTTCTTTGGTGCTCTCCCAAGCATCTCTCTCTTTGCCTTTTCTTTTACAATTTTACAGTGCCCCGTCTATCTCTCTCTCTCAATCTATGTAGGGAAGAAGAAGGGGAGGCTCCGGAGACGCAAAGAATATTATATATAGTTCCTGTTGTTGATGACGGTTATGATTTTGGGTGCCTTTTCTTTTCAAGAGAAAGGCTCCAGAATCTCCATTGTTTTCCAGCACTCTATCCTCCAACGTATAATTCGCGCTTATTTGGGTGGTCCTACTCCTACCTCATCCCTTACCCAATCAAACCCTACCCTGAAGCATCCCTTATCTAACCTTCAGGCGTCTTTGACTAGACACTAACGCGACTTGAAGGCTCTATCTTTAAACCTCCATTATTAAAAAATTACAATTTATTTATTATTAAAATTATAATTATAAAATATACCGCAATATCAAATATATACTTAACCCTAACCCCACAGATGAGCGCCGCCCTAAACATGATACCCTAAGCCTTTGTACTCAATTTTAACCTCAAATCGGGCTCCCGCGACCTTATCTTGACCCTTAAGCTTCCTAGCGTCTGATAATATGGTTAGTTAAGTGTTTTTTATTTAAAAGTATATTATACTAATATTTTTTTAATTTTTTAAAATTATTTTTGATATTGACGCATCAAAATAATCTAAAAATATTAAAAAAAATATTAATTTAAAATAAATAAAAAAATAAAAAAATTTAAATTTTTTTTAAAATACTTTTAAAACACAAAAATAAAACACAAAAATAAAACACCTTTGAAAATATGATCCAAATCATGTTTCATATAAGTTTAATTTTTTTATTTAATTTTTTTATTTTTTATTTTAAAATTTTTTAATATGTTAATGTTAAAAATAATTTTTCAAAAATAAAAAAATAGTATTTTAATATATTATTAAATAAAAAATACTTTAAAAATAATAATTACTACACTCTCAAAAACCCACATTTATCTTAACCCCCTCGTATACCCAGGCACAATCCTAGTATGATCCTTGAGAGCTCACTCGATCTTAACCTAACCTTAATATGTTGCAGATATTCTCTTGGTCTAACCCCACACCTCATGTACCCATTCATAGATCGACCAGCATGTCGGAGACCAAGTATTAATTTGACCTCTTGACTCTCCAACCAGTCCTAGGCTCAGGTGAGTGTGTATTTATTTTTATGTTACAGCTTGTTGTTTAAATTATTTTTTATTTAAAAAATATTTATTTATGGTTATGATGTGTGGAAACTAAAAATATATATATAAAATATTTTAAAACATTTTCAATTAAAAATATTTAAAAAAAATACTATGTACCAAAAATATCAAAAACTCAATTTAATCTGACCGTCAAACTCTCTGAAACCTAACATGGCTTGGCCAGTGATTTGACAACAACAATTCCAGTTTAGAGAAAACACTAGACAAGCGTCCACATTAATTTCTTCGTTAAATATTTAGATGGCACAAGTTTCTTTAAAAGAAAGAACAAAAATTAAATAACTTGAGTTTTAGTCACAACCAGCCAATCATAGCCTTGGAAAAAACTAATCAAAACCTTTTAACCTTTTTATTTTAAAAAAAAAAAATGTTATTTTTACATATGAAAACACATCAGCAAACTGACTAAATAAATTCATGCCTAAAATAAATATTATATAGGGAAAACACATCAGCAATATTATTTAAAAATAAATATATTTTTTTATTTTGAAAAATGAACCTCATTTGTATAAAACCCAAAAAAACATCCTAGATAAATTAGCATAACATCTTAAAAAATCAAATACAAACAAAACAACTCTAAAAAAACTTATATTAAAAAATGACATGCAAAACCCGTAACATGTATTATGAGATTGTCATAAACTTATAAAACAAATTGAAGATAATTACAAAACTATTATTAAAAAAACAAATGTAGAGTGATAATATCGCATAAAGTCGAATCTCCAACAAATTAAATGTCGAAAGATGAAATCAAGAAAAAAAATCAATTACACAAAAAGATTTAAAAAAATAAGAATGAAAACAAAAATTAATTAGAGGGCAACTAAAAATTTGATTTGATCTACGCTCCGTAGCGGGTCATATTTTTTTTTGTCAAGAAATTGAGTATACAAACTATTTTGATATGTTTTTTCTTTCACAGTAAAAATTATAAGTGTAAATCGAAAAGTTTATCCAAACATCTAATAATCATCAATGTAGATAAATAAAAAACTTGTTAACAATAACTAAAAAAAAACTGGAAAAATTGAGCGATGTACGTAGATTAAAATATTTGATATCGCAAAATGAGACATTTACCTTTTTGTATCCATTAAATTTATTCATTAAAATCAATAAAAGATAATAGAAATAAAAACACATATGAAACAGAGTGAATAAAAAAAAAGTATGCATGGTCGAACCTATTAGAAATATTATTTCAAAATAACTATTTTTTGCACAAAACAAAACCTACTTGTATAAAGTAAAATAAAAAATCAGTAAGAGTTAAACACAAAACATAACAAACCGTGGTTTAGATAATGAGACCAAGACAAACCGATAGAAAAGAACATGAAGGTAAGCATAAAACAATGTAGAATGATAAAATCACAAAATAAAACAAGGAAAAAAAAAAAGAATTCCTAATCGTATTAATACTTAAAACTTGTGACCCATGTCATTTAATTGGAAGCATGACAAATGGAAAAATCATGAAGCCCAATCCTAAATAAATCAAATGACAAAGGATATAACCGAGAAAATATCAACCACATAAAAAAAATCTAATTAAGAAAATAAGGGTGGAAACCGAAATAAAAAATAAATTTGAGGGAACTTAAAAAATTAAATTAGAGTGTTAAATCGAAAAGAAAAAAACAATTAACAAAAGGAAAAAAGAAATCAAAAGAAAGATAGCTAAATTAGAAAAAAAAATAACATAAACTTTGATTGAAGGATAAAATTGAATACTAATAAAATTTTAACAAAAGATCTAAGGGTAAAAATAACAAATCAAAAGAATTGGAGAAAACAAAATATAACAAATTATAATTTAAGAACTAAATTGAAAACATAAATTTTTTTTATCAACAGGCCAATGATGAAATTAAGAAATAAAAAACATAAGAATTGAAATTGAAAACAAAAGGAAAAGAGGATAAGCATGTACTTTAATTGGAAGAGAGAGAAAAGTAGGAAAGAAAAAAAAGAAATGACAGCCGGTGACAAATCATTGGTTCACCACTGACACACGCTACACTAAGAGGAAGAGCATATAGAGGCGCTTTTGGTGACATGATGGAAGGTCATTTTCTAACAAACAATGGTGCCACACACGTCGTTGAAAGAACACGAACGCCATTAATGCACGAGCGCATGAACAACATGGGCCAATAGATTTTTTGAATTTAATATTAAAAATAAATATTAAATTATTAAAAAGTCTCCCATGACCCTTAAAATAACAAAAAAAATATGAAAGTACTAAAACACCAATGAATGCATAAAAGCTATTTTGTCTTATTAAGGGCAAAGAAGTATTTTACTAAATTTAAAGTTTGTGCAAAGTAAAAATCATCCTTGGTCAGCAGGTTTAAATTTCGTTAACCTTGGGGGTAGAAGAGTGTTTTTGTTGTACAAAATAATTTGCAAAGACAATAATACTCCTGTTCAATCTTTTAATGATTAATGGATTAGTGTAAAAGATCAAAATACCCTATATCCCAGCTTTCAAACTTTTCCATCAAGGGACATAAAAGTGAATTCACTGTAGTAATTCACAAGAAACTGTGTCTATTACTATAGTGAATTCACCACACGTTTTAGATTTTTGTTAAATGTCAATTAAATAAAATCTTATTTTCTTATTTAGTAATGCACTATAATAACTCTATCTAGTATAAAAATATCCTTATTGTTAAACAAACATTAAAAGAAAATTCTCTCTATGCAATTGTCACGTCCATTTAATGGTATCTTAATTTGAGAATTTTCATTAATTAAAAAAAAAGAGAGAAAGTTTATTCTATCCATAAACATCAAAACAATGCGTTCTACCACTCTAATTTTATATCGTTATTGTTATACCTTTGTTCACTAATTTAATTTCGTACTATATTACTTTTATTTATTGTTGCTTTTGTATTACTCAAGGGTAAATTATACCTTTGCCATTATCGATTCAATAATTTCCCACTTCTTCCCCATAGTGTAGAATTACTCAATTTTACTCTCATAATTTCTTAAGAGTTTCAATTTTATCCTTTATTCTATAACATATAATAAAATATCACTTTTAATCTCAATTTATTTCAGTATGTCTTGATTTCTCTCATTTTCCCTCTTAAATCCCTGTAACTATTATAATATCTCGTATAAACACTCAAAAGGGTAACATTGGGAGATTCTAAATAAAGGGATATAAATGGAGCATTAATGAATTTATAGGAGCAAAAATGAAGTTTACCTATCACCTGAGCATGTTTCAGAGTATAGTTTTGGTTGCTTTTTAAAATGTTTTTTATTTAGAAATATATTAAAATAATATTTTTTTATTTTTTTAAAGTTATTTTTAAAATCAACGTATAAAGATAATCTAAAAACACTAAAAAATTTAATTTGAAGTAAAAAAATAAAAAATTAAAATTTTTTAAATATATTTTAAAAAAATAAAAACAAGACTTCTCTGCCATGTATTTTCGTTGCTAAAACTAATATCTTTATTTATTTATTCCTTCCAGATATATTTTAATCTTCAACTTCAACAAACCGCCCCTTTCTGTACAAGGCCATGAGGATTGAGGGCCAATAGCGACGTGGCATTGCTGTCGTTGTGTTTTCGGCGAGTGGCTAAAACGACAGAACCCCCGTCATTGGGTCGCATGCTTGAAATTTTGAAAATGACTAGCGCACACACAAACGGCACCGTTCATTGTTTAAGCCGTTGTTTGTTATTGCTACGAGGGTGGTTATTTTAAAAAATATTAAAGGATTGGAAATGTATTAAAATATTTTTTTTAATTTTTACTATTAACATATTAAAATTATTAAAAATATTAATTTGATATATTTTTTAAGATAAATATATTTTTAAAACATACTATGAAATTAAAATTTAAAAATATAATACCAGAAAAATCAAATAAAAAAAAAACTAGGATTAACTTCATTTTTAATTCATAAAGGTTGCTTTTATAAACGAGAATAGTGGTAACATAAGCTATATATATATATACATATATAAAAATAAAATTGTCTTGAAAATAATTTTGGTAGTTATTTAAAGTAAAAAGTAAATTAATTATCGAGTATATATCTAAAGTGCACATCTATCTCCTATGAAAAACAAAGTCTATTGATAAATTTTATGATTTATGATGGATTCCATGTTCATGCGAGAAAGATGAACATAACTTCATAAACACTTGGTAATTTATTTTTAAAAAAAAATTATAGGAGTAAAATTAAAAAAAACTACAAGTACAAAATTTATATTCTTGACGAATCTATATGGATAAAAATGAAGTTTACCCAATAATAATCCACCACCCCGGCGTATTTTATCCTACGCTGGGCCTCACTCCTCACTCTCTTCCTCTTCCTCGCCCGCTCATACTCTTCCTCCTCCTCCTCTTACTTTCCTTCTCCCTTACACTCACTGACGCTCCTGATTCTCTACTTCCCGCGTCTTCCTCTCCCTCCCTCCCACTCAGACGAACAGGTGAATTCTGCTCTTGCTGTGTCGTGATCTGTGCAGGATCTGCATTTCTGTAATATTTTCTATTTTTTTCCCTTTCACGGATTCTTGCTGCATTTTGAGCTTCAATTGCTTTGATTCGGTTCAAATTCTCTAAACTTAGAATTTTTTAAGGTTTATTTATTTCTTGTTTTTTTAGATTTTCAGATAATTCGTGTTAAATTGATTACCCCCCCTTTTTGGCTATTTGGAAGCAGGGTAGTGTGCTAAAGTGACCGGCACCATGGGTGTCTCAGGGAAATGGTTTAAAGCATTGGTTGGTTTAAAGAAGTCTGAAAAGTCACAGTCTTTGGACAAGGATGAAAATGTGGGTTTCTTATTTTTCACTGTTTTTTTTTATTATTATTTCTAGTTTGAATTCGATATATGCTGTTTTTTTTTTTTTTTTGCCTTTAATCCTCACAGAGGACGAGTGCCAGCAAGTTTCGGCATAGGAGGAAGCATTCGGTTGAGTTTGATGGTGATAAATTTGAAGAGGAGTTTGATAATCATGACAATGTAGCTACAGTTGGTGATACCAACGTTGTTTCCGTTCCAGATGCGTCGGAATCTCCTTCTGCTTCACTTCAAGTTCAGGATGTTGCTCATAATCAACAAGTTCTGAGAGAAGAATGGGCTGCCACTCGCATCCAGACAGCTTTTCGAGGGTTTTTGGTATGACTTGTTTATGCTATATCAGTATCTGCGTTGAATATGATTTATAAGCCCACTGCTTGTGACATCACTAATTTTTAAATGAAAGGTGGATTTTAAATGTTTCTGCATTGTCTCTGTACTTAGAAGTGTTTTGAATTCTTGCTTGTGAAGATTGCCCAGGGAAATTATGCAGAATGCATGTTCGATTGACCATTTGTTGTGAATAAGGAAGCTTGGCATTCAATTATGTGATTCATTTACTATTTTTAACAAAAACATGATAATCCCTCGTGCTTAAAATGGAAATATTGGCTTAAGCATGCCTTATACCATTACTGTCTAATGCCATTAGGATTGCTCTCCTTGCTGAGTATATGGAATGTGGTTATCCCATAGATATTGTTTTTTTTTTTTTTTCACCGAGGATGGAAATAGATCGTTTGGTAATCCTTTTTAGGGTAGGGGGCAGTTAGTAACTTCTTGTCTAGCATTTTGGTCTGTGAGGTAGGAAATCTGTCACATAACTTGGGTCTCCCGTTGAGTGCTAATTTTAAGGATACAATGACATGAAATACTGTTGAGAAAACAGGTTAACCTTTAGTGGGGATTATGATGTGATCGAGATGGAAATTATCAAAAGAAGGTAATTGATGTGAAATCTTTCTATAGAGCTGTGTGGAAAGATCACCACAATGAAAGGAAGAGTAATTTTCTTTGGAGAGCTATTTGAATGACTAACACCTTGTTTGGAATCAAATCACATGCTGAATTATATTCAATTTTTAAGCAAATTTGAATTCCATTGATAACATATTATAATTCTTATGTTTGAAATAAAATATTAAACCACACAATTGAATTCAATTATACTGTTTGGAATAATTGTGGAAATAAATTGGATTAACAATCTTGATTGTTTTGCACTTAATTTAGCAATCATTTTTGTTACTTAAATTATTATTTTTTTTGTTATGAGGGTCCTTATATTTATTTAAAATAACATAAAATATAGGCATTTTAAAGAAGATATAAATAGATTTATCTCATATTAATTGTTTATTAAATATTTGTTGAAAAAAAATGAAAAATATATATTTGTTAAAAAAAATTCGATAGAAGTCTTTTCATTGGAATGTTGAGAAAAAGAAAATTCTAGAAATATTCCAATAAACATTCTTACATTTTACTCTAATCAAACTTGAATAAAATTAATATCAAACCAACGCAAATCACATTACCAAATAAACAAGTTAATGACTAAAATATTTTGACAATGTTAATCATTCAAAAAAGTACCATGATTTTTAGTTCTAATAACTCAAAAGATATCACCATACAAATCATGCAATAAGAAGTTTCAACTTCAAAATGAGTTTTTGACAATTGGATAAATAAGTTTGTGGCAATTGTCTAAATATTAGTTCTAACTTTCATGCATATCTTGAACTCTTCAATAACATATTACCGACTCATTTTTTTTGCCAACCAGTCAAAGCATAAATCTTCTATATATCCGAAAAATATTCCAATAAGATTAGAATGATATACTATGATGGCAATCTAAGAAATGATTTGAGTTGGGTGTTAAGACTTTATCTATTGTTACTCCACCTAAAAAATAGGAACCGATAGTTATACTATTTTTGTTACTATATACTAGCTATAATTTTAAATACTACTTTTCAATCTTTACTTATTTTTAATTTATACCCATTCACGCATCAGTCAACCATCATCCATGCATTTTACTGAAAACAAAACCCCATCATCTACCTATAATTGGCTGAGCAAAACCAAAAAAAAGAAAGAAAAAAACAGGAAAGGAAAGATTCAGGCAAAAACCAAAAAAAAAAAAAGAAGGGAAAAAGGAAATGAAAGATTAATAACATCACTTATGAGAAACAAGAATATCTTAACGAGGATTGATGTCAATTAGAGAAATAAAGGATATTTTGTTGCCAATGGTTTTTGGAAGGAAAGAAAGAGGTGTATGAGAGAGACAAATCAAAAATAGAATTTGTGCTAACATGGGGGTATTTTTGAAATATTGTTTTCAACGTTAATTTCAAGAGAGATTACTGTAGCAAATCAGAGGGTCTCCCCTCTGATTTAATTTTGCACCTTTTTTTATAAATTGAATTCCAAACACAAGAATTCATTTAACCCTCTGAATTGAATTCACAGGATTCCAAACAGGCTGTAAAGTAATCCAGATTATCTTGGTGTTATTTGGGAAAATGACATTTAGCTGTCTGTTGTGTGCCTTCATTTATTCTGATTCATCAACCTTTTATTTCGATTCATTTTTTTTTAAATCTTTTCAACTGCATTCAAGTTTCAACTTACACTTCTGATAAATATTTGAACGGTTTTGCAAACATGCAAGGCAAGAAGAGCTCTTCGAGCTTTGAAAGGATTAGTGAGACTGCAAGCCCTTGTTCGGGGCCATGCTGTGAGGAAACAAGCTGCAATAACTCTTCGCTGTATGCAAGCTTTGGTGAGAGTTCAGGCTCGTGTCCGTGCAAGACGTGTTCGCTTAGCATTGGAGAGTCAAACAGCTCAACATAAACTTCAGCAACAACTAGCTAATGAGGCTCGCGTTCGAGAAATAGAGGTAGCAAAAATGAGTTTTTTCTTATTAGTTATAGAAATATGTCCACGCATGTGCAATGTTCTTATATCATGCATGCGCATGACTGGTAAATCTTGTTCTTATGGAAAAAACTTGACCTTAGTTCATAGTGTCAATTGTGCAAGTTTCTACTTTTGCTGCCCCTTTTTTCTTCTAATGTCAATGTTCTTAAATTAGTTATTCTATCATTAATGCCTCAGAATGTATATTTTCTTTGTTACTCCATTTATGAAATGCTGTTCATTACATAAATGGCAAAAGGTTGTGAGGCAGCTACATTGGATGGATTTAGACAACCAGTCTGATATATTGTATATTTTTTCTCCATAACCTTGTGAGCTTCATGATTTGTTTTAACTTATATGTTGAATAGCAGTCCTTTATACCTGCCAGGATGTTATTGCAATGTCTTTTTCAGTAAAGGATTGTTAGGTAAATGGCCTTGGAGCTCTAGCTGAAATAATATGGTTTGTGTCACTTTGGCCTTCATCTTTGAAGAGTGATTATTTTATCATGGGATGAATTTAAAATTAATTCATCTGAAATAGGGTGAAGCTTATTAACAAATTTATAGTTGCAATGCCATGATGCTATAGTCAATGAAGTTCTAGTCAATTTGCAGTTGCAAATCACAAGAAATACTTCAGAGGCTTTTTATCACCCCCTTAGGTTGAAAGATGTGGACAGATGCTAGATACAAACATATATCTCAAGTGCTTCTCTCTCTGTTTTTTTCTTTCTGTTTATGATTCTGTCAAATATATGTCATTGGTGGGAATCAATGGATTGCTTTGCTTCTACAGCTTGGCTATTCCTTTGCTCCTGTATTAGGTTTTGTCATGTTCCTGGTTTTTTGGAGTTTGATGCTGTAGTTCTCTGGGTAAAAAATGGTCATGATGCTTTTCTTGGCCTGTGCGGCTACAGCATTACACCTTTGGGTGAAATGTTAGTCATCCACTAGGGCAGAGAAAAAACAATGCATAATGAGTTTTAGACTTTAGTTTTTTTATTTTTAATGATATATGTTGATTGTTTCCTTTAAGCTTTTTCTATTATCAGCTTCTGTAAGGTTAAGCATCTTCTTGTCTGAATGCTTAATCTCCAATTGACATTTTCACATATAAACAACTATTGCTAGCATGGGTTGAAATGCAGAACTGAAGATTTTTAAATTACTACCATAATGATAGATAAATTTATGGTTTACATCAAAACATGGGTCATGCAACTTTGTCTCCTGTGGTGGCCAAATAGCTGGTAGTTGGAATGTTGGATAGATTTCCAATTGTGTTTGCATAGCAATTCCCTTTTTTCTGCTTGTTTTTCTTTCCACCTCTATGTATACAAAGCTAAATAGGACTTCATCACTGTCTATTCTTATATAGTAACAGAAAGGATTGTGTGAGATGTACCAGTGCAAAAGAGTAACATCATACAGAACAAAAATGTTATATGCTACAAGTGTTGCATTTTACCATTCTAAGACAGTGGTTAAAAGATACTTCATCTGCTGAACTGCTCGTTTCTTTACACTAGCAGCTTTAATTTTTGTTAGGCTTGCTGAGTGTTTCACTGCAATTTCACTTTTACACAGGAAGGATGGTGTGATAGTGTGGGATCTGTTGAACAAATTCAAGCCAAGTTGCTGAAGCGGCAGGAGGCTGCAGCTAAGCGTGAGAGAGCCATGGCATATGCTTTGGCCCATCAGGTAAAAATATGATAGCTTCATGGGCTGTGCTTACAGTTCTTTGCTTTTTTATGAATTTGATTGTATATAATCCTACATTCTTTAACTTAGAGTGCAGACAGCAACTGTGCCTCTGAGTGATCATTGATGTCATTTAGGGGTTTTGAGCTAGAGTGTGATGTAAAATCTCTCCTTAAAACGTGTTTTGGAGGACACTTGCATAATATTAGCTCAATGGCATCGTTTTCATTGCTAGAAAAGGTGAATACTTTTTTTTTTTTTTGCCTCTTACCTCTGCATGGATATTTATAACCATCATTTCTGCAAAAGCTTTGTTACCCTTTCATATATCTCTTCATTGATTGCTGGTACACTTCTCACTGTATGTGTGATTGATGGTTTATATGTACCATCCAGTTTCTTTTAGTGACTGTTACTGTGATATAATTCTATTAACACCTAGGTAGAGTGTAAAGCTTCCGATCCTATTTATGGCTTTGTGGAGAATTAGTTGCAACCGAAGTAATTCAATCACAATGGCAAACACTAGCCTGATCTTCTATCTACCTGACAAAAGGGGGGGAAATGTGGCAGATATTTTATAACTACATTTTTGTTGAGTTGTGCTGCTTAGTTGTTTATTATTTGAAGACTAGTACAGAGATCTTCTGTTTGCACAGTGGCAGGCTGGGTCGAGACTGCAGGCTGCTCCCTCTGGATTTGAACCTGATAAAAGCAGTTGGGGCTGGAACTGGTTGGAGAGATGGATGGCTGTTCGCCCATGGGAAAACCGCTTTCTTGACATAAATCTCAGAGATGGAGTGATGATTTGTGAAGATGAAACAGCTGCTGAGGTCAAGAATAGCAGCAAATCCCAGCTAAAAACTACTACCAAGAAAGGAGTGGCCTCAAACCTTCAATCAACCATTTCAAGTCAGAAAACAGGTCCATCTCATTCTGATGGTGGCAGTTCCTCCCCTAGTAAGTCAGCAGGCATGTTAGATGTGCCCGACACTCTTTTTACTAAACCAAAGCCAAAGTTAGTTCTTGAAGACCTGGTTGAAGAAGCCAACTCAAGATGTGCTATTGTTACAAGATCTCACAGCAACCCGAAGGAGAGAACTACCCAACTAGATAAACAGGCAAGGAAGAGATTGTCTCTGCCTAACAGTGGTTAGTTTTCTCTCCCATCAGTACTCACATTCCCACGAACATGTACATAGGTTCAAAAGTATGCAATTGCCACACTGCTTGTCACAAAAATGGTCACTTGACTGAAAATTCTGAACCAGCTATGGTACATCAAAGCCATGGTGCACCTTTTTTCTTCTCTCTTTTGAAATGCCTATTAATTTAGCCTTTTTTCCCTGTCAATTGTCAATAAACATTAAACCGGGCAAAAGATACCATTGTATATCTTCTTAAGATTGTTCAATGTTTTGGAGAAAATACACGTAATATAGGTGACTGTTTTGACATGTATTAAGGTAGTTAATCATACCTTCGTCAGCTTCTCCTTATGACCAAAATCACTACTTATGTATCAAACAAAGCCTCAAGGCAGACTTGATGATGGATGGTTACTTGCATGAGCATAACTATGATAGTGGTCCAGTCCTACAGGTGTTATTGGTGTCTATGATAAATAGAAGCAGTTTTTTCTCTTCATTTATGACATAATTTGGTTCAGCAGGGGGGGGTACTGGCGCTCAGGTAGCCAGGCATAGCAGAAACACTACTAGAGGGGCACCTAGCTCTCAGAAGCCCGTCAGGGATAGATCCAAGTTAAACGGGAAAGGAGATTCAAACACCGCAAAGTCTGTTGCACAGGCTGTTTGATCTGTAAAGTTGAGAAACCATGGAAGATTTGACTCATTGAGGCTATTCTCCTATCCTGCTGCGGTATCACTTTGCATATATATTTCCACGTTGCGAAAAGATGCAGCCAAATTGCTTACATTGCCTGTTAGAAAAACCTGGGTTGGTTTTGACACGTCGAAGTCGAGGAGGTTGGCTTGGCTTGTCAGGGTAATAAGATAATCAGGTTTGGTTGATGAATGTTGTAATCATTTTTATTTATTGTTTTTAATTATGTCATTGTGCAGTATTTATTTTTGAAATATATGATTTTCAGAGCAGTTGCGCCAATGTAGGATTTTTTCCCGGTTCCCCTGTTTGAAGAGTGTGTAATGGTTATGCAAAGAAGAGAGTAAAAAAAAGGAAATAATGTTTTTTTTAAGTTATTTTGTAGAATATTCCATAAATTGGACTATAGTTTTCTTAGAGTTTTTTTTATTCCTTGTTATATTGATGTCAAAATCATTAAAAAATACTTGCAAAAGCATAAAGTTAAAATGCATTTGTGTATAAGCATTCATGCTGAATTGATCCCAACTATCTTATGCATAGTTGTAAAATTTAGATCATCAACTTAGGTCTGGATTGGTTTAAGTGCAAAAAAAATAAAAAATAAAAATAAAGTTTACTCGGTCAAAACGTGAGTTGATTTACTGAACTAATTGATTTAAGCTTGACTTGGTTAAAACTCAACTTAGAACTTGTTTTTTTTTTTAAAAAATAATATATTTTGGGTTGATTCATGACTCAACTTTTAAGTTAGGTTTTACAATTATAATCTCATATTAAAATGGAGCTTCTTAGAGGGGATATGTTAAAAATTTCTTTTAGGAATGAGATGATTTTGGACTTATTAGATTAGGTCATGGATGGATGAATGTGAGCTTTAATTGGTTTAGAAAATAATGCCTGATTCATCGCGTTTCTCTTTCAATAAAAATATTGGCGTGAGGACATGTAAGATTTATGGAATTGTATATAAAAAAAAAATATTGAACTCTTTGGTAGAATTTATGTGATTGTGTATAGAAAAATATAGAAAATATTTGCAGAAAAAATATGTATAAAACATGCAAAAGGGCCTGGATTATTCCATTGTTGGCTAGAGCTACACTCGAGGGCACACCCAACTGGCTTAGGCTAAGCCTAGGTGAGCTAATTGTTTTTTATTGGCACATCAAAAATCTATCTAAATTAACATATTTTTTTGCTTTAATCTCCCAAAAATAAAATTAAGAATAAAGGAACTAAATTTAGCCTGTGAAATTGAATTTTCAAAGCATAAAAGTTGTGAATATTTATTTTTCCAGCACTCGTAAATTAAACTAAAAATGTATTAAATAAGATTTTCTATTTTTACATGGAGCATTGAATTTAGTCTGAATTCCGAGTAAAATAAAACGAGCAATCTCTAATTCTCCATTATTGGTATGATTAAGTAATGCACTGAGGGTCTTGGCTTGGCGATGGGAGGGGCTTGTCTCTTTCCACTGCTCCTGGGTTTGAGCTCTCATGTGAACGTCTATCATCCCCGCGATACCTTACATGCCCATTGGGTTTGTAGGGTGTTCAGTGGACCGTGAGATTAGTCGTGGTGCGCGCAAGCTGGCCCGAATACCCACGTAAATAAAAAAAAAGTAATTCAACTCTACTATTCAACATCTACTCTCAACTACATAATCAAATGTGTGTTTGGTATTATGATAACTTTTACAGTTGTAGTTTGAAAAAATAGATTAAAAAAAACTATAAATTGTAGCTTTTTCTTAACCAAATTTTCAATAAAGAGTTTTTAGTCGAGCCTATGCAAAACTATGATGTGTATTGATTAATTAAGGTCTCGTTTGGCATGGCGGTCTAACCATGCTTTTGAAAACTTTTGATTATTTTTAGATTGAAATTAATTTTTTTTGATGTTTTTGGATCGTTTTGATGTGTTGATGTTAAAAATAAAATAAAAAAGATTTTGATGCATTTTCAAGTTAAAAACACTTTGAAAAACAACATCTACCACACTATCAATTAAGCCCTAAATACTTTCAAATATGTGGTTAGGGCAAAATACAAACTGCACCGCGCCTAACATTGATATAAAAACACATCATTACTTGGGAGATGGGAAAGCTACAAATATATCTTCCATCTATTTTATACTTTTCAAATTGGTCTTTATCTTCTTTGTAGTACTTCTATTACCCTCGATCCAAAAATTTATGTTATTTTTTTCTCCATTGTTCTGTATCATTTTACCATGAAATTCATATTTATCAACCTGCTAATTTAGCTATCCTAATTCGTTTCTAAGGCTAACTTGAAGACTTGACATTGGTGAGTTAAAAAAGAGAAATTAAAAGTACATGGATACGTTTTGAGTGATGAATTAACATTTTTTATTTTTCCTGAGTCCTCCATTCTGAACAAATGAATAAAGTTTAGGGTGATAACTCATCATCTCTAGGCTCAGCCAAGTGATGAGCCCACATATGTATGAGTTTAGCTAACTTCCAGACCTACCGTCTTAGGGCTTAGCCAAGCACTGGGCTCAAACTTGTGTGGGTCCAGGAAACCGTCAGACCTACCATCCATAGGCTTATCCAAGCACTAGGTCCAAACATGCATGGGTATGGCAAACCGCCAGACCGACCATCCCTGGGCTTAGCCAAGCGTTGAGCCTAGATATGTTTGGGTCTGACGGGTTTAGCCAAGCGTTGAGCCTAGATATGTATGGGTTTGATGAACCGTTAGACCCACCATCTCTAGGCTTAGCCAAGCATTGAGCCTAGACATGTGTGGGTCTGGTGAATCGCCACACCTACCATCTAAAGGCTTCACTAAGCTCTAAGCCTAGACATGTGTGGGTTTAACGAATCGTCGAACCCACCATCTTCGGGCTTTGCCAAACACTGAGCCTAGGCATAAGTGAGTTTGGCAAACTATCACAACCACCATCACTAAGCTCTTCCAAGCATTGAGCCTATGCATGTGTGGGTCTGGTGAATCGCCACACCCATCATCTACAGGCTTCACTAAGCTCCAAGGCTAGGCATGTGTGGGTTTAACAAATCGTCGAACCCACCATCTTTGGGCTTTGCCAAACGCTGAGCTTAGGCATAAGTGGGTTTGGCAAACTATCGCAACCACCATCTCCAAGCTCTTTGAAGCATTGAGCCTAAACATATGTGGGTCTGGTGAACCATAAGACCCACCATCTCCAGGCTCAGCCAAGCATGGAGCTCAGACATATGTGGGTCTGACGAACTATAAAACCTACAGTTAGAGATATTTTATCATGACAAGGTAAAGATATTTGACTAATATATGAACCTTTTTCCTTTTCGTGAAAAAGAGGACCTCAATAGCTATAAAAGGAACCAATATAACCTCCATGAGGCAAGTTTAATTTTTCTATACTATAAATGATATATATATATATATATATATATATATATATATATATATATATAGTTTTTCCTATAAAAAACTGTTTTTTCTCTTATATGATATTGATTTAATCATTAGAAAGTCCCCAAACTCTAATGAGAGGATCTTTTGCAAGTTTTAAGTATAATTCATCAGTATAGACTAGATTATCAGAACTAGAAAATTAATAATTTTATCCTAAACATTGGCTTGCCCTTCAAACCCATAGGATAAAATCAGACTTTATTAGTGGTGTTGTTTGTAGGGTAATAATAAAAAAAACCCATCGATAGCTCTTCTAGAAGCTAAACCGTTATCATTCCTAATTACCATTAGATTTAAAGCCTTGAAGTTTTAGAAGATTTTCAACATGTACCAACGGGATGTTGGTTCAAATTGTGTAACTTCAGGAGTAATTGCAAACCAGTGGTTTCATTGCCATTATCATCCATAATTACTATTAAAGTTGGAACTTCGAGATTTCAGAAAGCCTTCAATGACTACCAATAAAGTGTTGGTTCAATCCATGCAACTTTAGGAGTTATTGCTAACCAAGGACTCTTACCATGTTTAAAGACCTGGTAGGGTAGATGATCCCTAAGTTGGGAGGTTACCTTTTCTTCTGCTAGTCATATTCTTACAATAACTAAATGAACTATGTTTATCTGGAAATAGTTTTTTTCATGACTGCCCAAAAAATCTTCATCAGAGAAACACAATTTCCTCTCTTTTTTAGGTCCCAAAATGGGAAAGGAATGTATTATGGTCAATGACTAGAAATGTAAGCTTTTTGTTATATGAATTTATTGTTTAAAATAACAAATGCTTTCTATTTTCTAGGTCTCAAATCTTCCAAAAAAAGGATAAATTTACCCTTTTTAGTGCGTTAATACATTTACTTTGGAAGTAATGAATGTCTCCATAGTGCTACAACATATTTTACCTTAGAAGGGATTAACATGTTCTTTCAAGTGTGATTGCACTTTTCTTTAAGGATAAGATAAACACCACATCATCAATAAGGATGGATACAATCTTTTTAAGGTGTAAGCCTCTCAAATCTTCTAAATACGAGATGAATTTACTCTCTCTAGAGCGATAACACATTTATTTTGGAACTAATGATCTTCTTAGTGTTATGATATATTTTACCTTGGAAGGGATTGACATGTTCTCTCTAGTGCGATCATACAACAAGCAGATAAACACTGCATCTACAATAAGCAGATGCCTGCAAACGATATCCCTTTAGTTCCTATAAGGCATAATCATCTTATACTCTCCTAAGGTTAGATGATTCATAGTTCATCACCATAAATTATCTCCTAAGTATAGGCATTGGACCTAAAAATAATTTTCTAAGTATAGGCGTTGGATCCAAAAATAATTTTCTAAGTATGAACATTGGACTAGGAAATGATCTCTTAATAATAGGCATTGGACCCAAAAATGATTTAAATATAGGTATTGGACCCATAAATGATCTTCTAAGTATAGGTGTTGGACTAGAAAATAATCTATTAAGTATGGGTGTTGGACCTAGAAATGATCTCCTAACTCCTAAGTATGGGCTTTAGACCAGAAATGATCTCTACATAAGGACTCTAAGCTCATGAAAAGAAATATGGAGATAAAAGATTTATATTAAAAAATGATATACATAAAAGAAGAATACATATATACATGTATAAAGAGATCTAAAAATCCAGTCTGGACTTCTCACCTAGATACTCCCCTCGTTGGGTTGCAGCGACCCTGACCAGAAATACGTCTGCAATATTAGGGAATAGGACTGGATGGAAGGCCGCGCTAAAATCCACCTACATTCCCCTTGAGAGATTGAAAAAGTATAGGTTAGAAATTGCCAAGAAAATCTTATCTCTCATCATCAGTCAAAGTTGTGAACCCCTGAAAAATTCCTAGAACTCCTCAAAAGAGTTTTTTAAAGCCTCAACTTCATCTGAGAATGCTGGGTTTCTTCCCTGGCAGTAGCAAACTCAATTCGTATTACAACAATCTTACCCCACAGACTAACTTGGAAGGCCCTAACTTCAAGGAACTCCTTAAGAGAGTTTTTTTAAAGCCTTCAACTTCGTCTGAGAATGCTGGGTTTCTTCTCTAGTAGTAGCAAACTCAATTCGTATGGCAGCAATCTTACCCCACAGACTAACTTGGAAGGCCATAACTTTAAGAAGCTCTTGGTTAAAGGGAACCACCTGGTTATAGAAGGCCTCAGGTGCTTTTTCTCTGGAACTCAACTCAAGGGCAAGGCCTTGTGCTTGGTCCTTTAGCATGGTGTAGGCCACCTCAATGCTTAACAACTTAGCCTTTTTAACGACTTTTTCCCTTACAGTATTTTAAAAGCAGATTAATTTTCCATGTTTGTAACCGCAACCACCCTCATATAACCCTTTTTAGTCCTCCCAGCATCGCTAAGAGTGGGCACACATCATAAAGGACTGCCAATGGTAAATGTTAAAAGAGGTAATCATCAAACCAAAGCAAAAAACAAACAAGGGTTTATTTTTCCTTACATTAAAACCCATATGGCTAGTTAAAGTCAAAAGGCAATGGAATCTTTCATATATCTGATTGAATGGCGAGGAACCTCTTTAGTGTTCTCACCACCTTAAGGCCAGCCTCTTCGAGGCCCATTTTCCCTTTAACCATAACCTTCATGAATTGCCTCTTCTCATTCATCAGGGTTGGAAAATTGAATGGATTGCAACCTAAAGCCAAATTAGAGAAAACATCCTTAAACTTCTTAGCGTCGGCTTCGGTGGATGTCTTAAATGTCGTTTCCTCAGTTGGTAATGCAGGAAGTTAAGACAAAGGGAACACCATCGCAGGAGCCTGTATCGGTGGGACTAGAGCACAGGTTTCCATCAAGGTAAATATTTTTTCGCTTCTTAAAGTGGATGGTTGCAACCGTAATCACTACATAGGGAGTCAAGTTTACTTCTTTCTTAGATAAGGAAAGATCACGACCCCTAGCTTCAGGGGGGTTATAGCCCCCATTATTGTCTCTATAAAGGTAGGGCCCTAAAAAACAAGGAGCTCCCCAACGATGATGGAGAAGTCTCCCATCTTATCTTTACCTTTACCTTCACTAGTGACACGAGATAAAGACCTCTCAGACAAGATTTTATAGGAGAATTCCATGACGCATCTCCTTCTCCTTCTCCTTCTCCTTCAACTATCAACCCTATAAGGGCAAAAAAAGGTTATATTTTGAAATAAGGTGAAATGAAGAAAAATAGAACAATGACTTTATACCTTGTTAAATAGCCTGATAATATTTCTTAGCCATTTTATCGACTTCATAGTCAGTGCGGGTCGAATCTAATATGGCATAATTCTTCTCCTTATCCGAGCTTAGACAATGCTTGTTGTTTATTTCGCAGATGGACCCTCTAGTAGTGGGAACAATCCTAAATTGACTGCAATCCCTCTTAGCGATTGACCGTCTCAATATATCTTATGACAAGCCATCTCCCCCTCAATTTCTTGACAGACGTTGGCTTCCTAGTCAATGTATTCTACATAGCACCATTACTTTTGTTAGCAAAGGTGAAGAACCATCGCACGTCGTTTCCACCATCAGTTTCAGCGACCAATTGGTAAAAACTCTTGAAAAAATTTACTGAGGGCTCGAGCCCAACCATTTTACAGGATTTTTTTTAAGGAGGACACGATTGTTTATCTGTTACAATGCAAATGGCCTAAAGAATATTGGTAGTAACTGAACAAATCCCTCATGAATCCTTGGAAAGAGAAGGAGTATCTCATCGCATACATGCATATGAAGGCAATAATTTCAAAATAACCCTAGGAGGTGCCCAAGGTTAGTTGGTTGATGTGCTCATCAGAGTGAGGCATTTGGGCCATATACTCACCAAGTTGGTAACGAGTCATGAATTCTATGTCTGTAACATATACGTTGCTTGAGGTATCATCTTTAGGAGTCTAAGGCAACCTCTTTCTGTCCTGAAAGTCTCTAAAAGGGGTAAAAGATGGACTCCTATGAGGAGATCTTCTCTCTTTCCCACCAGATAAGGCCTCCAATATGGCACTTACTCTCACCCTAGGTCTCAATCTGAAGGACCTGTATCCCTTATCACTTTTTTCAGGTTCTAGTTGAAACTTGAACTCCTTGTTAGGGGATGAAGCGCTTCTCTTTTTAGAAACAGATCTGATGTTCCTAGTGTCCATTTTTGTTATGAGTGAAAGAAAGATAGGGAAAAAGGTTCTGATGAAAAAGATGTCTGAAATAATTTTTCCTTTTTGGGTCAAGAATAAAGGTGGCAAAGATAATTTGGGGTCTTATTATGGGATCAGGTTTTCAAAAAACACAAAGAATAAAAATAAAAGAAAAGCTACAAGCAAGAACAACTAGGGTTATAAAGAAAAAAAATCTTTTTACTCCTATTGGATGAACGACTTTTCATATAATCATATATCTTTAGAAGTTCACGTAATTATTGTATTCAATGCAAGTCATTGTTTTGTTTCCCAAAAGACACATTTTCCCGGTAAAGATAAGCCATCTTGAAGATCCCAACAGTCTTGCATGGGACACGTAAAATCTTTTGGAGAAGGTAAAACAACTCTCATTTATTGCTAGCATGATATTTTTAAAATATCTGCATATAATACATAAAGATTTAGGGGGTTATTAATGGATTAACATTTTTTGTTTTTCCTGAGTCCTCCATTCTGAAAAAATAACAAAGTTTAGGGTAATATTCTTTTTACTCTCACCATCGAATGACCGACTTTTCATATCATCATATATCTCCAAAAGTTCACGTAATTAATGCATTCAATGCAAGCCATTGTTTTGTTTCCCAAGAGACACCTTCTCCCGGTAAAGATAAGCCACTTATTTTTTGTTTTTCCTGAGTCCTCCATTCTGAAAAAAAAACAAAGTTTAGGGTAATATTCTTTTTACTCTCACCATCGGATGACCGACTTTTCATATCATCATATATCTCCAGAAGTTCACGTAATTAATGCATTCAATGCAAGCCATTGTTTTGTTTCCCAAAAGACACCTTCTCCCGGTAAAGATAAGCCACTTAGTCTTAAAAATCCCAACAATCTTGTATGGGACACGCAAAATATTTTAGAGAAGGTAAAACGACTCTCATTTGTTGCTAACATGATATTTTCAAAATATCTGCATATAATACATAAAAAGTTAGAGGGTTATTAATGGATTAATATTTTTTGTTTTTCCCGAGTCCATTCTGAAAAAATGAACAAAGTTTAGGGTAATAACTCATCATCTATGGGCTCAGCCAAACATTGAGCCCAAATATATGTGGGTCTAGTGAATCGCCAAACCCACCATCTCCAAGCTTAGCCAAGTACTGAGCCCAGACTTATATGAGTATAGTGAACCTCCAAACCCATAACCAAAGATATTTTACTTTGATGAGTCAAGGGTATTTTATCCTAATAAGACAGACATATTTGGTTGATAAATGAATATTTTCCCCTTCCATGAAGAAAGGGACCTTAACAACTATAAAAGACTACTTTATAGTTGTAACCTTCATAAGGCATGTTCGATTTTTCTCTACTATGAATGACATATATCTATTTATAGGGCTTTCTTTTACAAAAAAAGACTACGTTTTCTCTCATATGATATTGACTTAATCATCAGAGAGTTCCCAAACTCCAGGAAGGGGATCTTTTGCAGGTATTGGACATAATTCATCATTCATTTCGCCAAGAAAAGATCGATCAAATTGCTAGAATCAAGAGATTAGTAATCATATTTTATGCCTCGGCTTGATCTTCAAGCCCATATGATAAAATCAGACTTCATCACATATAATTTAATTGGATTTATTAATGTTCAATCGATAAAGGGAAGAAATTTGAGTTTTTAGATTAATTATATTGTTTTGAGAGTTGACAACAGGGTTATGAAAGCTTCAACTATTCTTTTTTTTTTTGTATTTAGAGATGAAAACAAATTTGAGATTTGAGCCCAAAAATACTTGGACTTTGATTTTCCAATCACCGATATTGCTGAAATTTTTTTGTAAGGGACAACACATTATTTTCCTAAACAAATAAGAAAACAACATGTATTTAGCTATTTTTTTTTTTTAAGATCAGACGTATGGGCCTAGCCTAGCCTTCCAAGCTTAGACATGCTTGATCTTAATGCTCTTGGTTCTTTATTTTTTTATTTAATTTAATTTTAAAACAAATTTATTTTCAAATAAAATAATTACAATGATATTTTAATTTTTAAATAAGATTAGAGCTTTTGATGGAATTATTAGCAATTATCTAATATGTAAAACTTTTTCAAAAAATAGTTGTATGATTTTTATATAAATTAATAATTTTGAGATATTATAATTTGAATCACATCAATTTGTTTTTGATTTTTGTGTGATTCCCTCGACATCATTGACAAATTTCATAAAAATAACTGAACTTTCATAATGACGAAGATCTTCGTATAAGTACAATAAGTTATACATCATATTTTTATTTTACAATAAAAAAAACTCAATTAAATAACACTATCGGCAAATGATGACGACAGCATGTCCCTAAGCTTTTGATCAAGTCAAATGTTTGTAATACTTTATTACCACTCTTTTATCATTAAAAAAAACAATAATAAAAAGCACTACGAAGTTTAAGGTGTTGTTTGGAATGGTTTACTTTAAACAGTGTTTTTATAAAAATTTAATTTAATTTATTTAAAATTAATTTTAATGTTTATAATATTAAAAATAATTTTTAAAAAATAATCATTATTATATTTTTAAATTTCCCCTAAAAATTAGTGTGACTTGACAATCTAGTCCCAGGCCACAAATTTTGGTTGTGAGAATTCAAAACGACTTGCAGTAATCTTATTGGATGGTCTCTTGGGTTGTCGTGTTAATTTACAGGTAATAAATTAATATATAATTTTTTGTTTTTATTTAAAATAATATTTTTTAAAATATAAAATTTAAATTAAATTTAGTTGCATCAATATGGTCGCTAATTAACAAACTAAGTTAAATCTGACTAGAATCATACTTCAAGTTACAAGTTTTTCAAATTCATCCATTTGCTGGGCTATAAATATAAACAAAAACAATAGAAAGGGGCCAAATTGAAACATTCCCAATAGATGGAAGTCATTTGCAGTTTTCCAAACAGCACCTTTTACAATTACACTAACACCCCCAATCAAATGACAAAAATCCCATCCAATCCCATCTTTGACATTGATAATGGTATAGCCTCTGCCTCCCTCCCCAACGAAGCCACCCCACTTCCTTCCTTCCTTCCTTCAACTCCATGCCAAACCAGCAAGAACACCCCAAATCTCAAAGAAGCATCATCTCTCTCATGGCAGAAACATCATCAACAAATTCTATCAAAATTGGTACTAAAATGTTCTCAACCCAATTTGTAATCATTTTCTCTCTCTTTCTATCCCTTCCTATCCTTTTCCTTTTAGCCCCGAGAATCTTCCCTTCTCATAACCCCTCCATCCCTATCTCCCCTTCTGATGAACTTGACGACTTTGTTCTTTTCCGCAAAGCCATCGCCTCCGCATCCGCCTCCACCTCCGCCCCCGCCACCCACTACCCCTCAGCCCATTCCCATCTCACCTCCAAATCTAAAAAACTCAAAATCGCCTTCCTTTTCTTGACCAACACAGATCTCTTCTTCGCCCCTTTATGGGAACAATTCTTCAAATCCGCTGACAAAAATCTCTTCAACATTTACGTCCACGCCGATCCCCACTCCAATGTTACAAAACCCACAGGGATTTTCTTCTCCCAATTCATTCCTGATGCCAAGCGCACTTATCGCGCCTCCCCCACCTTGATCTCCGCCACCCGACGCCTCCTCGCCAACGCCATCCTTGACGACCCCACCAATACCTTCTTCGCCGTCCTCTCCCAGTACTGCATCCCTCTCCATTCCTTCAAATACGTCTACAATTCGTTAATCAGTTCCAAGTCTTTCGATTTGTCTTCCCCCGAGTCAGACCCCGAATCGACTCAGTACAATATGAAAATCCAGTACAAGAGTTTCATCGAGATTATATCGAAGGATCGGCGGTTATGGAAAAGATACGTGGCTAGAGGGAAGTATGCGATGACGCCAGAGGTGCCCTTCAAGAAATTCCGTGCTGGGTCTCAGTTTTTTGTTCTCACGCGCCGGCACGCGCTCATGGTGATTGAAGATCGGAGGCTGTGGAATAAGTTCAAGCTGCCCTGTTATCGAGAAGATGAATGTTACCCAGAAGAACATTATTTTCCAACGTTGCTTTCAATGCAGGATCCAGATGGTTGTACTAAGTATACGTTGACAAAGGTTAATTGGACTGGAACTAGGAATGGACATCCTTATACTTATAAGGCTGCTGAGATTTCTCCGGTTCTGATTCAAGAGCTTAGGCAATCAAATTATTCGAGTTCGTATTTGTTTGCCAGGAAATTTGAGCCCATTTGTCTAAACCCTTTGATGAAAATTGCTGATAAAGTCATTTTCCGGGACTAATGATGTGGTAAGTTTCTAGTTTCAGCTTATATTTTTTTTCTTTTTGTTGTGTTTGAGTTAGTCAGCTGAGTTGACGCAGTGAGTTTGAATTTGATGTTAGGATAGGTAGTGGGATGGTTTGGCTTGATCAAACCTAGAAAAGTTGCTTATTAGTCGTCGGTGTTTGGCTAGAAGTCAGCCAAGATGGCACCTTTTCTTTGATACATTTACGAAGATTGGTTTAGAATTTTAGAGGGTTAGATTTCTCTCTGGAATAAATCTTTGCCTCCCAACTTGGTCATCATGTCATTATCATGCACAATTCAACCCACATTTACTTAATTTCACCCCTATCACGAATTGTTTATTTTGTATGATCTTGGGATAAAATTTGTTCAAGATATAAGTTTGGAAGTTTTCGGCATTGAAAGTGTTTATTCAAATTGCTTTTCGTCTGAAAAAAACACCAAGTTGATGTTGTTGTAGATAATTTTTTATGGTTTTGACATGAATTCTAACCTGGGTGGGCCTAAACCTTAATTCTTTACCATTGTTTTCTTTGGCTTAGTACTTCATTGATTATTGCTGATGTAATTGATGGCAAGATACTGGGATATTCCTTGGTGTGATGAATTTAGCAGCAAGTCATGTGATTTGTGACAGAATAGCATATCCCTGCTTTGAGGGAATATCTTTTTAGCTAAATTTAGGTTTCTTTGTCTTGAAGTCTTTAGTTGTGGCAAATATGAATCACTTTAGCCAAATTATACAAGCTCTGTTATTAACTAATGTTTTTCAGTGCTAATGATCGTATCGACCAAATTGTATTTGACTGTGCCTTGAATTTACGCCTGTAGTGCTTTTGAGCCTATTATATACAACATTATCATACATGCAGCTTAGCTAGAAGTTTGCTTGCTTTGTTTCGTAACTTCTGAACCTTTTGAAGTTGCCAAACTCGTTCTGCCTCGTTTGTTATTATTTGGTGTCTGATTGTTTTCATAAATACGTGTGTGTGTGTGTGTTCATGAGTCGCCACTGAAGCTGACCCATTCATGCCATTTTACAGGTGAATAAAAGAGTTTCGAAGATATGAAGAAGTGTAAGGTATTGTTGGAGCAACTTATGTTGTGGAGAATGGTTTTGAAGAGGCGTAAAGTGCTCTCAAATGCTTAAAATTTAACCCAAAAAAATGGCAGCTCGGAGAGGGCCATTGGAAACATAGAAAGGGATAAAAATAGGTACTTCTAGTGGGAGGAAAGCAAACGAAACTACTGCTAAATGTATCTACAAAAGTCAAGAATTGGAGGAGTTTTTGTCATCTTGTTGTGTGTGTTCTGTACATAATTGAATGTACTTTAGGACAAAAGGAGGGGAGGGAAGAAAAGGCTGTAAGGAATGCCGCAAGGCAAAGCAATGTAAGGGGGACAGTGATGGGCTCAGATTAAAGAATCTAGCCAAAATCAAACCCCCTTCCTTCCCTCATATTCAAATTTTGATGTTTTATTTATTCATTTCTGGGCAAAGTCTTAGTTTATATAATAAATTGCGGATCCAATCTCTTCCTAGTAGTGTTCTTTTTTTTCTCTTCCTTTACTGTGGTGTCCGTGTGTGATGAAGGATCTGGTTGCAATGGTATCATCTTTCTTACTCATCAGTACACACGAATCCGGACATGTTGCCTGTTATTTTGGGAAGGTTTGGTTAATGTTTTGGGATAAAAAGGAAGTTTTTCAGGTATTATTTTATGTTTTTATAGTTTTAACTAGATATGTTTTTGTTTATATCTTTGTTCTCTTTATTTTTTTCTATCTCAAAATAATAATCAAATGTTATCCTTAAAATTATTTTAGAAATAAATTTATTCTTTTTTTCTACTAAATATGTGTGTTTGATAAAAATTTATTCATTTATTTTTCTGCCTCTAAATACATGTTTTTTTTTTCTGTATATCCTTATGCTAACTAAAAATTAAAAAAAAAAGGGGTTTTATTATTTATTGAAGCTTTTTATGAGCTGTTGCCGACAATTCGATATATGGTTGGTAGTAGATAGATGGGTGCTGGCCAACCACCGAAGCCTGTGATCGCCGCCGAGGCACAAGATTTCTCGAAATTGTTTCATTTGGATACCGCGCTGTCCTCCTCTAGCCATAAAAAAGCTGCTTTGATTATTTTGTCTTCTATTGAAATCTTAAAATAACCTTCTTTTTTTTCTTTTTTTTTTTAATTAATTTATTAGTATTAAAAGTACTGACTCTGACACTCCACTGGCGGAACCCAGAGCCTCTCATGTTCCTTTCAAGATGAGTACTCTCTATCTAGCTTGAAAATAACCCGAGCCGAGCGTCTTATTTGAAGCAGTCTTTGCAAATATAATAGCTGTTATTTTTATTTAAAAATATATTAAAATATTTTTTTTATTTTTTTAATATTAATATATTAAAATGATTTGAAAATATATTAAAAATAATAATTTACAGTAAATAAAAAAAAAAAATAATTTTTTTTAAAAACAATTTTTGANATTAANNTAAAAACAAACATGCCCTTTCAATTTGAGGCTGTGTTTACACGATAATTTCAATAAAAATTATTTTTTTATATGTTTTAATATATTGATATTAAAAATAATTTTTTAAAAATAAAATATATATTATTTTAAATAAAAAATATATTTAAAAATAATAATAATTATCAGACTCTAAACCACCCAAGTTTTTGCATAACGTAGGGCACCATACAGACGAACAAACTCAAAATATAATAAATTCAAGTTGATACTCTTGCTTGAAAAAAATAACCCTTTAGATATATCTGAAGCTTCAACAGCCCTTCAAAGGACATTGGCAGCTAGAATAATATAATAATTTAAGCTTAAAGGGGTTATTTCGGTAATTAAGTCCCTCGGCCGTTTAACATCTTTCCGAGAGAGGAAAAAAAAAAACATTTTCCAAGAGTAAATGCCATCTTTCTTCTTCTTCTTTTCTTTCAAAATGAACAGCCCTGGGATCTTCAATATCTTAGGCTTTATTTGTTTACAAGGTAAGGTGTGGTGGTGTGTTGAGGACTGTATTTTATATATTTAAAAATTATGTCCATTTAAAATTACAGTCAAACCTTGATTTATTACATAGATTCTATCAAAAAAAATTTAAAATCTTAATTAAAAAAAATAGAAAATATTTGGCATTATGGTAGCGGTTGGTTTTCAAATAACTTTTTATGTTGAAATACATACCAATGATATTTTTTTTATTTTTTAAAAATTATTTTTTACATTACTACATCAAAATGATTCAAAACATATAAATTTTATTTAATTTTAATAACAAAAAATAATTTTTTTAAAAACACCATTTCCATGTATTCCTTAAAATGTTCTGAACCTTCTTTTTCCGACTACAACCATGCAAACTAATACAACACTACCAAGGAGACATAGGCTTATAGTATGGTAGCATCTACTTCTTCCTACAAACCAGCTCGAGTATAATTTTTGTTATAAAAAAAACAAAAAAAGGTGGTTGATGGATATGGAAGTAAAGAAAGGCTGCCATGCTCTGACTCCGTTCAAACGTCTGAACATTCACACTGCTTTGGTGGCTTTGATTTTGGAACTAGAGTCACCGGGTTTGAATTGATTGTTCTTCGAGAGGGACCTTTTTAATACTTAAAATATTGGTGTTGTCTTTCTGTCTGTCTCTCTCTATGGCCTTGAGATGCTTCACTTGCTCGACAAAATCAAGGACAGTACTTGGATCTTACCATTGTAAGAAACAATTTCAACCATAATAATGCACCTTCATTATTTCATGGAAACGGACCCTTTCCCTCTCCTGAGTTGTTCGAACTACTTTCATTTAAGCGCATGATTTGCGGTCTCATGTTCCATTGCCTTTTTCTATGTGAGAAGGAAATCAGCTCCGTGGTCAAAAAGAATTCTATAGAGATACTTTTAATTTCTACTCTTCATTCTTTCTTTTGGTCTGTTCTGACCAAACTTTAATTTCAGCAGGAAAAGAAAGCAGCAGATGTTTCCTACAATTACTCTTTGGTTTCGCAACTTGCAAGATTACAAGATTGCTTGGAAGTGTAGGTGGACAAAACTTCCTGGTATTCGCAACTGAGAACAGGAAGCAGCTTCCTTTTTAGCAGCCGGAAAATGTCGATGTTCCTTCTCATTCCAAGTTCCACAGCTAACTTTTCTCGATAATCATCATCTAAACCTTCCGGAAAGCCATGAAAAGTCGACCATTGGGCTTATGGAATTTATCAGATGAGATTGCTGATGCCAAAGTAAACAGTTCTTTGTTGGAAATCATTGATGGCATGGTTAACCATAAAATGACCAATCGGAGACTTGAAACGAAGGCCATATCCAAGCCCAACTCCGGATCCCGGTTTGCCCTGCCTCATTGCTGGATTTCCTGAAACTCCAAAATTGAACTGTATCATGAGGCCATTAACAACAACAACAACAAAAAGATGGGGTGCTAACAAAGAAGAAATAGGAGGGAAAAAAAGACTTCAGAGTTCCAAAGGCGAAAAGTGCAAAATTCACAATGGTTCAGAAAATAACATGAAGCAGTGGTAGTTGCCACACAGAGGGTTGTGGAACATGGTCGAGTGAAAACACTGAGCAAATGTAGACAAGATCAAATGAGGGGTGCTCAAACAGATCCATTGATGTAGGATCAACATAGACAAGATAGCTTAATCAGGTTAGCAAAAGAAAGGGAAAGCAGTATACTGTATACAACTAACAATTAATAAACACCAAGGCTTCATACTTGCTAGTGAAAGGACTAAATCCTTGCCTTCATTCTCATCCAATTACAAACCAGACTCCTGTTTAAATTCCTACATGCATATGTTTATGTCCTGGGAACTCTATAAAAAGTTGTTTTCTTGTTGCTCCTTGAACTGAGCCCCTTATGCAACTAAGAACAAAATGCAGGTTCTTTTGAATCTCTAAAACATTGTAACTACTTCTGCTTTTCTTTGCCATTATATGGAGAAGCAGGATGTCACTAGTCCTCGGCAACATAAATACTATTGGACCTCGCAATAGAAAAGTTCAACTGAAAATGATAAGAAAAACTGTGAGTAGAGCACAATTCCTAAGCAAGTGAAAGAAGTCAATTTACCAGGTACAAGACAAGCAGATCTCAAATCGGTTCCACAGTCCAAGAAAAAAGCACCGTCAAACATCTTATTCTGAGTACAGTAAGAAATGCATTGAAAGTAAGTTGACATGCATCAGTTCATCAAAACTCAGTTATGGTCGAAAAAATATTCAGAAGGCAAAATAGCATAATGGAAGTGCAGCTCCAACAGAATTTTGCAGTAAATTTTAAGAATTACTAGTGCGATGATGTTAACCCACACCTTCTAACTACATGTCTAAGTTCCACCAATATAAAAGCTAGAGGTGCTAGGCTCGAAATATCTAATAAATCAGGAGAGGACATGAAAAGATGATATGGAAATAAGGAAATGACATATGGCATGCAATGATCCTTTCTGACCACCAATCTCATGGTAGAAAGAAAAGTAAAAGCTGGTTGATTATTTGAAGTCTAGAGGTGTCTTAGGATTGCATCACCTAGAGGCAACCCTTAAAAGAATATACATATTGCCATAGCATTACCAGATCTCCAACAAGTGCTGTGCAAGTTGAGTGGTCATATAATTGGCCCTCACCAAACACACACACACACATTATTATTGGACCCTTCAATGCCCCTGAACCGAAGATTAACTTCATCTTTGACAGTGATACAAACCTAAAGGACTTATTACATCTTGCGTACTCACTTTACCACAGTTCCAAATACATTGATTTTGCATATGAATCTCAGAAAACCCTGTTGACCATACTGTAAGCTTTCTTGTAACAGAATTAACGACCATGGTAAAGATAGTGTTGCAAAATAGCAATGAGTACCAACAGCATCTAAAATGCATCTATACCAAATAGCAGGTGTGTTAGAGAATCTAATTTATCTAGAGATGACTCGAGCAATAACTCAATTGAAGATGACCATAACACCAATTTCTAAGATTCAAAACATAGAGATTTCTCATTTTTCTTTGAGGGTTAGTAAAATTTTTCAATTCTACTTCTGCTGCGAATGCAATCCTCTAAGAAACTCTTACGATAAAGAGGAAAAAAGATCACACTCTAGAATCTTGTTTCTTCTCCACCAACAAAGAGCATTTCTTGTTTCTTGCAAGAAACGACCACCTATTTTTGTAGCCAAAGATTCAAAACTAGGAAATTGTGGTCTACACAGTCCAATCTAATTAACATGACCTTGCTCAGCAAAGTACAGATTATTTAACCTCATCAACATGCTGCCAGCACTACAAATTTTTTTATCATGCATTTCAAAACAAACCTTGAAAGAGAGAGGCGGGAAGGAAGGTTTTAGAGACAACCAAGTGGGCAGGTGATGCAGCCATGGGAAATGACCATTTCTTACTATTCCTTAGTTCAACCTCAGCTATGTTTTTTGTGTTTTAGCTACCCAACTACATATGGTATTAGGTGGCACCGCATATTTTCTCCTAAATTGTCAACTTTTCAATGTTTTCCTAAACAAACTACAATCACATGGCAAGACAAACTACTGTATTCATGAATTATGAAGATATATTAGGGGAATCAGATAGAGTAATCAATTTCATTGCTTCTCCTCTTCTACATTCAACATCCAACACAACGAAACACACAACATAGCACCAAACCAGGTATCTTGTAAGGAAACAACAGCTCCTTGCATAAAAATGAAACCTGGATATAAAATGGTGTCTTTTTTATTATTAAATTGTTGAAGGTATTCTGATCAGTCCAGGTGCTGCTGCAACATAAGTATTTAGACCCAAATGGGTCTCTTCCTTAAGATTTCTGTGAAGAATTAATGAGCTGTAAATTGCAGCAGTATGAACTGGAACAATGTGCATCATATAATGATCTGTTGTCCTCAAAGTATGATGACAGCATTACATACCAAAGGAAATGTCAATTCACTATTTGCAACCAGACATGATCTCCCGGATCCAACAGCACCCTCACCATATCCTCGTACACTACCAAGCCCTCCAATTGCAAATGCTTGGTAAGGAGCCATGTCCCCTACAATGGAACCACCTGCCAGGCTGTCAGAAGAAAAGAGTAAGAGTCGTGCAAAGGAGAAAGAATGAGAAGCATGACTGTCTATTTTCTTCCAACAACCAAGATGCTTGAGAGGATAGCAAGAATTGCAGCATACTTCCAGTGAAAAGAGCTGAATAACAAGCATAGCCAGTGCTCCATCTCGTTTCAAGCATTATTTTACTAAATTTCAGATTAAGATTCTGTATACACTCTATCAACCATGATATCATTTCCTTTTGTTATCTCCAGCAAATCACTAGTTCCTAGAACCATGACCTTTATGCTAGTGTGACCCTTGAAAAGACTTGTTATTTACATCTTGCTTCCCAGTCCCATTGTTTTCAGGGTCTTCCCACTTTTTTGGACCACTATGTCGCCACTTGATCTAACAACGACGGAACACCTACTCAAGACAACATAGAAAACTTGCTCACCTTGCCAATAAAAATGCTGGTCCAAGTTTGACTCCTTTTGTTGCAATAAACTTGAACTTGTTAAAGATTAGCCACTTTGATAGAATAGGAATCCCTTGTTCAATTTGCATTCTAAACTGGATATAAGAAAACTCATAGTTAGTGAAAAGCAGCACGACTGGCATGTAAAGCTTATGTGTCAAGACTGAGATTGGAACTATTGTATGAGAGAACTGCAGCTCAACCTCAACCTCAACGAATATGAATATGTATACACAATTTATATACCAGCAAGAAAAGATGGTTTACCCGATAAAAACTGTGATCATTTGCTTTTGCATATTGAGACTCTTGCTTCAAAACTACCATGTTGTCATGGGGACTGCCACTGTATTACAAGCATTTTACTGACCAATTAGGAAGCTACATGTTAGAAAACACTTGAAAATTGAAATAATAGAAGTGCAGGCTACCTGCGTGTCAATGGGAACCCATCAATGTCCCTGGTTATAGAGCGCCAACTATCATTCACTATTTGTACATGCTGCACAACTTAAAACATTTAAGTTTCTTAATAAATCAACCATAGATGACAGGAAAAAAACTATGCAGCTGAAAATAACAATACAAGTATAGGTGCTTATTAAGCATGGCCAGAACCTCAAATTTGATACTGGTGGTGCTGCTCCAATCAGAAGTTGCAGGCTCATTTCTATCCAAACCAACAGATATTCGAGACAGATTTACACCTCCGCTCCCAGAACGAGAGAAATTGTCAATTGGTGTACCGTGGACCCCAATTTCAGGTGAAAAAGAATGCTGGGCCAAATAATTCACAAATCAATAAAAATACATGTGAATTGGAGAAAGGAAAATATCAATCCTTTTCGTTTAAAATCCCAGTGGGGTGTTTTCTCTGAAAAAACTATTTTTTTAGATTTTCTGTACCAAAAAAAAATAAATGGAATTAAAAGGTTCTTTAAAACCCAATTTCTAAATTTTCCATATACAAAACACAATAATAACCAAAGATTGATCATAGCTTATAGCAACTGACCTGAATAACAAAACATTTTTGAGAAAGCCACTCAGGTCTTGGCCTTCTAAAAGCTATTATGATATTTGAATCATAGAGCCCCTTATCCCATGATACATCAAGCTTCTCACTTCCACCAAATAAATTGGGGTGTTTGATGCAAAGACTGCAAAAAGCCAATCGAATTGATTGTCAAACAAGTACCCTAATTTACTATTACTTTTTTGCAAACAGGCACGAATGTTAATCTTGTTTTGCTTTTCTCTGGTTTGCAAACATGGCTAAAGAACAAAGCCTCGCACTTCTTGAATTCAATCACATAAAAAGATTGTAAGACTTAAGAATCTTTCCATTTATTTTCCTACCATTTTCTCAGACAAAGAAAATTCCCACAAGAAGAAGAAAAAAGTAAGAGGATACGCCATAAAAATAAAAGCTCGGCACCCAATAAATGAAATGGCAAGGATTATAAAGAAAAAGGAAAAGACCCACCTCCCAATTATCAGAGAAAGAGGACTTCCAGTGCTCCTGCAGTTTTACATAAATAGAATCGGTGACTCTGGGTGAGTGAGAGGGAGATATGGATTACTAGTAATTATTTAATTAATTAATATATAGACAAAATCAAGAACCTGAGAGAAGGAAGCCTCAAAGCAGCACATAGCTTGTGAGTGAAATCAACATTCGCATCAATCTTGGCTGTAACATGTCAACGTTTCAAGAACAAACTAAAACAGGTAAACAACAGAAAATTCCCAAAAAGAAAGAGAAAAAACGTTGGCCAAGAAATATATAAAACAAAAAATGATACTGACCTTTTCCAGCATGGACGCTCTTTTGAGCTCCCATGTGTATTATCTACTGAAGAAGCATCAAAACGTTAATGAGTGATGATGATGGAGGTGTAGTCAGCAATGCAGCCAACAAAGGAGAAGAAAGGAATAATGCAAAGGAGAGGGAGACGAGACAAAGATTTTTGCATGTATAGAATGTTTCAGTCCCAAGTTTGTTATCCCTGTTTTTTGCTTGCTTGCTTCAATTAAGGGGGGATGGATAATACCCGAACCCAAAATAACCATCAAGCCCGACTTGGAACCGATTAGGTATGGGTTTTTATACCAAACCCAATCCAACCAAGTTTTAGGTATTTTTGGGTTTTAATTTTGAACTCAAGAATCCCACAGTATAAATGTATGGGTTGCATCCCGTTAATTGTTTTAACTATTTATTATAGTTAAAACATGAATATTATAGTGTAGAGTGCCTAAAGTAATTTGTAGATATATTAAACTATTTATTATAGATATTTTTATTATAGTGTAGAGTGCCTAAAGTAAAATTTAATCAATCCCTAACTCTGAAAACCGTAGTGTTTGAATTTCAATCAATTTAAAAAATAATAATAAAATTAACAATAAACTAAAACATATAATAAAATTTTATAATAATTTGTTTTGTAGGGTAATCTTATTATTATCATGACATGAACTGCGAGTTAACCCGATTGGCTATGTTTTTTTTATTTAATTTATTTTTAATTTTATCCTTTAACATTTAGTTAATTAGAAATTAGACTTCATGATTTGTTTTATTTGTTTTTTATTAGATTAATCCGGTCTCATATCCCTAGAATAATTCTTAAAAGGTTAACCTCAGTTGACTCGGGTTGTTTTTTATTTTTTTATTGATTTTTTTTAAAGAAAAATTATCATTCAATATTGAATCGGTTGGGAATTGAATTTCATAATCTGTTTTGATTGTTTTTTATTGGGATATCTTGGTCTCATGATCAGAGTTGCAGGTTTTGGTATTTTAATCCCAGTTAAATTAGGTCTTTTATTTTATTTTTTTTTTATAAAATGTTATCTCAGTCTCGTGTCATTCAACATTAGATTTGCTTTTTACTGAGTTGTCTCTATTTATGACTCGAATTAAATATTTAGTAGGTTAATCCAGTTGACTCAGTTATTTTCTTTTTAAAATTGATTTTTTTTAATTTCATCATTTAATATTATATTTGATTGAGAATTAAGTCTCATAACTCGAGAATAATGCTTAACGGGTTAACCCATATTAACTTTGCTTAATTTTTATGTCATTTTTTTAATTAATTTTTTTATAAATTTCATCGTTTAACATTGGATCCAATAGGATTAATTGAAAATTGTGCTCCAAAATTTTTTTTAATTTGCTCTTTATGAGATTATTTTAGTCTTATGATCAAAGCCATGGATTTGGCAAGTTATTCCGGTTTAAATCATGTCATTTTTTATATTTTTTGTATGAGGTTATATCAATCTCATGACCTAAATCATGAGTTTAAAAAATTGATTTGAGTCATTTTTTATATTTTTTAATTAGTTATATTTTTTAGTCTCGTCCTTCAGTATTAGACTAATCGGGAATTGAACTTTGTAATTTGTTTTAATTTTCTTTTTGTGTGGTTATTTCAATCTTATGACCCGAGTCGTGAATTTGACAAATTAACTCGGGTCGCTTTTCTAGTCATTTTTTAATTAATTATTTTTTACTTTCATCATTTAACATTAGAATAATTAAAAATTAGGCTGATAAACTTGGTTTACTGAAATTATGAATCGATATTTTATTAAGCATCATTAGTGGCTTTATATAGCCATAAAGAAGGTATCAAATAACAAAAGTAACAGCAAAAGCAAATAACATGAGTTGTGGCCAAAGACCATATCAACGTCTTGATATTCAGGGATTATTGCAATCAGAAAACATAAAAAACTGAAGACTAAGTCTTCTCAGGTGACATAGGCTTTATAATTTATCTTGATTTGTTTTCTATGGGTTTATCATAGTCTCATAATCCGAGTCATGAATTTTATATGTTAACAAAGATTAGCCCAAGTCAATTCAACATGTTGTTATCTTAATATTAAAAAAGTTGTCAACTTGAGATTCTTCTTTTGTCAAATTATATTTTTACGGATCATCCGATTTGTTTTTGGATATAAAAAGATAACCAGGTCACCTCAAATCAACCTCCACACAGTTTATTTATTTTTTCACTAGTAATATCTAGGAAAAAACTTACATTCAAGAAAAATTTATTCCGGACCGTAGTGTTTGCACGGATCAATAATCTAGTTATCAACTATAACCCATATATGTATGTTTTGTAAAATGAACATGAAACAATCATTCAAATATAAGCAGTCCTTCGAAAATTATGAAGTAAAAGATTCAACATCGCTAGGGAGTTATTTGCATTCCATATTTAACCTTCTCAGTATGTTTCTTTAATTATAAATAAATTATACTGCTAAACATAGAAATAGAAGCCCTCTCTCTTAGATATTTATATGAGCATATTCATGATACCCAGAGAGAGACCATAAAAAATTGGATAAATTTATTCTATAAAAAAATCAACTATTTAGTAAAAATAATATTACAATTTAAAAATATATATATTAATTTTAGAATTTATTTGTCGTATGGTATCCCATTTTTATTCTCCTATTGTTAAGGGTAATTTTATACTTAGTTTTTATATATTCAAATTAGTTTTTTTTTCCAACTATATTTTAAGCAGGACATCAATGTATGAACCACTACATTTACAATAACATGTTTTCTTGCGCCTCCTCTTCAATTTGGAAAATATGGAGGGTAAATAGTGACGGAGCCAAAAAAAACTTTTTGATGAGCGGACAAATTACTAATAAATACTATAACTTTTTATTATAACTTTTCTTTTAACTTGATTGAGTTACATGACTTGAAGCTTTGAATGACTATTCATCCTCAAAAGATTTATGCTTGAAATACTTGTATAGTGACATGTTAATTTAATTGATGAATCTGTTGATTTTTTTTTATCATTAGTATCTACATAATAATTAACACAACTACACAATAATAAAGTCAGTTGAGTTACACAATAATTCTAAATTTTTCATATGATATTCATAGCAAAATACATATGAATTCATCAAAACTCACTTCAATTCATATCTGTATGTATAAAATAAGTATGTTGATTAAATTATACTAAATCATTTCTAGACATTTAAATTATTTCTAGACACACAAAAAAGTTGTATGAAGAACACACTAAGTCAAATATATGAAACAAGTTTTAATACTATACTCTAGTTTCAAATAAGAGAAAATATCGAGAGAGAGAAAGTGTAACTTATGGGATTTAAACCCACGCCCTTTCCTAACTCCAAACATCTTGTTAACAATTAATTATAAAAAAATTTGTGATATAAAATGACAATCAATATATGTACATTGTAAACTAAGAGACCTTAATTAAATAATTAATCCATAATTATAATGAACTAAAAGACCTTAGTTAAATAATTTCTATAATCTACTCTGTCAATACAAGAGATGTCAAGAATAGTGGTTCTGCATGAACATTAGCTTATTCATTTATAATAAAAAAAGAAACATTTAATTGATTAAATTAGTAAATTCAAACATTTAATTTGAACATATTTGAACACATTCATATCAAAACCCCTAAATTATCATAAATCCTAATATTTTTAATAACTAATTATAAAAGAATAAAACTAAAATTAGATAATGAAATAAATAACAAAGATAAAAATTTTTTACCTAAAGCATAAAGCAAAAAAAATTACATGTGTATCTGGACTTGAAAATAAATTTGTATAAGAGAAAGAGACAAGCAACAACTACTCAAAAGAAAAAAAAGCTCTTTATTAATTAGTGAAAAAACAAAATTAAGTAAATGAGCTGGAAATACATATCATATATTATATTAAAATATAACTAAACAATAACTTCCCACTTTCCATATATCAAACCCTCCCCAAATTATTATATTAATATCCTAATATAGAAAATATTTTAAAAAAAATTAAGGGGCAATTGCCCTTTTTTGTACCTACGTGGCTGAGTATAAACTTACTTGTCAATAATGTAATTAACATCTGTTTATTTTATAAAAAATAAATTTTAAAATAAAATTTTTATAGGAAAATTTGGTTTTGTTTTATAAATTATTTATTATTATTTTGGAGATGTAATAAAAAAAATTAAAAAATATTTTATTATTTATTAATTATATTAAATTTGATCATTGATTTTTTAATTATTATTTGAAATTTTTTTTCAAATTTCAATTTTATAATTCCATAATTTAAAAGAAAGAACAGTAAAAGACCCGTAATTTTTATAAAAATAAATATATTTAAAAGATGCGCAATTACGAAGATATACACGTCAAAGGTGATATCCGTAAACGATCCGCGTAGCTAACGCGGAAGAAAAAGTAAAGTATATTTATATATTGAATGCTAAGATAAAAATAAAAAATAAAAACCCTGAAGTAGAGGCTTACACCGAACCGAGGAATCTCGGTAATTTAAATTATTTGGGACCCATCCTTCTATTTGAAAGCATCTTTCCAACGACCCCTTGTAAAAATCTCCTATTTTTTCATTTATCCGAAGTAAAATTAATCTCCCATTTTTTCATTTATCCAAAATAAAATTGTGAGTACTATACAGATTCTAATCTTTTAAAAGCCAACCAAACAGTTAAAAGAAAAGGAAAAGAAAGAAAAGTAATGAAAAAAATACCCAAAACATGCCCAGCAAATATACCGAAGGGCGGAATGGAGAGCGAATTAAACCACAATGGACGGAACCGCAAGAAAAAGGAGCCAAAACTAGCACAAATAAATCCGAGGACCCGAATCTTTTTTTTTTAATATCACTTTGCCATAACTAACTATATATACCTCCCAAATCTGCCATACAATATCTGCACGTTCTTTGTTCTCTGCTCTTTGTTTCTGCTAAACAGTGCCACCCTCTAGCCTCACTATTTGAGTAAGTATAATATTATGAATCCCATGGATTTATGATCTCACTTCGAGCATTACTAATTGTCTCTAATTAATCATTCCTTTTTTAATTAATTAGCTCAGGTATGGACGACTACAGCGAATTCCCACCTGCGCCAGACTCCGCCGATGGAATCCACTCCGCCGCTGTTAAAGGAGGAGTTGCTGGTGGCATCATCCTTCTGCTTATTGTTGTCATAATTTATGTGATCCTTAGGAATGGCGGATGCTCCATGAATTGCGGGGTGAGAGTTGGTGGTGCTTCCAGGAGTGCAGTGGAAGAGGCCTGAAACACATACACACGGCAGCAGCTATGGAAGCAGGATTACCTATATATATATTATGTGTCATGCATTAAGATTTCATGCAAATGATAGAACTTTTTTTTTTATGGTTGTGCTGTAATGTTTAACCTGATTCCTAGTAATAAAATGATTTGATCTTTTGTCTTTATTTATTTATTTATATTTGGAACTCTTTCTCTCTGCTATTTCTATTTTTCTTTAAGCATGTTCCTGTGTCGTCTCCTCTTTATCTTCTTTTATCTATTCTGTCTTGTCTCATCGCTCCATTAGGGTTTTTCCTGTGGTGAAGGGCTTATGGCTGATTACGAGTTCTATAAATGTCTTGTTTTATTTATTTTATTTATTATTATTTTTGTTGTAGTGGAAAGTTGTGATAAATCTTACAGAAAGTGTCCAAATTAACCGCAAAAGTATAATCCTTGTCCCTTGCCAGCAGGAGTCAAGGTTATACTTGGATGGTCAAATGGAACCACCAAAAATATGCAAAAAAGTCATGATCCGAAAAGCGGTGCTTTCTCTTTCAATGGGGCCTTTTTCCCCTTCTTACTTTCTTTATGATACTGGGGAATTTGTTATCTGGGTCCAGTAACTCCATGACGGGCCGGTGGGTGGCGGTAGAGCCTCTAGCGCCGAAGTAGATGAATCAAAGGTGTCTGCTTGTGGTATGGAAAAGGAACAGCAAAAATGAAACCGCTATCGCTTGTGTCCTATCATCCGCTCCTCACTTCTTTCATTCGTCTCATATATCTTAATTATACCATCTTATTCATGATTGGAAGCAGTTATTCGGATCCAAAAGTACCAGCCCGCTATGTACAGTCACGCAATTGCTAGCTATATATATATCATAGCAATTTTATAACCAAGACATTAACTTGTAAAACTATAAAAAATAAAATATAATAAGCGTATATATCTCATAAATAAGTGAATAGTATTTCATGAGTATTATATATATAAACTCGTCATGCATTGTTTAAAAATTATAAATCATTCAGTATACAATGGTAATGCTAGCTAGTAGCTAGTATTGATTGAAGTTTTGACCATTGATTAGTTCTCAAGGTTTTTGATGCGGCCCCACGTCTGTGTCCACTTGATTCGGTGTGAAGGAATTTTAAAGAAAATTCTCGGGATGGTTTTGGCGTGGCGTTGCTGTTGATGGTTGTGGCTTCCTGTTGTGGATTTACTTAATTTCCGATTTAAGATATTAAAGAAAAAGGAGGAGGAGGTTGGTTGGAAGACTCAAGATCTTAAACTTATGATGATTATCAACTGGTTATTCTTTTTGTTTTTCGTTTTTTCTTTTATTATTCATCAAGCAATCACGAGCTATTATAAGACGATATGGAAGATGCAGGAGATTCGCTTAGGAAACCTTTGCTCCATACAGGTGGTGTAAACTGAGCTCTACGCAGTCAAGCATAGCGAGCTCCTCTGCTCAGATGCTCCGTGATGGTGCTTTTTATGGGATTGGACTAAATTTCAAACTTTCAATGCTGAATCTTGACTTCTTTCTTCTTGCCCGTCTTCTCTTGATTTTGTCATGGGCGGAAAGGTTAGAACAGGACCTAATTAATGACGATAGAAGATGACGATTTTACCCTACTTCGTCCAATACTACAACTTGGATGGATTCAAGACCTAGCTAGCCATTCCTGATGATCGATTTGCTTGTATGGGGGCTAGCGAGGGGGAAAGGGCCAAAAAGAGAGAGACCCCATTTTACCATGGGAGGAAGACAGATGTTATAAATGCAAATGTCCTCTCATTTGGCCTTGGATGGTCTCTCGTGAGTGATGACTTCCACACGATCAAGAGTGGATGATAGATCTTCATCATCATTCTTCTTTGCCGCCCACACCGAGCATGTTTGAATCTGTCATTTAATTGCCGGCTGTACTTACGGACGTTGTACTCCATGTAAGGACTCGGTACAGGACTGCTTTGGTTATTAAGGGGGGCCGTGGTTAAACTGCTTTCTTGAATTTTAAATTTTTTTTTTGTTAAAATTACGTGTGGTTTGCAATAGAGAGAAAATAATTTTGAAAAAATAAAAAAATCATTGGCATGTATTTTTTAAAAAAAGAACTTTTTTAAAAATTAATAATTTTATTTTAAAAAAAATAATGGGATCAAGCGTTGTAGGCCTGGCACATAGAATTCAAACCTACACATGTGGACTCTTTTTTTTCAAGTCAATGGAAAGGATGATATATTTTTTGTCTCAACAATAAACGAAAAAATGTTTAATTTATTTTTTATTCAAAACACTTAGAAAACATATATGAAATCTTATTTAATCAATTTATAGTCTCAAAAAATACAAAAAACCACCCCAAAATCCATATTCAACTCAAAAACAAAAAAAAATCTTCTAGAGCTCAAATCTTGTTTTTTGTGTTTTCAATGTAAGAACACATTTAATATCAACTTTCATTATCATATAAAAACATTTAACATAAAAATATTAATTGTTTTAGTGTAGAATTGTTACCAAAAGCAACTTTCTCTCTCTAAACTTTAATATGGTGACCCACCTCTTTTCCTTACTGGAAAATGACTAAAAAAAAGAAGAAAAATGAAGTATGGTATCAAAATAAAATGTTTAAAAATTATAGGGATCGGTTAAAAAAAAAATGAAATAATTTCTTATATGATGGATAATAAAGAAATAAGGATGGTTATTATATAAAAAAAAAACATTAAAACATTTAAGGTGGAAAACATTGTCCCCACCTTAACTTTATTTTTTATTCAAATTCTTCTTTTATTATTGAATTTTTTTTATTCAAGTTCTTTTTTTTTAATTGGTCCTTTTTTCTTCTCATTTAACAAATCTCAATTATTTTTTTTTCATTCGCGTCATTTTTTATTGGGTCTTTTTATTTAGCAATTGTAGTGTAGTTTTGCAAAATCAATATCTGATAAACCATGAAACGATATTTAAAATTATTAACGCGCGAGGCAATATAAGATGAAATAAACAATTTCTTATACATTGCAATATTCATCCACAAGATTTTTATTTGCTTGACTGTGTTTTATTCACAACTTAATTCTCTCATGTTAAGTTGATTTCGAGTTGTGTTTGATGTTTTGTTTCGGTTAGTTTTATATAAATATCCTGCAATGTTAATAGTAAGTTTTGATGTCAATTTAACGCTCAATATAGCAAAATAAAATTTATTTTTATTGATTCAAACTAATTAAAGACATAATTTCAAACTAAAGCAAATGTTTTTTAATTTAAATCTTTAAATTCTCATAATAATCATGCATCTTCTAGAAATAACATAGTTGTTATTCAACCTTTATTCTATCTCCGAACTTGTCTTTACAATTTTTATGTTAACATCCCCACTGAAAATCTTCGACTACATACCCACATAATTGCTGAATCCACTGGTTTTGTTTATCTAAATCAGAACAAATCATTAATAAAACCCTTCAAGTATAATGCATGTTGTGCTAGATAAAAGAGAGAGAAGGAAATAAAGCTTTTTGAATGCAGGGGTGGCTGGCAGAGGCCCGACCCCTGCAAATTTTTTTCCCGTTTTCCCCTTGAATATTTATAAATTTTAGTTATAAAATTAGTAAATTTTAACTGTTAATCTTCTCTTGTTTTTTTTTTTTTTTTTAATTTGGCCCCTCGGACTTAATATTCTGGCTCCGACCCTGCATGTATGATGAGTGACATGATGGTTTGCTCCTCGGGGATAAGAAACAACAGAATATTTGTTCATGGACGTGCCATCATCATAGTCTCATCTGGAACATCACTTGCCCACGTGGCTTTGTCTAAAAGGTTCCACCTCATCTATGCATCATAAAATAGTGCATTTTTCCACATTGCACAATCTTTAGACTATGCTTGACAACGCGGTTTACGCGTTCTTCTAATTTTTATATATATATATTTTTTTTGTTAAAAATTATATTTTTTTATGATTTTAGATTGTTTGGATGTGCTGGTATTAAAAATAATTTTTTTAAAATAAAAAATTATTATTTTGATGTATTTCTAAGCGAAAAACACTTTGAATCACTACCAGAATCTCAAACACACCATAACTTCTCTCCTTCTCGACCATGGTTATATAACTTGTGGTGTTGATGGGGTGATTTTCTAACATAAAATCTAATATGGGTTGTTTTTTTTTTAAAAAAAATCTAGTTAGATGTTGAAAGTACTTTGAACTTCAACTAGTATCAAAATCTCAAACACACCCTAATTTCTCTCCTTCTCAACCATGGTTATATAACTTGTGGTGTTGATGGGGTGATTTTCTAATCTAAAATCTAATATGAGGTTGTTTTTTTTAAAAAAAATTCAAGTTAAATGTTGACTCGGATAAATTTGGATAACTTGATAGTTTAATTCATGATCCGATTAAATATAGATGATCTAACAGGTTAACTCATAATCTAATTGACTTAGTTAAACCTAAGTAAGACTTGACTAGATTAATTTCAATATTTAAAAAAAAAATTGAATTCACTCGGCTAAACTGTTATTCAAGCCCTGAACACACAAGTCATTACTATGATTTTAACCTTAAAACTCACTAAGACTTGTGTCAGCCACCATGTGTAAACAAATTATAACAAAAGTTAAATGGTGTGGGAAAATTATTATAGATCCAGAGATATTTTACTGTGAATTGTAATAATAATTTCACTTTCAACAACTTCAGAACCAAGTAGGAGGATTAGAGATGAGTAACAGAAAGTTTGATCAACAAATTAATAGGCAAAATATGAGAACTTTGAGTACGTTGAATCAACATTTTATTGGAGTACAATAAGTATATCCCTACGTTGTTAACAAAAGAAGCTTGCAAGAATAGTTTTTCTTTGTTCTTGATCAAAATTTTTTAAAGTTGCAAGAGCACGGACATATATCTAACAATTGGCATCAACATAGTAGATTTTAGCTCAAATTCTATATTTATTTATTGAAATTTAGCAGTGTTTGACAGAGGTATTTGTTGTTTTTTTTTCTTAACAATACACCAGAAGTTCACAAGGAATTATTAGTTAGATGTTCTAAAACCATTCAACACATTTGTATAAACATTTTGGTTCTCAACAAAACCATTATCTTTGTCCGGCTCACGAAAATTATACAAATCCTAGACACCAGACCCAAGCTACTTGGGTCTGGCAACCATGTCATGCCCAAGAGTCATGAGTTTGGAACTACGCTAAACCTAAGCGACATGAGTTTGGGAACCACACCAGACTCAAGCTACCTGAATCCAGCATCTTAAGTCTAGCAAGCATACTAAACTCATCTTATGTGGACTTGGCAAAAATTACAATGAATAAGTTTTCATATTTATTTGGATTTTATTCTTGCTGTTTTGATTGTGAATTAACTCCACTATATTTTAAAATCTCTTTATTTATATTATTGTTTATGGTTTGTGTTAATTTTTCATTATATTATTAGCCGTTAAAGTTTATATTCTCTTATATATTTAGCATAAACATGAACTATACAGTGGAGGGCGGCGAGGATCTAGTGTTTACATATTTTTATATCTAGTGTTTACAATAGGTTTTTAGTTAAAATGCAATTCAATTAATATTGTTGTTCTAATTTATTTTAAAAGATTACCCTTCTCAGAGCATAAAAAATCCAATAATTTATTGAAATCAGTGCACAATATTGTTATATACCTACCCATCATACTTTACATTAAATTCAACCCTTTTTTATATATTTTTTTAAAAATCGATCCGGTCATGTGGAGGAGCGCGGGGCAATAGAAAAGCTTTCTTTATGATGAGTGACATGATAGTTTGCTCCTTAGGGACAAGAAGCCACAGAATATTTGTTCATGGTCTCATTGCCCACGTGGCTTTGTCTAAAAGGTTCCACCTCATCCAGGCATCATAAAAGAGTGCATTTTCACATAACACACACAATCTTTATCCTCTCCTTCTCAACCATAGTTTCGGGGTGATTTGCTAACCTAAAATCCAGTATGGGTCGGGTTTTTTTTTAAAGAAAATTAAGTTAATATTTACTCGTTAAATTTGAATGACCTGAGAAATTAACTTAAAATTCTGTTAAATTTAGTTGATTCAGTAGAATTCAGTAGAATTTTACTGGATCAATTTCAATAGTTAAAAAAAAAACATTTATTTAAAATAATGTTATTTCAATTAAAAAATTAAAAATATATATTTTGAATTTACTTCACTAATTACTTGAACACATGGTTATAATAAACATAGTTTTTAGGCCTGGGTTCCGGATTTTGACCGGGTCACCTACTCGTCTGAGTTAATTTTTTTTTTTTAAATCAAAACGACATTGTTTTAGTAAAAAAACAAAAAGTCAACGGGTTGTAACCGAGTTTTTTACTGGGTTTTGCTGGGTCAGCTAAGTCACATCGGGTTTTTCTTCTCATATTTTTTTTTAACCCGGTCCAATTCCAACCCTGAATCGATCAAGTTTCAAGTTGATTCATCGGCCAAACTAGATTTTAAAACTTTAATAATAACTATATTTTTAATTGCAAAACTCACCGAGACTTGTGTGAGCCACAAGGATATAAACAAATTGGTGTTCCGATTTATTTTAAAAGATTACCCTTCTTAGAATAAAAAAAAAATCCAATAATTTATTGAAAACAGTGCACTGTATTGTTCTAAACTTACCCATCTTATTTTACATTAAATTTAACCCCTTTTAAAGTTTTGAATGCATAAAATTTGACCGAGTCAATAGGAACAGGTCAAATTAAGATCTCTCTAACCCTGTTTACCCCTTTACAGATATTTCCATCGGTTTCAATGTCGAATTAAAAAAATAATTTGCTCTTATTGTATCGGTCCGACTCCAACAAAGGACAATAAAATACACCATGATTATTATAAATTCTTAGCCATGATTACTAAAGATTAATGACAGTACGGCCAAAAATAATCATAACTGTATTCAGACATATATTATAAATTCCACCCTGATTATTATAATATCTTAGCCAAAGCCAGCTCTCACCCCGTCCGTATTTGACAGGCCGGGTGATACCTAACCTCGGTTACAGGTTTAGATTCTGTTTGATTTTATATTTTAAAAAAATTATTTTTTTATTTTAAATTATTTTTTAAATTATCTTGATATATGAATATTAAAAATAATATTTTATTTTTTTCTTGGGTGGAAATTTTTTTTAGAAGTTATAAAAAAATAAAAAATATTTTTTTATTTATTAATTATATAAAATTTGATCATCGATTTTTTTATTGCTATATATTTTATTTTTATTTTTTTAATTTCATATCTTATAATTTGATTTTTATATCAACTTTTGTCCTTACTCTTTTGATTGTTACTTGTTTTTTTCTTATTCTTTTTCTTCATTGAAATTTTTTATATATCAGATTTGATTCTTATTCTTTTTATTGCTATTTATTTTATTTAAAATAACTTATAAAATTGAAATTTTTTCAATTTTATCCCATTTTGATTTTTTTATCTGTCATATTTGGTTTTTATTTTTTTATTATTTGTTTTATTCAAAATAATTTATGAAATTAGATTTTTTTTCTTCAATTTCATCATCTTTCAACTTTTTTATCTGTCAAATTTGATCCTTGTTATTATAATAAACTTGAAAAAAAAACATTAATAAGTTATTTTTTTAACTCATTTACCATGACACAGTCAAATTTTTGATCAATATAAAAAAATTCTCAATTACAAATCAAAATGTTTATACACGTATCTAATTAATTAAATCGGTATTTGATCAAGAAATATTTAAGATTAAGATATTTAATCTCACAACATAAATCATGTACTTAGTTGTGTTTAACAACCATGTTCCTTATAATATTACTTTCATGTAGTGAAACAACCATGTATGTCTATTAAAAGTAAAAAAAAAAAGTTATAATCCAATCTTGAATGAAAATGATGAAAAAATAACATTAATTAAAAAGGAAAAAAAGACTTGGGTCTACCTGCGTAGACGCGTTAACCCCGCGACCATAAACACATAATTGGAATAATCTCATAGAAAGAAAAATAAGAACAAAAAACACAAAGACCAGTTCTATAAAAAATTAAATGTTGAAAGATGAAATTGAAAAATTATTAGGATATTTTATTGTGCAACATGAGTCTTGTACTAAGTCATTTTAATAACTATATTTCTTAAAATATGTATATATTTTTATATAATCAAGCGATTATCTGCGCAATAAAAACAAATTACCAACAAAAACAAATTGAATGAAACCATAAAACTCAACTATAAAACAATTCAATGTTTAATAATAAAACAACAAAAAATAAAAAATAAAAAAGATTTGGGTCAACTCGTGTTAACCTGCTAACCTTATGACCACGGGTACATGATTAAGATAACCCCAAATAACGAAAAGAGAGAGAAGAAAAGCACGGGGACCAACTCCCAAAAAATTAATTGTTGAAAGATGAAATTAAAAAAATAATAATTAAAAAAGATCTAAAAAGATAAAAATCAACTTGTGTTAACTTTCAAAAACTGTAACTGGATTATGAGACCAATACTTAACAAGTACAAGGCAAACAAAAAAAAAACAACAAAGAAAAATTCTCAATAAAAAAATATTGAGACATGGAACTTTAAAAAATATATTCTAAAAATAAAACCAATAGAAAAAAAATTGAGTTAACCAGGGTTAACCTGCTAACCTCGTGACCATGGAGACAAGATCGAAATAACTCTATAAAAAGGAAAGAGAGAAAAAAAAGGCACAAATATCAACTCTTAAAAAAATAAATGTTGAAGGATGAAATTGATTTTTTAATAAAAAAAATGTAAAAATAGACTGAAGTTAATTAGTGTTAACCTTAAAAAATCATGATCGTGGTCATGACACCGAGGCTGACCGTGTAGAAGGCATGCTCAAAAAACCAATGAAGCTAAATTATCAATAAAAAAAGTTGAGGAATGAAACTAAAAGCAACAAAAAATATGAGTTAGTACGGGTTAACCCGCTAACCCTGCGACCAATGGGTATAGGATTTGGATAATCCTATAAAACGGAAAGCAAAACAAGAAAAAGCTTGAAGACCAACTCCATATAAATAAAATATTGAAGGATAAAAATGATTTTTTTTTTACAAAAGGACCTAATAAAAACCAAAATCAACCCGTGTTAACCCTCGAAACTTGTGTCTCAATAAAAAAATATATCGAGGAATGAAATCTAAAAAAAAGCAAAAAAAAAAGATCCAGAACAAAATAAACATCATTAAAAAAATTGACCAAATTCGACATGAAAAAAATTAAAATAAAATGATGAGGGGTGAAAATAAAAAAATAATCAGTTAAAGGATATAAAAAACGTCAAAAGAATAAGAACCATATTTAATATAAAAATCAAATAAAACCTAATGATTATGAATGAAATTAAAGGGAAAAAATCAAAAGAATAAAAAAAATAAAAATTAGATTAGATATAAAGTATAAATGATAGGATATTCTCATCCTTTGATTAACAACTTTCTATTTTTATTAATTTTTATATATGTGAAAGATAAAATTATTTCCAAGTCAACTTTATTATAATAAACAAAACAAAGATAAAAAGATGAAAAAACCCCTATGAAAAAAGCTTTATGTTTATCTTTACCTATACGAGTAATTTAATTGTGCATAGAAAATCAAAACAAAGATGTAATTTATTTTTTTGGCTTATAAGACTCATCAAGTCATTTATTAATAATAGAAGTCAAAAGTTAGGTTTGTTCCTAATTAATTTGTCGATGACTAATGTATTTTTATGAAAAGACTGAATTACCTTTCATTTGTTAGGTTACTAAACTTTTTTTTGAAGGGCTAGGGAAAGCACTGTTCATTTCTACATTACTTTGCCCATGTAGTTTAAGTTTTTGTTATTTTATCTTTTCATTGATAACATCCCTTTAAAATTGTTATTATGATCTTTTGGTTTTTTTATATGAAATTTTGCTATTTTTTATTATTGTTTTTGTTGTTATTTATTGAAGAATTGTTAAATTCAATTCAAGGAGTTGATTTAAAAATAGATTTCAAGTTATATTAGTTTGGATATTAACATGAGTTTTTAATAACTTGATTAATTCCATTAAATCCAATTTAAACTTATATGAAACAACATAAAAAAAAATTATTTTAATAAAAAATAGTTTATCGAGATAAATATAAATTGCCTTGACAACCTCGTAACCTAAGCTCTTTCCGAATCGGTTGCCGATAGGCTCCGACAACTATGATTTATTGGTTTGAGGTGAATTATTGCTGTCTTTTAACTATAAGTTTTAGTCAATTTATCCATGTTTGTTTTACGTGATTTGTGAATCTCATTCTCATACGATTGTGCGTGGTTTCGCGTGATAATTACCATATCAACCATTTAGCTTACCTTTAATATAAATATATATAAAATCTATTGAAAAATACTCAACTCAGGTTTAAAAGAAAAAGCCGTGATAGATAATCAGGATGAACATGAGATTTTTTAGCCTGATTTCATTTCATTTCAAGATTGATTCTTGACATGTTTTTTCTAATTTACACGTGATTTTAGTTATGAATTTTATCAATTCATAATTTTCTCGAGTGTATTTAAGTAAAGCTCTCGAATGATTTAAATAGAATTAAAAAGCTTTCAATTATTGAATAAATATATTACATTATAAAATAGAGCTGTTCTAGTCAGTTATTTTATACCAATTTCCACTATGTATTTAGTGTTACATACTTGGTATTCCGCTAGACAATAACATGTAGATTTCATATCCATTAACAATTATTATTTTTTTAATATAATAATTAATGATATATACGTGTACTATTCCTATGTGCTATTTGGTATGATGCCAAACATTAACGGTCTGTTTAGCATTGTGTTTATAACTGCGTTTCATCAAATTTTGAATTTTTTTTTGCTAAAATTGAGTGTGGTTTGTACTTTTTGGATCGTTGATGCAAAAATGATTTTTAAAAAATAAAAAAACATCATTGGCATGTATTTCGGCACGAAAAGCTATTTGAAAAGCAACCGCAACCACACTGCCAAACATGCTCTAATTTGTACATTTCATATTGTGTTATTAGTTGTTTAATTATTAACAACTTAAGAAATATAGATTATACACTAAATCCTTAGCAGGCATTCATGTGTAGCGAGTTAGATATTTTTTTAATATAAAAAGAAATATTAAGGTGTTTTTAATGTTTTTATAATATAAAAAAATTAAATTGTACGAGAGTTACTCCCAATGTAATTCGATTTATTTGACAGGTCTAAAGACAAACCATATTACTAATAAAAATATAGTTTGATTGACAAAAATTAAAGACAATATTTTTTTAAATCCATATGAGTTCATCTACAAAATCTACGCTTCGAGTCATGAGATCACAATAACCTTATATAAAACAAATTAAAATAAATTACGAAACTCAGTTTCCAATCAACTCAATATTGGAGGATTTTTTTTTAAAAATAAATTAAAAAGAAGAAACCATAACAAATAATCTAAGAAACATGGATTTAGAAAAACAAAAAAACCAAGGAAAAAAAAACTATTACATAGTAGTGTTTTGTGAGAATTTAGTTTTTTTCTTTTAATAATAATAATAATAATTAATGGGCATGGAGTCACCTACTAGAAATCTAGTTAAAGTAGATTTTTTAAGCTAATGTTTGTTTCACTCAATTCTTCTGCAAATAGAAAAAACTCCACGATGAACTCTATAAGTGTAGCTCAATTCTGTGAATTTTAAACTCAATTCTGTGAATTTTAAACAGATAATATTAATTTGAGTATAAGTTTTGATAAATCTTTTTAATCGATTTAACATTCTTTTATCTCCAAGACATTTTTCCTTGCAGATAAATGATATCTAGCCTAGGGCTCTATGCACTGGCACTAATATCATAAAAAATTCAACATATCATGATGTATCATAGTTCTTAAATTTGGTTTAATTTAATTTGTTGCATTAATTTAAAAAACTTAAATTTAAAACTTGACTTGAATTAAATTTTTAATTGACTACATAAAATAATAATTTAACGAAACTTTATTGACCTAACTAGTTTTTTTTAAAGATAAAGCCACCTTGATTAAATTTGATATAAACTCGAGGTTTTAAACATCAAGAAAAAAAAATTGAACTTGCGATTGTTTTAATAAAAATAATTTAAGTAATTTAATGATTCAAAGTTTTTTTTTTTTACTAATCTTTAATTGATTCAACCCATGACAATCTAAACTTTTTTTTAAAATTAGAGAATTATTTTTTTGAAAAATATTAAACAAGTTATTAAGATAATATTCGGGTTTACTAGATCATCGGGTGAACATTAATTTTTAAGCAGATTAACAAAGTTTTTTGTTTTTTTTTTTCCTTCAACATGAATAAGTTCATGCCTCACACTAACTGATCTCATGTTGACGTACGAGGTTTTGGGTTTTAAAAGAATAGAATCTCGAAGTTGTCCGTGACAATTATCACATTTAGATCGGAGCGCAATTATAGAAACTAGCACATGCATGTCGCAACTTAAACATTCCATAGCTAAGATGTACAAATGGCATGCATAATCTAACGTGCGCGTGATCACGTGCTTTACTCTCGAGTGTGATTCTTTTGTTACTCCCACAATTAGATGGCAACCAAAGCAAAACTCCTTGCAAATAGGAACCGGTTATTGCCGTTAATAGTTAAATCCTCTCCCTGTTACTTCGGTAACTCCGTCCCTTTCTCCGCTGTCAACCCCCTATCCGACGGCGCTCCTCCTCCTTTCCGTACACACCTTAACAGGTTGATAACGGTAACAGACACCAGAGTCAATCACCTCTCCCGTCATTTTCCAGATAAAATAAATCCCGAAACAGAAATAAACTAATCATTATTTTTAACTAATCATTAAATAAACTAATATAAAAGGAGTAAATTATTCTTCAGTCCTTGTTGTTTGACATCAATACAATTTAGTCCTTCATATTTGAAAACCTATAATTCAACCCCTTTACTCATGTTGACCGTTGTCCTGCCATAAAATGCTTGTTTTTCTTCGTTTTTTTTCTTGTAAATTTAAAATATACCCTTTTGAATTTTTTTTATAAACAACAAATAATAATAATAAAAAACCTTTTGCAATATGTCGACATTTTAATTTTTTTACTGTTAAAAAGTACTATTTTTTATAAATATCTTTGATTGTTTTTATGTAAAGACATTATAATTATTAGAAAAATCTAAAGAAGAATCGATTTAGGGAAAACACTTTCAATTACATTATCAAACATAGATTAACACATTTTTAACAAATTATTACTTCCTCAAGTGGTGGATTGTACTCCTATTCATGTAAAATATAAAATTCATTATGGATAATTATTATCAAAGTAAGTTAAAAAGCAATATAATAATTTATAATTATTATCTTTCAAAGGACTGTACATCTATAATTACACTTATATTTTCAAATAAAAAATATTAAAATTGATATTTTTAATTCAGAAATAAAGGTATAATACCAGCCGTGCTTGCATTTTCAAACGGGATTAAAGTAATTTCTTCATATTTTTAATAATTAATAAACAAGAACTAAAACCAAGAGATAAATTATAGATTTTAAAAATAAAGGATTAAATTATAATATTGTTCAGACAATAGGGACTAAATAAACAATTTACTCAAAGCAACAACAAGCATTTGTTTCTGATCGAGAGGGAAACGAAGATAGATGCCATCACACGTACATACAATTTTTAGAGAGACAGAGAGAGTGAACTGTTTCCGTTCCGTTTTTGTTTTTATTTTTATTTTTATTTTTAATTTATAATTTCTTCCTGTTCATTTTGTTTTCTCGACCGGCTCGACGTTAGAGAGAGAAAGAAAAGCGAGAAAACCTAATCGAAGAAAAAGAAAGAAAATTCAATAACTCTCTCTCTCCTTTCTATTTTAAAACTTTTCACTGAAAATTGAAAATCAGCGATCTTGAGCTAGGGTTTTGAATTGATAAAGTCTAAATATAATCGAAGTGAATCTTTCAAGAATGTTAATTAGAGATTTGAATTCGTTTAAATTTTAGCTCCGATCTTGAAATTAGGGCTTGGTAGATTGAGAAATGGACTTGGACGCGTCGATGGCGGCGACCGATCACGATCCGGCGGTGCAGAGCGCTAGTTCTGCGCCAGCAGAAATGGACGGGGAACAGATAGGGGAGCAGTCGCAGCAGCCGGCGGGATCTCAGGATACGTCAACAGCGGCGGTTACGGGTTCTAGTACCACTACAACGGCCCCGCAGCAAGTAGCGCAGGCGCAACAGCAGAGTCCGGTGGTGGGGCCGAGACATGCGCCCACTTATTCGGTGGTGAATGCGAATATGGATAAGAAAGAGGATGGGCCTGGGCCTAGGTGTGGGCATACCTTGACTAATGTGGCTGCTGTCGGAGAAGAAGGGGCGCCTGGGTATATTGGACCAAGGTTGATCTTGTTTGGTGGTGCCACGGCACTTGAGGGAAATTCTGCCTCTACTGGGACTCCTTCTTCGGCTGGGAGCGCTGGAATCAGTATGTTTTTGGTTTTATTTTTTATATCGGTGGTTTTAATTTCTTTGGTTGTTTGATTGTTTCGTGCTCAGTTAATAATCTTTTGCTTGTTTGGTTACTAGGTCTATTAAGAACTTGGTCATAGCTTACTGAATTCTGGTTAAATGGGAAGGAACTGGCATTAGGATTAGGTTGTTATGTGAACTCCAGGGTTGTTTAAATTCAGTGCAATTTAGATGTGGTATTTTGCGTAGTTTGTTTTCCATTTTGGTGAGATTGAACTAATTTTTTCTGCTATTGGTTATGAAGTTGTTTTAGGTGATATGTGGTCCATATTCTTTCTGGTAATACTAAGCAAATTTCTTTATGGTTCTGACCTTCCCAGTAGCCTGGCTGTTCTTTCACTGAGAAATTGAAGCTGCAAAATCATGAGTGGAACTGATTTTACCGTTTCTTTTTGTTTTGCTATACCAGCGGCATTTGAGTTCTACTGTTGTTAGAATTCAACAGGCTTGTGTAATTATTTCCTTAGTCTGTGTTGTGCTCAAGATGCTCATCTTGTCGTTGTCTTGAATGGCAATGCTTTAATGGTGTGTGAAGCTTTTAAGTTGATGCCTAACTCAAAGTAATTAACAAGTATTTCCTATAGTTTGTGATTTGAAAATGCACAAGTCTAGTTGAATGGATATTTAGTTTTCCTGCTGTATTGGTTTTGATATCCTAACTCGTATGGTATCCCTATACTCAGTACTAATTTTCTTGATTCCGAGTAGCATATGGTTGCCATTTCATTCTTTGTGTCCGTCTGATAACCATTGTTGGCATTGAACTGAAATTGCATCCAGAAGAAATGAATGAACACATGATAATGGATCTTTTCTCTACCGAGTCTCATAGTGATAATGTGTCATGAACTTTCATTACCTTCATGATTTGTTATAAACGCAGGACTAGCAGGCGCCACCGCTGATGTTCACTGTTATGATGTGTTAACAAATAAATGGACTAGGTAAGCCTAGCATGTGGAAATCTTCATTTCATGAGCCATTCTACTCTAAAACACTGCTTTCTTCCTCCTATCTGTTACGGGGATCATTTACTACAGAGTTATTGTTGCAGGATTACTCCATTTGGAGAACCACCCACACCAAGGGCTGCCCATGTGGCAACTGCCGTGGGAACTATGGTAGTAATTCAGGTGAGCATATGACAAATTATCTTTGAAGTTCATATCTTTACCAGATCATGGTTATTTTTTACTTTGTTATATTTTAACTGTTCAGTTATAAATTGAATTTTTTCATTCAACACAGGGTGGGATTGGTCCAGCTGGTTTGTCTGCTGAGGATCTTCATGTCCTTGACCTAACACAGCAGCGGCCGCGGTGGCATAGGTTGGAGTCCTTACAAATGCTTGCTCATTCTCTTGTATTTAGTATGTGATTTTGATCTATATGAATGTTAATTTCATGTAGAGTGGTTGTTCAAGGCCCAGGACCAGGCCCACGATATGGGCATGTGATGGCTTTGGTGGGTCAAAGGTATCTCATGGCAATTGGAGGGAATGATGGTAAGTGGCTTCACAGTCGAATCTTAAACCTCATGTTTTGTACATGGAGTTAAACTTAGCATGTTGGATATCACTGCAAGCATGCATATGTGCACATATCAAGATCTTCAATGTATTTTTAAATTTTTTTGGTTTATGCTTTTCAGGAAAAAGGCCTTTGTCTGATGTATGGGCCCTGGACACAGCTGCCAAGCCTTATGAATGGCGTAAACTAGAACCAGAAGGGGAAGGCCCACCACCATGCATGTAAAACTCTCTCTCTTTCTTGCAAATGCAATAAATGATTTAGACACACTGTTACTACGTAATATGTGCGAGCTTATCCATGCGGTAATGCACTCTTCGAATAGGTATCCATTTTCTGAAAGATCCTGGCTTTCGTGCACCTATTGACAACGTTCTTGTACAATCTTTCCATGCTATATATATGGAAAAACTTGAGCGTTAACTTCATGTTTGTTTGGATGTTGGGGCTTATCTAACTGTAACTCCTAACATTTCTACTGTTGGTAACTATTGATGAAATGTTGCATTCAGCTACTATCATTTCATAATGGACAATATCCATTTCATGCACTCTTTGCAAATTGACTCAATGATTTAAAAAATGCGATTTCTTTTCTGTCAGTTTCCTTTTCAGTATGTTAATTTGAGCTTGAATCTTCTCTCTTGGAAAATGAAAGATAACAAATGGTGGAAGGATAGATGGAGACAGAGCATGGTAGAAAAAGATGGAAATGAATTTCCATGTGCGAATGGCAATATTTGCAAGTACTTGTAACATGGATTGCAGTTTAGAAATTGGAGCTTCGTTTTTTACATGTTTGAAATATCAATTGATATCACTAATGGCTTCTTCTATTTTGTTTAGTTGGCTTTTTTCAGTTCCCTTTTATTTTGTAGTTCATTCATCATATCTGAAGGCCTAGCTCACTTGTCCTTTATACTTGGCTAGGTATGCAACTGCAAGTGCTCGTTCAGATGGTCTGCTTCTGCTTTGTGGTGGGAGGGATGCAAACAGTGTGGTAAGCTGAAAACTTGAAATGGTAATAGATACATGTCACAATATTTTTTAGTTCTTAATTGGCTCCTTTGTTTATTACATATTGATTGCTTTAAAGAGATGTTCTCCGATTTTTGTCCTTTGTCATGCAACCTCAGAATGCAAATTGTTAGAACTTTGCTGGCAAACAAGTTGCATGGTGTTGCTAATCTTTCTAATTCATGAAATTAAAAATGGAAACAAAATCCTCTGCACGAATAATGACAATAACTGTATCAGCTTTTGGAAGAAATTTGTACATTTACACTAGTGATCAATAGTGGATATCTATTTTATTAATCTAAATAAACAAATTAGTATTGCTGCCTATCAGAGAGAACAAGATTAATTTCAGAGAACAAGTTTCTAGGTTTTGTAAGCATTTTAAGGGAAGAGCGAGAAACTTTTTTTGTTCCACTGTTCTTTCCCTCCATAATAAGGTGCGTTGTGCAGTTGGGGTCGTTGGGATTTGGAAACTTGTCATATGCATGCTCTTAGTCTTTGCTATTTGGAAAGTTGTCATATGCATTCTCTTATAGTCAGTAGTCAATTCAGCGTGATTTTTGTTTCTGAAGTTTTGAAACTTTTGATTAATGTGGTTTCTCAAATTTGTTCTTTAATTGCTTGGAATTCTTCTGCACGAATAATGACAATAACTGTATCAGCTTTTGGAAGAAATTTGTACATTTACACTAGTGATCAATAGTGGATATCTATTTTATTAATCTAAATAAACAAATTAGTATTGCTACCTATCAGAGAGAACAAGATTAATTTCAGAGAACAAGTTTTTAGGTTTTGTAAGCGTTTTAAGGGAAGAGTGAGAAACTTTTTTTGTTTCACTGTTCTTTCCCTCCATAATAAGGTGCGTTGTGCTGTTGGGGTCGTTGGGATTTGGAAACTTGTCATATGCATTCTCTTAGTCTTTGGTATTTGGAAAGTTGTCATATGCATTCTCTTATAGTCAGTAGTCAATTCAGCGTGATTTTTGTTCCTGAAGTTTTGAAACTTTTGATTAATGTGGTTTCTCAAATTTGTTCTTTAATTGCTTGGAATTCTTCTTATCTCCTGAGTCAACTTTTCCTGGAATGGACTGAATTGTGTAACTTTATGTTCTCTGCATACCTTTTACTTAGATAATAACAATGTTACAGGAACAATGATATTTTTGAATGAAGGAGTTCATAGTTTTGAAATCATGGCCTTCTTCATTTCTTCCAAAATCTTCATTTCATTTGGAAATTTTCATTTTGGGAAGAACATATGGAAATTACTTTGTTTCTGATAATGGCGACACTTTTTTTGTTTGTGATGTGAGATTTTGTTAACCTCTTTTAATGTGTTGCCTGTGTCCTTGCCTCTTGACCTTTTCAGCCACTTGCAAGTGCCTATGGACTTGCTAAACACAGGGATGGCCGTTGGGAATGGGCAATTGCTCCTGGTGTCTCGCCATCTCCAAGATATCAACATGCAGCAGTAGGTTCTTTTGCTTGAATATATTGTTTCTTGATTGACTTCTTCTGTCCTCAAAGATTAATCACTCTTCAATTTTGTAATTTAGGTCTTTGTAAATGCAAGGCTCCATGTATCTGGAGGGGCACTTGGTGGTGGTCGTATGGTAGAAGATTCATCAAGTGTTGCTGGTAAATCCTGAGTTTGCAATCTTTAGGACTCTTACCTCTGGTATTTTATCAGATGGTTTCAGCCCCATTTCTTAATAATGGGTTTTAGGATAAGAAGGCATGCAAAAACATAGCCATCTAGTCAGCCTAGGTGGTTGAGGTTGCCTGATTTTATGGTTTGATACCTGATTTTACCTGCTATATGGTGTACATATAGCTATGAGAGAGATGCTATTGAGCTGAGTGCTATTTGTGAAATTCCTAAAGGATGCAGGGCTCTTACAGCTGAAATTGAAAATTATGAAATATTTGTGCCAAATAACTTATATTTGATGCCACAAGGTTGAGTGGTTTTTCTTTTGGCCCTTTCGCATCGCAAGTTGCATTTAATTGCGTTTTTCCTCTTTTCAATGTCATCAATTTGAGCAGTCAGTTTTATTTAGCTCAAATTTAGTGTTGGGTGGGGGACAATTTAAAATCCAGTTCCAGTGATCTAAGTGCCACTAATAAGATTGTACTTATTACTGTTTTAATTCGTACATTGTCTTCATAGATGGTTCTGCCTAGAATTCCAACAATAACCTCATGCTTTCCCATGTATAGTGTTGGATACTGCAGCAGGAGTTTGGTGTGATACAAAATCTGTGGTCACCAGTCCAAGGACTGGCAGGTACAGTGCCGATGCTGCTGGTGGAGATGCTGCAGTTGAGTTAACAAGGCGTTGCCGGCATGCAGCTGCTGCAGTTGGTGACTTGATTTTTATTTATGGCGGCTTACGTGGCGGTATGCGATGATCCTATTATATTATAATTGCTGCATTTTGGTTATAAGTTTTCTTTTGGCCTTTTGGCCATCATGAGCCAACACTACAAAATAGCTGTATAGTTGAATTCTGTTGTGATGAGCAAAAATTATCTGGATGTTTTGGAAAGATAACTGAGGGACACCTGTTAGGGGATTTTACTCAACGTTTCTCAATTGGTTTTGAAATGGAATTCTGTGGAGTATATTCGACAAGATATGGACACATTGTTAAAGCTCAAGCAGATTTTGTAATATATCCTACATGGCTTTAATTGGAGCAATGTGCGTTTCAGTGCATTAAATGGAGAAACCAATAAGCTTAAACATGCACATCATAGAGCAGGTCAAGATGCCTTCATGGAGTGATGGTTTATAATAATCCCTAACTTGTTAGAATGTGAGCAGAAATTATGGTCTTTGACTCCGTCCTTGTTTATCTTGTCCTGAACTAGTACATTTCCTTTCTATATTGCAACTGCCAGACTTGAACCCTTAACCTAACCTGATGGTTCACGTATGAACACACATTAACAGGCTGCAATGGAGTCTGGTCTGGTGTCATTTTGCTTTCTTTCTGAATGTAAATGATCAATCAAGAGGATTGTTGATGATATAGAGATGTATTCCTTGGAAGAATATTATAAGAACTCAAATCTTGCAGACAGTTTTTTGAAGATTTTCCAATGAGCTCCTCTTATCTTAACACTATAAGTACTGTATTTTGAAACACGCATTTATGCACAGGGGTGTTGCTTGATGACCTACTTGTTGCTGAAGATCTGGCTGCTGCTGAAACAACAAGTGCAGCTTCCCATGCTGCCGCTGCAGCCGCTGCATCCAATGTACAAGCAGGCCGGGCACTTGGAAGATACGGATTTGTGGATGAAAGAACTAGGCAAACCATGCCTGAAGCAGCACCTGATGGTTCTGTTGTGCTGGGCAATCCAGTTGCTCCTCCAGTAAATGGTGACATGTACACTGATATAAGCACAGAGAATGCCATGCTTTCTGGACCGAGGTAAGTCAGCCACTGCATTTGGTCTTTTGCTTTCATTTAAGTAGATAACAATCATCCTTCAAAGAGTTGCTGGATGTGCGTTGTTGCGCAGGAGGACAAACAAAGGTGTTGAGTATTTGGTTGAAGCAGCAGCTGCAGAAGCTCAGGCTATCAGCGCCACTCTGGCTGCTGCCAAGGCACGGCAAGTTAATGGAGAAGTTGAACTACCTGATAGAGATCGTGGGGCAGAGGCTACTCCTAGCGGGAAACAAATATCTACTTTGATTAAGCCTGATTCTGCTGGATCAAACAACATCGCTCCTGCTGGAGTTCGGTTACATCACAGAGCTGTCAGTATAAAATATTTATGAACTTTTTAAATACGATCTGAAGTCAATTTTGGTATGAAATGTGCACATTTACACCAGATGTTATACCTGATGTTTCACTACTGCCCTTTCAGGTTGTTGTAGCTGCTGAGACTGGTGGGGCTTTAGGTGGCATGGTCAGACAGCTTTCAATTGATCAGTTTGAAAATGAAGGCAGGCGGGTAAGTTATGGGACCCCTGAGAGTGCAACTGCAGCTAGGAAACTACTGGATCGACAAATGTCCATCAATAGCGTGCCAAAAAAGGTATTTCAGTGCTTAATTTGAAGTACATGTGCATTGTGGTTATGGAAATGCTTCATGTAGAGACATTTTTATACAATGTAGACTATGTGGGCATGCTGTGCTGCTGACCTGAAATAGTCTGGAAATATTGCTATTGTTAATGCTCTTGCTTTGGCATTTTATTCTGTATACTGCCAAGGTTGTCTTTAATGCAAGTCTGATTATGCGCATGTGGATTGATAGCTGAGATAGGCATATGCATTGTGGATTGAAGTGAAGATTCAATTTAACTAATCTCTTCATTGACGTGTTCCAAATTGAGATTAGTATAATAATATCTGTGTTGCTGGATACTAACATATTCGCTTATATTGCTGAATACTCTACATTGTAAACTACTTCTTGTCTACTGATATACTATTTGGCATAAATTTTAAATAGACATGAAACCTACAGTGTCAAGGTCCATATAAATATTCTTTTCTGCCTTTTCACTAGATATTTTTTTTTCTGTTTTTTTTTGTGTCATTGAGGGATAGTTGTGCCATGTTAGAACATTAGCACCAAGGTCTTGGATATGTCCATCTTATATTCAGGATAAAAGAACACTACTATGTTGCTTAATTCTCCTAAATCTCTCGAATATTGTGTGTTGTTCTTTGCCCCCCTTTAAACTACCTTATGGTCAAGCATTTGTTTTTGGTTGTTGTTTCCAAGTATATGACCCTTCTGTTTTGCAGTGTCATTTCCAACATAATTTCTAGTATCCATCGAAGTCATTTGGTTTTTATTTGATCAAGGAAATGGCTTGGAATCAAATCAGTGCTCCTTAGACTTGTTTGATGTTTAATTCCCCTCTTTTCAACTTAAACCTTTTACTTGGGTTCTTTAGTTGCAAGAGGGGAAATTTTTTAGATGTTGTATGCTTTCCATGTTCATGGGTTGCACCTATTCTTGGATTCTTTAGTTGCAAGAGGTGAAGTTTTGTTAGATTTTTGGCATTTTAGGTGAATCACTTGCCAAGACTTAATTTTCTTGCCCAAATTCTCTGTTTTGTAGCTTAACGTGGTCTTTTTCTATTTTATCAGGTTGTGGCACATCTCTTAAAGCCTCGTGGTTGGAAACCTCCAGTTCGCCGGCAGTTTTTCTTAGATTGCAATGAAATAGCAGATCTTTGTGACAGTGCTGAAAGGATATTTTCAAGTGAACCAAGTGTTTTACAGCTTAAGGCTCCTATCAAGATATTTGGTGATTTGCACGGGCAGTTTGGGGATCTGATGCGCCTTTTTGATGAATATGGTTCACCTTCAACTGCTGGTGACATTGCGTAAGCATTTTTGTGAATATTTATAGGTTCTACATTATGCACGCTGATTCATGTCACCAAAGCTTATTTATCTATATAATGAGATAAAAGTCTGGAAATATTGATCATGATGGACTTTTTTTTATTTTAATTTTTTTCTATATCCAACAGAGAAACCTATCAATTTTGCAGAAAGCTAGTCTCCCACAATTTCACTCCATGAATACTATCAACTATTGAATTTTTTATTTTTAGATCCCTTTCGCATCTAATCCCTAACTTATAATGCCAAATAGTTCAAAATGTACTTCGGAAACCATTTTTTGTTAGCAATCCTCTGTTAAAATGAAAAATCCTCACCTATTACCTGCCTAACTGAAAAGGACAAGCAACAAATTTCCCATGCACCAAATGATGTATGAACTCCATACACAAACCCTCATGAAAGGATTGCTTTGCAATCTCTAAATCCTTGTATGAAGTAATGGGTTAATCTGTGCAAAGTTTAAATGCTTGATGTCAAGGATCAATTTTGGTTTGGATTTCAAATTGGCTTTTGAAAATATTTTTGGATCACAGCTACCCATATTTATATTGTAATGAACTCGGATGCCTTATGGACTTTTCTTTTCCATTTGCCAACCTTGAGAGGTTGTCTTTGGATTATTCCCTCTACAAAGAACTTGTAGGTTGCTGCTGAGAATAAAAAAATTGGGTATTTGTTTTTAAATTATAGGAGAAAGGGTTTAAGGACTTGTAGGTTGAGCTAGTCTAAGGCTATGAAGTGGTGATCTTTTTGGCTGTTTGCTGCAAGATGTGGTAGCAGGAAGAGGGAATTGAGGTTTGGATTAGAGTAGTGAATGGGGGTGGGAGTTGGAAGTGCTCAGTTATCATTTATCAGTAAACTTTTTGTGCGTGAATGTATATGGAGACATGAACATGAACATTCACATGCGGAGATTCACATTTTGTTCTTAAGTTTTTGAGGAGGCTGATTTTATTCTATTACTGTCAGATATATCGACTATCTGTTCCTAGGAGATTATGTTGATCGTGGCCAGCACAGCTTGGAGACCATGACTCTTCTGCTTGCTCTGAAGGTATATTGGCGTGCCTGCTTCGCTTCCTCTCTTTTAGGGTGGATAGATATTTGTTTCTTCTCCACAAATAATCCTTTTGATTTCCTCTTTAAACTTTGCCTTGGATCTTGATGGGAGCTTTCTGCAAATATGTTTGACTGTTGTAGGTTGAGTATCCCAACAATGTACATTTAATTCGTGGGAACCATGAAGCTGCAGATATCAATGCCCTTTTTGGATTCCGGATTGAGTGCATTGAGCGAATGGTATTGTATTATATACATTTCACATCTGTATCCTATCTTAACGACTTGTTAGCTACAAGCTAAAAATGGCTTGATGAACAGGGTGAGAGAGATGGAATTTGGGTTTGGCATCGGATAAATCGATTGTTCAATTGGCTTCCTTTGGCAGCACTAATTGAGAAGAAAATTATTTGTATGCATGGTGGTATTGGTCGGTCAATAAATCATGTGGAACAGATTGAGAATCTTCAACGTCCAATTACCATGGAAGCAGGTTCAATTGTGCTTATGGATTTGTTATGGTCAGTGCTTCTGCTCTATTGCTCTCATTTGCTTATCTATTTGCTTATTTGTCTGTAATTGCATTTTTTCCTCTTCTACTATAGGTCTGACCCAACAGAAAATGACAGCGTGGAAGGATTGCGACCAAATGCTAGGGGTCCAGGGTTGGTAACATTTGGGGTAAGATCAGTTGTATTGCTTGTGTTTAATTCATTACAGTAGTGTAGCTTCCTTGGTTTATATGTCTGTTGCCTTGCAACTTGTTTTCCTTGATGGTCTGTTTGAATTACTAGAGCTTTTTCTAAAATAATGATAGCACAGAAGTAGGTTCTTATTTTTATCTACTTCATTATGCTTACACTGATTCCATGTTCTCAAATTCCTTTCGTGCTATATGATGCAACAGGAGCTTTTGGATTTCATTCTTCTTAAAATTGCAATTCAAGGATTTGTAGCCATTTGGCTGGTTTATTTGATTCAGCACTGGTGTTCATGTCCATGATGGCGATGTTTGTTAACGTGGTCATTAAATATTCTTTTTTCCTTTGCAGCCTGATCGTGTTATGGAGTTCTGCAATAACAATGATCTTCAGTTGATTGTACGTGCCCATGAATGTGTGATGGATGGCTTTGAGCGTTTTGCTCAAGGACATTTAATTACACTTTTCTCCGCCACCAATTATTGTGGTATTTTCTCATCAACTTAACTAGCTATTTATTTTTCATGAGAGTCATGATTAGTAAGTTTTAGTGATTCTATTCCTGCCTGTTTCTACAGGTACTGCAAATAATGCAGGGGCAATCTTAGTTTTGGGAAGAGACCTTGTGGTGGTTCCCAAACTCATTCATCCTTTACCACCAGCAATTTCATCACCAGAAGCTTCACCCGAACGTCATATCGAAGATACATGGATGCAGGTGCTGTTACATTTCAAAATTTTCATGTTTTGATGTATTTTCTTCATGCTGACTTCTGATCTTTAATCCCGTTTCCATTGCATTTCTTATGAGACAGGAGTTGAATGCTAACAGACCTCCTACACCAACTAGAGGCCGTCCTCAAGCAACAAATGATCGTGGCTCTCTTGCTTGGATATAATAGATGCTTCTGATTTTTACACATACTCATTCCGAGCTTGTGCATTCACCCTGGGTTTCTGTCATCTGTATAGAGCATGATGCCACATCCAGGAATTCCAACACTTGCGACTGCCGTTCCTGAGAAATTTGAAGGCTTTCTGATTTTTGATTTTAAGGCAGAGTTGCTAGGCCTTGAGATGGTTACCACACAAGTTTGAGAACCAGGTTGCAGGCGCGGCGGTTAGGTTCACTTTGTTGTGCTAAAGGTTGCAGATCTGAACCACCTGCCCATTGTAAATTGAGCCACAAACAGGTAGGAAGTCTTCCAGGTTTATTTTGACGGGTTGGTAGTGCTGGGTATTTTCACATTAGTTTTTCTTATATTTTTTTTTTTATTCCTTGTTTTAGGCCTAATATTTATTTTTATTTTTTCGCTTTTCATTCTGTTTATGAGGGCACGAGGTCCTTACATTGATGGTGAGATATATATTGTCTAAAATCTTTGTATTATAGAGGTGTTATGTAATTCTCATTTCTGCTCTTTGTACAATATAATTTGTGTGAGGATAAGAAGCTTTTTGGTCTGCGAAAGCCTGAGATTTTTTTCCCGGATTGGCCTTGGGTGATTTTTGCTGCTAGAACTAGAGTAGAAACCGCCTTTTCTGTTCATTTATTTATTTATTTATTTATTTTTTCTCGAGAATTAGAACTAGAGATAAAACCTGGATTTTTTTTTTATTTAATAATTTTTGTTAAAAGAGTTGCAGAGAGGCTTTTGTTGGTGTGGCCTCGCAGCCGATTGATCTCCTGCTGTCTCTTAGTACCAATTTTGTACTGTCATGCTTTTACCCGTGAAGGCTTGGAATGATTCTCTGACCATCAACGAATAGGAAACGCCACAAATAAATAAATAAATAAAGTGAAGGAAAAAAGAACAATGACACAATGAATTTGCCATCTGAAGGACAGCCATTGGAGAACTCCATGTCGTCAGCAGCAGCAGCAGCAGCAGCACTACCTAAAGCTAAGCTGACATGAAAACCAACCAGAGACAAAATAGACTCCATAATCCAAGTTATGACCCTTGCAAGGGGTTGGCTAGAGGCGAGTGTTTTTGTTTGAATGTATTAGATCGACGTGTTTTAATCAAAGTCATGACTGTCATGGTTTACCTCGTGTTCTTATAGCTTGCACAATATTGAAACACTTGTTCTTATACTTGTTTCAAGGAATAATTGTATATTGATATCATAAGTTTGTTAAAAAAATACTTTTAAAAAAATTTAATTTTTTTTCTTTTTCTTTGCTTCAAATTAATATTTTATTTTTAATATTTTCAAATCATTTTGATGTGTTGATGTCAAAAATAATTTTTAAATAATAAAAAATATATATTTTTAATACTTTTCCAAGTAAAAAAACACTATGAAAAATAACCACAATTACACTTCCAAAGATCTTTGTACAAAACTCAACCCAACAAATTAAACCATGGCCTAAGGTTTAAAAATAAAATTAACCTGATTAAGAACTCAAGTTGACTCTTGACCCAGTAATAACCCATGTGACCTCTCTTTTTTTATTTTTTTCTCTCAAAATAATGTTATTTTTATTTTTATATATAAAAAAGGTTGACCCGGGTGACCGAGAGTCTCAAAACTATGCTTTCAACTTCATCATGAAGTAACCCTCTAAAAATAAGGCAGGATCGGTCACAATTAAGCCTGGCATGCCAATCTAATCTTACTTGATTCTGACATTCAAAAGAAAATTGAAAAGAAGAGCAAACCTAAGGCATAACCATGTAAAAGACGGTTATGATAATTATCTTTCAGGGTAACCATTATTGAAGATTTTCAAGCATAGGTGTTCCACATCCACATTACCAGCGTTGTTTCATTCAGTCAAGCAATTGCCGCAATAATTGTAACTTCACACAAATACCGTAGTAATTCTAAATATTCACAGCACGCATAGAAGATAAGCATACGCCTGGCACATGCTTCATATGCTCAAGGGAAACTAAAATACATTAATAGCTAACCATTTAGTCTTCTAAAATCAGTAAAGTGATATATTATATCCGTAATTTTTTCCTCTGACAATCGAGATCTGAAAAGCCTTACCCAGGATTTGGTTTCAACTGAAGGCGTAAGACAATGCTCCGCGAAACCCTATTATCCACTTTAATCATGTCCTTTATACAGGCATGACTTGGACTGATACAATTTTAGACCTACTTCCAGAGCTTCCTTCAACTCCCAGGAAACTCCGTTGTTAATGTCATAGCTATCAAGAGTAGATGATATCATACCAGTTAACCTCGCTTTACTGGCCTTTGAACATAAGACTTGTTGGGATCCTCGGTCTTGAGTTTAGGTGGTCGAATCTCTCCCTTTTTGCCCTGCAAACAAATTAAAAGGAAACAAAGTTTCACCCCTGGTTTTATTGCTTGCTTAAAAAAAATAGTAGAAACTGTTTCTCATCTAGGCTCAGCAAAATCAGTCTATATTCTCACCTTCTTTCCTGTCTTCATAAAATCTCTCCAGCTTGAAACCTGATGATGACCAACAATGGCAATAATAATCAATGTGATGCCACACAATGATGTAAAGCTAAAAATCTCTAATTGGCAGAGCAAACACTTCTCAATAGACACCATTCTACTTTTGAGGGGAGGCAGAAGGAAAAGAATAAAAAAAGTGATTCAAAGTATATACAAGGAAGACAACAACAAAAGAAGTGGTGTGCACGATTGCATTTAGTTACCATAAACATCCACTTATCAACCAGGGAAACTGCAAATTTCTGATATTTTGTATTTGAGTTCTAAGACTTCAAAATGAATCCTTGTAAATTTGCTGCTGATGTGGTTTAAATATGGATGTAGACTAAGACATGAAGATGAGTATGAATAACAAACTGCGTAGTCCCTTTCTCATCTCTAATGGCCATGGTATGCCTCGTAAACTAAGTTTTAATGGTGAAAGTAACAGACTACAGAGGTATTTTAAGATGGCCAGAAGCATCATTTAAATGGGTAAAAGTGATGCTCTTCACAGGAACCACAACATGCCAAATCGCATCTTCTTCTTTTGATCTAACAACTAGAGGACCTTATCACCTATGCCCGTCCGCATCCAGTTTTACAGTATAAAAGTTAATCAACCTTTTCAATTTTCTTTCATGAGTAGATCTACCAGCTAACAAGTGAATTTTATAGAAAGTTGCTATCAAAATTATTCGATCAGAAAAACCCTAAACATTTTACTCTCCTGATTAGTATGTAGTCAAAATGACAAGGGGAGATTTTCAAAAGACCAGAGAAAAGAATGGAGAGGATGATATCTTATATATGAAAAATCCAAACAGAATCACTTTTTGTTGTCTAGAAAACCTGTTTTAATTTTCAAAATTGTTCATGAAAAATAAATATATAAATAAATAAAGACAATAATACAACAAAAGTTGTTTTATTTCTTTTTTTTCTAGAAAAAATAATAGAAAACCGCAATGATACAAAACAACACCTTTGAAATATGAATTCAAATTTTATATGCAGCAAGACATTCCAATTCATGCACTTGTTGAACAATATTAGTCAAAGAACTTGGATCTATCAGATATTGTAACCCTTAGGCATTGGAAAATTGAACAAGCATATAATCAAGGAAATAAAAGTTTAAACTCACAAGTTTCAAAGGTTCGCCAAAGGAAATTAAATTTGGAAAAAAAAAATGTAGAACAAACCCTCTTTTCTCTTGTTCCTTCCCACTGCTCCTCATGTTCACGCTTTCTCTTCCACATCTCCTTTTGTTCTTCTTCATCCTTCTTCAATCTACCTTCCTCTTCTGATATCTAAATGACAAGAAAGAGGATCATGAAAATGCACAACTTTAAACAAGAACACAGGTAGCATAGGAGAAAATAACTGATCTTCCAACATACCCTCATCTGCATTTTCCTCCTCCGCCATTCTTGATCAGTTAATATTTCTCGAACCTTCAATTTGAGCTCCCGCTGGAACTCCTCTGACAGTTCGTATTGTTGATCATATTTTCCCTGTTCACATAAGAGGAAAGAATTCATCATATGACCCTCAAAATAAAAGGAGAAAATAGAGGTTCGGTTCCATAGATGGTCAAGTTGTGGTTGACAACAAATGCCAGTGCAGTAACTACTTTCTTTGAACCAAAAAAAAATCCTTCAATAGATACCAGGAACTCCAAACAAACATGGCAAAATTATTAAAAAATATTTGAAAGTAAAGGATGCTAACTCCAGATTAATGAAACTATCAGATAGAAATTTTCTTCAGTATATTCACAAGGAATTCAGTAAATGTCGATTTGAGAAGATAAAAATTTAACTCAATTTGACTTCAAAATGGCAATAAACAATACAGGTAACACAAACAAAAGGTCTAAGAGATGGAAGGGGAGTAAGCGGTGAGAAGGAAGACAATACGGTAAGATGAGAATCAGCACTCAAATGAATACCAGCAACACAAATTCCACACTAAAAAAAACATTGATTGCATGTCAATTTTTACCTTTTGATTTTTGAAAGAAGTAATTTGCAAAACCATTGTCAATTCTCATTTTTGAAGCTAAGGCAATCATTGTTTATTCTCTACAAGTATTGTTTTACCTTGAGAAACTTTAGCAACAATGATAACATTTTTTTTGGTAGCATTTGATTTAAGGTAAATGCTCAACATTGCCCAGGGCATAGCAAAATTACAAGAGCTACCCACAAGTTTCTGGCTTTGATCAATAACTCTTCAAATTTTCAACTGCCAAGTAAAACTTGACAGAAACCTCATTTTAAGTGTTCGACAACTAGAGGGAATTGAGAAAGTTTTGCAGTGACTGTAGTTACCAAATCTTCTCTGTTTTTTTTTTTTTTGGGATAAATTGGGGAGATGGGGTGTTGAATATGTAATTCAACCATTTGCTCGAAACCTCTAGTATCCAACCTAAAAGATATTTCATGTTAATTCTACATCAAGAATGATCAATTGGCACGAACACAAGAAGCAATCAATGGCAAATATATAATTAAAACCTCACAGACCTCGTCAACCAATGACTTTATTTTGGAGGCTGTATCTTTCTTCAACTGCTTCTTCCTCTTTGCTCGAAGTTCTTCTGCAAATTCACATTACATTATTTATAAGCTCTTCATAAAAATCAATTTGAAAAATGAAAAAAAAAAATACAAGAAGAAGAAGAAAAGAAAGAATAGACAAAGTGAACAGAAATGCTGAAATTCAACATCAGGAATGCACTAATTCAGCATGCAGAGGACAATAAATATAGAAAACACAATGCCATGCTTTTGGATATTTCAGCATATACCCCTTCAAATGTGGCTACAGAAGTAGCAATTCTCATATCAACTTGGAAAATGCAAATACATCTTAATTAAGGGCCAAATGTGTCTGCCACATAAGATGGATGATACATACACGATATATGCTCTAGCAACAAAGAAAGGGGAATAGGAAAATAAACAAGATGCATAAACAAACACGAAATCACCATTAACATTTGCTTTTTTGTTTCAACAAAAATTCATCTGCAATCCATTAAAACAGTAGGGGGAAAGTAAACCATCAAATCTCTAGCACTAACCTTTTGCTGCATTAACCTGGGTAAGAACATAATCTCTTTCTTGTTCTTCAAGTAAGAGTTGCTGGGCTTTTGCCAATGCTGCTCACAAGTTAATGATGCCGTGTGAGTGAGCCATTAAAGTATGCTTCCAGAAGAAAACAATTTCCAAGTTATGTATCAATACTTAATGCACACATATGGTTATGATTGTTATTCCTTATCTGTTCACATGATATATGGATTACCAATCAAAAAGCCATCCGGAAACAGCTCATCACAAATTACAAACAACCATCAAATACACAACATGTTGGAATGATAGTCTCTTTAAAGATCAGAGTTAAGTCGAGCATAGCATAACCAAAGTCTAAAACCTGTAACAGCGCCAGTGAAGTCATTCTTCAATTTTCTGATTTTCTGCTTTAGAACAATGCATATCACTTGTAATCCTTTAAGTCCTCATCCAGAAAGTCTGCTTTCTGGCACAGTAACTCTCTTGCATCACTGTGGCTAAAAGACAGAAGAATATTTTTGTGGGGGTAGATCACAACTATCTTAATTTAATCTCAATAGGAAATATATTCTTAATCATTTCCTAATTTTGATCTTTTTGAAGAAGGAGACTTATTGCTTGTCAGTTGTGCATATAGCTTCTAAGAGCTTTACCAAAGGTCCAAAGCTAGTCTTCCATAAAGCAATAAGTTTATCTGGATACAAAATCTAACATTTCCGGCCCATTTTTCAACCACAACACCAAGAGAAAATCAAATTACCATCAATATGCCATCATTTACTATCTCCTCTTTACTTCAAATCATGATGCACCTTCACACTGCCAGTTTCATTATGCCGAAGAAATCATATCACAGCGAATTATAAAAATTACAACTTCCTGTAATTTATCTACACTTCATGTCTGGAAATAGCAGTTGTTATTGCGTTAGCCAGGTTTTCTCAATATGTATAGTTCTACTAATATGATGGATTGAGCTAAGTTCACGCTGGGCTGGATCTGGATCTGGATCTGGATCGAGTTTGGTTTAAAATATTTGGCCAGATACAGTATTTCCAGGTCTAAACTCGATTTGTCCAAAACATGGCAGAAGACCTTAAGTTGGAGTTGACATCTTTTCAAGTCAACGCAAAAGTTCGTATTTCCAGTTTGTGAATAGAAAATCAATATGATAAAAGATAACGAGCCAGTCACAATATTCATGTTCTCACAAACCATGCAAGATATAATGAATAGAAAAATTTACCACCAAAAGCTTCTTTTGCTTGTGGATGCTTGCACTTATCAGGATGAACCAACAAAGATAACTGCATGAAATTACACGCAAAGCATGTAAAATTGTGAATAAGTTGCTAAATAATGAACACAATAGTAAAACAGTAAATCCCATCACCTAGATGAGAATAATTACCTTGCGATACTGCTTTTTGATATCCTCTGGAGATGCTTCAAATGGTAAATTTAGATACTCAAATGGGTTTAACTTGAAGCATGAAAGAATCCTAAAGAGTTTTAAAATTTTTCCAAGGAGACAAAAATAAATTAGAACAGAAATCGAATGAGAAGTTTGCATTTTAAACATTACACAAGGAAATAGCATCTAAATAGCATCAAATGCTATCACATGGATTTCCTCCCCTTCCCTTCCTCTCCAATGACATATTTGCTTCTATGATAATGCAAATCAGTATAACTTATTGAGATGAAGGATGGAGATGAATCAACCAATGGATGCTTATCAAAATACTGAATAAAAACAAAAACAAAGAAGAAGAAAACTTTACAAAAACCCCGAGTTGTTTCAAGGGTTTCTCAATGTAGAAGATTTCAACTCTTTTTTGTTCAAATTCTCCAAATTTCCTAAACCATCTCTTTCTAAACATTCCAATGGAGCATTATTTTACAACAGATTACGATGATATGATTAACTGTTCAAAGATCATTCAATCACTCAAAATAATATCATCGATCTTTAAAAATTAATTAAATGAATTCAAGTAAATCAAATGTTTATTTCTCAAAAATTAATATTATATGAGTGAATAAATAAATTGAAGTAAAAAAATAATATTCAAGCACAAAATTCACAATTTAATCTCTGTAATTAACACATCAAATAATCAATCGATCGAAAAGAAAAGAAAAGAAAGGCAATATCCAAATCACAGGCAAGTAAATAGATACAGTTTTTGGTTCAAAATCATAAACCCTAATTAAAACGCCAATTACGATTCAAATGCATGTATATATACATAAATAGAATTAATTAATTACACAGAGAGAGACCTGGTGACTTCGTTATCTCGCTCGACTTCGCTGACTTCGGCGAAGAAGCTCTTGAGAAGCATATCATCGTAGGCGGTGGTGGAGCTTGCTTCTCCCATAGCGCTCGCTTTTAGCTGCTTTTACTCTCTCTTTCTCTTCCCCGCTGTATGGTCGTTTTCTTGTTTCGTGCTTCTCTATCTATCTTTTCTAGGTTTTTCGTTGGTGGAGGTCCCTGTGATCCAGTGATTGAGTCATATTGGACCCTATGGTTCTACAAAATGCAATTGAATCCTTTTAATCTTAATGCAAAATTAGTTTCTCCAAATAACATTTTTGAAACCTTGAATTCCATTCAAAGCTTTTAATGAACCTAAAGTTAGTATTAAGAATTGAATTTCAAATAAAATTTAATCTTTAAAAATTATATAAAAATAAATTAAAAGTTAACCTCTTTGATGTATAATTTCAAATAAAAAAAATTTAATATTAAAACTAGTTTTTTTAAAATACTCATCAACCCATATCTTTTTTTTAGAAAAAATTGAGAAAATAAAATGAAGGGTATGAAAGTAATATAAAAAACAAAATTATTTGAATTTCAACTCAGTCTTAAGTTATAAATTAGGTGATTTAACTCAGTTGATCAAAATGACACTGTTTTATTAAAAAAAGTTAAAATAATATTATTTTTTAAAAAATTATTAATGAATTTATACCGGGTCGGTTGATTTATTGAATCAACTCCCACTCAGTTTTTTTAAAACCTAGCCTGGATTAGATCTTTGATTAATCCACCGAGCTAAGCCATATCAAGTTTAATAATACTAATAAAAATTATTCAAGTGATCAATACAAGATAAATCCAGTATGAATATCAAAATTAGGTAATAGTTAGTGTAAGTAAATTAATTTTGGTTTCCAATAAAAATATACTAGAAATCTGACACGTGAATTGTCATCCATAATTCTCTTTTCAATTTTTTTTAAACTAATCTCCGTTAAGTTAACGGGTCAACATCAGAAAATTTAGCAAATTATCATTTTAAATAATAATTGACCTAGGGAGAGGTTGAATTTGTTATAAATCCAAACTATTAAGGACCTAATTGTGGTTATAGTTTAAAATGAGTGACTCAATGAGCAACAGGGACCTCTTAATTTCGAAAATCCAACACTTCTATTTTCTTCCTCCTCCAAATATTTTGATGACTCGTAATTCACGGCCGTGAAAAAAAAAAAAAAAACTTCTTCATACAATATTATCATTATTGGACCGAACATTAATCCAATGGCGGTAGCGGATTTGCTGTGGAAATCTGGTGTTCGGTTCCTTTTGTAGAGATGGCAGCGAGTAGACATTGGTGGGGTTTATTTATATTTGTACCTTATAAATTATTTTTGAAGTAAAACAAATTAGATATTTATATTTTATTCATAAGAATTGAGGTATTTTTATTATTATTCATTGTACAACTATTAATTATTATTTAATAAAATATAAAATAATAATTATATATATATATATATATATATATATTAAATGAAAGATGTAAATAGCATATTGAATTAAATGGATCAATATCTATTGAATAATATTTATTATTTATTAAGTAAAAAAAAAAACTCATATATTTTAGTTCAGTATTTAGGTTAAAATTAAATTGACATTCCTATCTTTTTGGGTGCATGGTTTTTTTTTATTCTAATATTTTTTACAAGTGCATGACATGCCATAAAATCTATGGTGGATGGTGCACAACCTGTCAAGGTTTAAACCGGTTGGGTTATCAATATTCAAATTGAGTTCAATCAAATATGACTAGTTCATTTACACATATATGGATACATAATTTTAACAAGCATCTGGAATTTAACATGCATATATAAATATTTGATTTTAATAAATATATATAACTGGGTATAATTTTTATTTAAAATATTTTTACAAAAAAAATATACAAACCTTTGATTCTTCCCTTGAATTTGATACATGACGACTTGATTTATTTGTGAAATCAAGCTAAAATTTATGCCTTATAAGAACGTGAATTTAAGCGTGTATTGTGAGGTGAGATTTGATATTTTAAAGAGTGCATTTGATTTGTCTTTAAAGTATTGTCAAAGAACTTTTATAGAACTTTTAGGCTTGATCCAACAAAACTTTTGTAGATTTCAAGCATAGATGAAAAAAACTTGAGAGCTCTTAAGTGAGCTTCCTTGTTTAAAAAACTTGTTTTGAAGAAAATTTTGTATCCTCAGGGGTTTTTTTTTTTTTTTTTTTTGTCTAGGTTGAGATCCTTTATTTATAATGGTTTGTCTCCCAAGTCCTTTTCTAAAGGTACATGATATTATTTTTTGGTTGATTATTATTTATGAGATCTTATATTTATGATAAAATATTTTAAATATCTCATCCCATGTATTAATCTTTCATTGATGAAGAAATATATGAAGACCTATTTATTTTTTATGTTATTTATTTTAATTTTATTTTATCATTTCATGTAAAAATAAAATAAGAATGACACATTCTAAAATTTGATTTGTAGAACTTTTTTTTTTGTTCCTACATATATCTCCTCGAAATAAATTCACTCACACTAAAAATTAATTGGGCATATCTAGAAAATATGGTTGAGAGGGTTTTATAATTTGAATATATTTTTTTGACTAAAATTTAATTTCATCATATTAAATTTTCATAATAAATTAATATAGACATATTTTATCATGAAAAGATAATAGAATTATTAAAATTAAAAATTTAAGGATGAACTTATCAAATCAAATAATTGAATTAAATTAAAGTTCAATGATAAATTTAAAATGATTACATATAGGAAAAATAAAATGTGTCCTCCAACAATTTGGACCGGACTGCATGATTTTTTTCCCACTATAAATGGTTACTTACTTACTGCCACATCTTGTATTAAAGGCTTCGTCATCTTGGATTGGGTAAAAAAAATTAAAAAATTGATTAAATTAAAAAAATTAAAAAAATAATTAGAAAAACTAAACCTTAAAAAAATTAATTAAACCAATTAAAATTTAAAAAAACCAACCGGTTCGGAAAATTTGTGCAGAGGAGGAGAAATTTGTGCAGTTATGTTTCTTTGAATGGAAAGGAAAATTTAACTCCCTATGTGCCTGTTTCAGAAGAGGAAAAGAAACAGCAAACCCACCTTATTTTCACAGAACAAGAATCCTTTTATTTTTTTTGCATTTGTTGTACCATATACTTCTTAGAGCCCCTCAAACAGTTGGATATAAATACAAACATATACACAAGCACCATTAACGCATGTCAAGCATTTCCAGTTAAGCCTACGGTTGTCATGTTGCTGCTTTTGCTGATTCCTTTGACGGCCTCTGCTCGACCAATCCTCCTATGGCAACTGCTGAACCTCCCTCGATTCTTGAGTGCCAACTTCTACTTTTCCCAGTAATTTTGCACATACGCGTAGACACCGACGAGAGGACCAAGGATAAGGGTGGCGCTGACCCAGTTCTCAGAGAATTTGTGGTGGATCTTACCAGGTAGATCTTTCCATACACCAGACATCACCTTCTGCTGAACCGGCAACGAAGCGTACACCAATGCTTGCATTCTTCACTGGTTGCTTTCCACGGTTTCAAGTCACTCGTATTTTTTTCTCTCGCATAATTTAATGCTCATATTTTGATATATTGCTGTGATTTTTTATTATGCAAGTCTTACTTCATGACCTTCATAGACAGGCTAAACTCTTTTTTTTTAAACATTTTTTTTGGAACTTTAATATAGGTCACCCATTTGATTCGTAGGTTGTTTGTGCTCATCTTAACCTTCCTTGGTGTTTGGTGATACCATTTCTCAAACAGTTGCTCCTCTTAACTATATGCTGTGACAATTCAAAACCTCCTTTCAATGCTAAGACACTTTTTTTTAGATGGTAATTTATAAGAATTTTTCTTCTTCTTCTTTTTTCCGAAAGATTTTTAGTAATTAAGGACAAGTTTCATTGAACAAGCCTTCGTGTACACGAACTTGCTATTGGTCCATTCACTAAAAAGTGATTTTCTGATAGAATTAAGCATTTAATTTCTTGGTCATTAGAGACTTCTTGTGAATTTTACAGTCCTCCTTTTCATATTTGATAGCCTTTTCAGTTGATCTATCGCTACTAAATTATTGTAAACGGGCTGAAGACGCTAATTTCAAAGATTACTTCCTAATCTCTAATGAACTTAACTATACTCTCAAGTATTGGGAATGAACATAAGATGTTTTGAAACATTATGAGCCGATCCTCGATAGGGCACATATTCGAGACACCATTTTTGCATTCATTTTTATGTATGATTGGCAGATGAATGCTATCTGTTTTTTCTGTAACCTTTGGAATCCTTCTACTAACATGTTATGTACCCTGAATGATGAGGAGTTTATGTCACTCTGGGAATTGAAATTATCTGGCAGCTTATCTATTTTTGGCACTTTTTATGATAAAGTCATCCCTTCTGCTGATGAACTTAATGAAGCTGATAAGAAAGGAGGTTCCTTTCTTCCAAAAAGTTGTATGAACCTATTTATTTCCTTTCATAAATAATGTGAGATTGTTGATAGCGTTTATGCAATGACTCTTTAAGATTGAGTAGATTTCTAGTCCCGTGATGCCTTGAGATATAAGGTGCCTTTCTCTATGAGTAAGTCTAGTGAATCCAATAAGATTACGTATCCATCAAGTTTAATTGACAAGTCTCGTGTTTGCTCTAGCAAATTCACGCATCCTCTTACAGAGCTTAATATCCATTTTCATATTCAAGATAAAGTTTTTTTAGCAGCTTTTCTTTCATGTTGCCTATGCAAATTTGTACTTTCCAGTAAAGATGGTGGTTTTATTTATCCTAGTATTTTTAAAGGAGCATCTATGATAGTAGCTGAAAGGCAATTCTCTCTTGCAATACCAGTTTTAATAAGTATTGTCAAGGATATAAGCGAGATTCAATTTGCATTGGTGAGATTGCACGGGACATCCTTTTTCCTATTCATTTTCTTAGCAATTGGCTTACAGAAAAAATTAGCATGCATCAAACAACTACTAGCCCTATCAAGTTAGTTGGGATGACTAAATATGTCGGCGAGGGGTTAACAAAAAAATTCAATGAATCTCAAGCTAATGATCTCTTAAGAAATCCCATAAGAATTATATCTCCTGCATCATTTCTCGTGGCAAATTTGTTGTCTTGCATGATGAAGGAAATTTATCGATCTTCAAGAGTGACTACTTTATGTGTATTTGATCCGACTATTTGACTCTGTGTTATGATGATACTTATATTATTGAGCTATATTTTCCTGATATATTCAGTAGATAATTAGATTTTGCCAACATATTCCCCGTGACTTTGGAAGGTGAACTGAGATTCCAACTTTGGAAGATGCATTTCAACTTTAGCATAGCTTTACTAAACTCAACACTCATTCTCAATGCAAGTTTCCCTTGCCTTCAAGTGCTGGAATTTCTTTGGTGACTAAACACTACATGAATTGGTGGACTTCAAAGTGGTCCAAAGTTTGTTCTCAAAAGATGGAAGTCATTCTCAAAAGTCTTACCAATGTTGTTACAATATCACTGAAGAGAAAAGAGAAGGCTGATTCTATCTTAAATAAGAATAAAAGAATTTCTCCTACCCATATAAGAGCCAAACAAGTAGTTGATGTTGATTTAGACAAAGATGATGGTGCCTAAACATATACCTATATAAAAAAGACACCAATTGTGATTCATAGTGTGAAGGAAATGAGTGTTTCAAAATATTATTTTAAGAAGAAATCCATTAGCTTAGGGGGTAAAGAAAGGGAAGTCTAGCTCTATTTTTTACGACTAATTAATGGACAACAACCCTCGGGTCTAAACCTAAATTTCATTATAGGACCAAACAAAGATATGTCAATAGTCCATCAAAAGTTCCATGTAATCCCCTTCTTTTTAGGTGATAAGTTTACAATGATGAAGGGTAGGCGTCGGTTTTCAATGGTGTCTATGTTAATCTCTTTAAATTCATCCACTATAAGCTTATTTTCTGATCCAAACATAGGCAAATCCTCCTCAACATCTTCTTTAACGAGAAGCTCATCATTATCATCGTCTTCAATAGTGATATGATTTGAAGTGAGATGTATTATTTCATCTTATTTCTCTTTATCAGAGGGGTTTGTGATCACTATTGTGTGTTTTTTCCCTTTCAATATCACCTTAAAACTTACCACCCATTTATATTATCTCTTCATGTGTGAAGGTATTTTGATATGAAGATCTTTTAAACCCTTCACTAAATTTGGTTGATGATTGAGTACATGTTTATCATCTTTTGATTTGGGTTATCCAAGTCTTGTGAAGATTAACGTCTGTTTTAGAGTCATTTCACTCTTTTGGGTTCCAATCCTATCAAAGATTGAAGCACAAGTCATAGTCATACCAAGGCGATCCCAAACTTAAACTCTAAGAGGTGTAGGAAGACTTTGCTATTTATCCTTCACTTTTTCCGTATTTATATATTGTGAGGCCTTTTTTTAGTTTTAAAATAAAACGGTGTAGAAGATTCATATCCAAGACCAACTCTTGAAGTTTTGCTAGAAGTTTTCTTCTTTCTCCAAGTCTCCCTAGTCTTCGTAGAAACTTGTTTACATTCGATTCAAGTTATATCACTATCCTTTGCTAATTTACTAACATCTTCACGATTATAAATAGCCTTGGCTAGAAGCTTATAAGCATTGGGATCAAAGCCATTCAATCGTTTATTAGGGAGTCTTTCAAGATTTATAACCATCGACTTAGTTTGATGAACAAACCCTTTTAATAAAGGTTCTGAGACCTTGATCAATGCGAGATTAGTAGCTAGTAAGGTCAAGTTTTCAATCCCCTTAGTGATTTTCTATTCATCCTTGGTAAAATAAGAATGACCCTTTTTTCTTGTTGATACCAGGATATATCGTAGTACAATGGCTTTACATAATACTTTACTATCAATAAAGTTTTCTACTATATTTTCTTTTCCTTTATTCTTTATTGGAGGAGTCACTCCTTCATTTGCCGATAACTTATGCCCTTCTGAGCTCTTAGAGTCAACTCTTCTCTCACTTTGATGGTCATATAAAGATTGCAGTTCGTTTATCATAGCCGACTTAAAAAAGAACTTTGCGTTGGCAAAATGGGCTTCAACTATAGTAAAGGGGTTGATATCTGCCATTATCTTTCTCACTTATCCATTTTGACAATACTTAAAGCATTGATGGAGTGTTGAAGAGACAATACCATTTCATGTATCCATGGTCATTCAAGTAGCATGTTGTAAGTTGTAAGTAGTTTTGACATCTATGACATGAAGAAATACATTAGACTTCATACCTTCCATATGTATCACAAGTCTTATCTTTCCCACAATGTTTTTCCCTCATTGATTAAAGCCTTGAATCATCAGATGTCTTGGGAAGAGTTTATCTATAGAAATTTCAAGCTATATATTTTTATGGTTTTAAGAGGTAGTATATTGATAGTTGAACCATCATCCACTAAAATACAATTCTCCATCTTTTTGACGACATATCTTTTGAGAAAAAAGTGATTATAAAGTTTGGATCCAAGTAATAAGTCTTCATCGTTAATAGATATCTACGTGGTGCATACACCATGAGGCAAGTTTGGAGAGTCATTATGGCTTTCTTCCATGGTTTCTTTAGTAGACGTTTTCTCTTCATCAACCTAACAGCAAGTTATAGATAGATTTTCCATCATTCTCAGCTCCATTGGCATTTACTCATTTAGTGTAATGAATTTTCTTAAGTTTTGAGTTGGAAAAACCTCCTATCTAATAGCTATGGACTTTCGATGTATCTTTCGATGCATCGGCTCATCAATTGCCTTCTTCACCATTAAGATTTGTATTATAGATAGCTTTATCATACATGTGCGTTTCTTTATCCCTCTTTTATGAGTGACTAAAGTCTATCCTTCATTGTCACTATCATTAGACAAATTAAGCTTCAAGTCACTAACTTAAAGTACAAGGGTTGTACATAAAGCTTGACTTGGGAACCTAGTGAAGCTTGTAGGCAAAAAAACACCAAGTTCCATTGGTTTAAAGGAGCCAAAACTTATTATAAGGAGCAATTGATGTGGACCTAAATTCATGATATTCGTGATGTTAAAAGTTGTTCGTTCTTCATAAAAAATGATGTCCCTATTCTTATATAGCCTTAAGATCTTGTCTTACATTTCTCTATGGGGTGATTGATCAATCAATGATATTTACAATAATTTGAATTGTCTACTTGGTTCGCCTCTTTAAGACATTTTACCTTTGACAACTCGATGAGATTTACCTCAAGCAAATCATCTAGTATGCTAGATATGTCTGAGTCAGGGAATGGATACACCTTTTCTTGTCATTCTTTCAGGGATGACTTTTTTCTTTCACTCTTTTGAAAAGTAGTCAATGTTGCACGATCATTCCTCTTAACTATAATTGGTACCTTTTCGGCAACAAAGTTAATTACTAAAGACTGCTTTTCATTGATTTTTGGAGCACTCTTTCTAAATCTATGACCTTTAAGCTTATTTCTCTTCAGCTTTTTCATAGGTAATGACGAGCTTTCAACTACAACAATACTAAGTTCCATGTTGTGTGTTTAAGTAGTTGATTTTTCAAAATACTTTGGTTTAATGCCTTGTAAAATATAGCGTAGTCCCCAATGTATCCTTTGAATACACACATCTAACATAAAAGTTTCAATTAGTCAATCCTTATAGCTGAGGCTAAGGTTTCTACATCGATGAATGTAGTTGATGATAGACTTCTCCTTTCATTGACATGCATTAGTGAATTCAATCATGCTGAACACATGATGAGTGTTGTAGAAGCAGTTAAGAAACTCATGTACCATTCAAAGGCATTACTTTTCAAGGAATGAACAAATTGTTTTACCATGAGATCACCATTAGTTTTTGCATTGTTACAAGTCTATATAAAGTGAGCCATATGTTGCCTTGAATTCCCATTGCCATCGAATTATTGAGACTTTGGTGGTAGATAGCTCAAAGGTATCCTTAGACTTTGGTGGTAGATAGCTCAAATGTATCCTTAATAGGTTGATCATTTGGGTATATGGCTTTGTATAAAAATATAAAGGTTGAATTGAACTTTCTATTTGGTCCGTGATGGCTATATTGATAAGTTCTTTCAGTTGATTCATGGTGAAAATGCTATTGGTAATACCACGAATATTCCTTGTAACTTTGATTATGGAATCTTCAATGATATCTAGTTGATCTACTTACACAGCTTTAGTTGTCAAAGTTTGGCCTTCCTTATTCATGCTTTCGAGTTTGTTCATCAACTTTACTATCTTATGGTCTTTTAGCTTGAGTGAAATCGAAATCCTCTCTATGAGTTTTGTCAAGTTAACCATTTAATCCTCTAAAGATATAGTCTTAGTCGTCATCATTGACATGAAGCTAAAACTCGAAGCCTTACTCAGTGATTGACATGTAGAAGTCTCTATGGCTGAATTATCAAAGTAGTCACCTTGAGTGTCTAAGAAAAGTCTATGTGCTCCCTTTGAATTTTATGGTGGAGTTACTTGTAGATATTAGCTCGAGAATCGACAGCGCATATGATAGATTTTGTTTTCAATGGCGATGTTGAAGAATCTTCAATGGTATGTTGACGACTTGAATCAATAGCCTTGCTGCTTTTGGAAGCGACAATGATGATCATGTTTTTTCTAGTTGCCATTGAAAGGTCGTTGAAAATTCTTGTTTGAAGGGAATAGATGAGAGGTAGAGATGTTCCTTGTGGAGTCGCCAGAAATTTATAGACATAATTTTGAACACCTAAAATTTGGCATGCACATGTACAAATATTTGATTTTATTAAATTAAAATGAATAGGTATAATCTTTATTTAAAATATTCTTACAAAAGAATAAACAATCATCTGATTTTTTCCTTGAATTCGATATGTGGTGACTTAATTTATTTGTGAAGATTTGTGCTTCATAAGAACACGAATTTGAGCGTATATTGCAAAACGAGATTTGAAAATTTGATGATTTGAAAAGTACATTTGATTTGTCTTCAAAGTGTTGTTCAAGAAATCTTATGGGGCATTTTAGGTTTGATCCAACAGAGCTTCGTTCTTTATAGACTTCAAACGTGGATGAAAGAGGCATGAGAGTTTTTTAGAGAGCTTTCTTGCTTGAAAACTTGTGTCGAAGAAAATTTTGTATATTCAAGAATCATTTGTTTTTTTTTTTTTTTTTGTCTAGGTTGAGACCCTCTATTTATAGAGGTTTGTAGGGGCTCTTAGGTCCTTTTCTAATGTCACATAACATTATTTTATTGATTGATTTTTATTTATAAGATCTTGTATTTATGACAAAATATCTTAAATATCTCATCTCATTTCATTGACCAAGAAATATATGAAGTCCCATTTATTTTCCATGTTATTTATTTTAATTTTGTTTTGTCCTTTCATGTGTAAAAACAATATATGACACATGGTGGAATTTGATTTGTAGATTTTTTTTGTTTCTACAATATAATTCAATACAAAAACATCAAAGTAATTTAATAACTAGATTCATTGATTTTCTGATTAGATCATTTGGTTTAGTTCGATGTTTAACAACATTGGTATTATAGTATTATTTTTTGACAATTAAATAATATTTTTTCAAATAGAAAATAAGAAATNCNNTTCAATTTTTAATTAAAAATATAAAATAAATATATGGAGGTTATAGAAAGAAGGGAACCAAATGCATAACATTTGTTCTTTTAAGTGAAAATGTTAAAATATGGTTATAGATATAGTTTTTTTCTTGAAAATTGCGACACAAATTAAAAAAAAAACAAATTTTGTTTTCTATATAATAGATCCACCATAAGTTTTTCTATTTAAAAAGTTTTTAATGAATAAATAACACTAACACTAGACATTTTAATTCTTCTTTTTCCTTTTGTATTTATTTATGCAAAATGACTTTTAAAAAAAATTTAATAACTGCAATAAAAAAGTTTGGAATATCATCATTATCATTATAAATTTTAATTTCTATAACCAAATTGTATTATATGGATGAATTAGGTATTAGAGGTTCAAATATAAATCATGTTCAATTTTATTAATAATGAAACAATATTGTGGAAATGCTAAATATAATTTTAACTCCAATTTGATAATGATAATAACTGTTTTTAGTTTAATAACTAACCATGTACCCATGCTCGCCACAAAATGTTTTTTTTCTTTAAAAATGATGTTCATATAGCACAAATATGTTTTGAAGAAGGAAAAAAATCTGCAACTTAAATCATAGACTGGATTAGGTTAAATAAATTGATTTTATTTTAATCAGATAATAAAAAAAAGATAATGAGAGCAAATGAACAAAAAAAATAAAATAAAATAATAACAATAACTTGAGATTTTTTTTTTTGTAAATGGGGACAAATGATGTACCTCAATCCCCAGCCCATTAAATATGGAAGGGCAAAATTAGATAAAAAAGACAAAAAAAATAGCTTGAGTCAATTCGAGTTAGTATGACAAACCTATAGCTCAGAGAATAAAGGGACAAGCCAACCCGAGTTGTAAAGGCAATGTTAGTGTTTTTAAAGAAACAAGAAAAATATGAGATCCAGATTATTGACTTAACTAGGTTTAATAAACTCAGTTAATTTAATAATATAATTTTAAAAAATACATTGCAAATAACACGAACAGAAAAAGGCAATAATTAACCATAAAAACTAATCTGCTAGTATTATACTTGGAAGAAGAATAAAAAAAAGTTCGTTGAAGACCTACCATTGCTTCGATATAGACATTGCTTAACTATTAGAAAGAGTTTATCAAGACGGTTCAAAAATCATTGCGAAGGCTTCATGATGACACCAAAAGAGGCTGCTCCGCTATCAAAGCAATGACTCATAAATCAAATTAAACAAAATATCATAAGATGAGCATCTCATGTTTGTATTTATTCAATCAATTTAATATAATTGAAAAATAAAATTTCTAAAAAAGTTAAAATTAACAGAGAATGATAAATAAAAAGACCAAAGATAACTCGAGTTATTATCAAATTTATTAAAAAATCCTATAAAAAGAAAATAAAAAAATAACAGAGTCTAGTCTCCAATTAAATAAATGCCAAGGGATGAAACTGAAAAAAAAGAAGTGAACCCGGATGAGTTTTCTAAACCTGAGTTAATCTCCCAAACTAACAACTCGTGAAATCCTAGACCTGAGCTCAATTTCCAACAAATTAAATGTTGAAGCATGACATCGGAAAAAAATATCAATTTTAAAAAAAATTCAAGAAAAAAAATAGCAATTAAAATAATGAGGATCAAATTGGTAGAAAAAAAACTTTAAGAGGATAAAAATCACAAAACAAAACAATTAAAAATCATCTCAATAAAACAAATATAAATTAAAAGAATGTAGAGCAAATATGAAAGACAAAAAAAATTGAAGGGGGATGAAATTAAAAAACAAAATATACCAATTTCATAAATCATCTCAAATAAAATAAAAAGCAATCAAAAGAACATGAACCAAATATAAAAAAATAATAAATTAAAGGGTTGCCTTTAAATTTTGCAGGCTCAATGTGGAAATCAACGGGGAGAGATGGAAAAAAAAAGTTCGTTTGAGCCATTTGAAAAACACACCGCATGTGGAGGGGAGGCCGAGACAAATTAAATATCATCTTAGAAACCACTGTATGACCACCATATGACATCTCATACGCTGTCCAAAGACCACGAAAATAATCCACATGTCACAAGCTAGCCATGTTTTAACAGTATGTATATTAAATCAATTACTGAAGAGTTCCTCAACAAACTTTATTATTACAAAAAAACCAATATAAAAAGATACAAAGATCCTTGGATTTAAGTTATAAAAATTTTGCATTTAAGAGTAATTTCACTATTAAAAAAATAAAAACATTAAAGCCCCTCAACTAGGTTTAGAAAATTTTGCTTGCAAAGATAAATAAGTCATTTTACTATAATGAAAAACATGTAGAGTCTTTATTTTCTTTATTTAATTTATAAATAACTTTTTGATTGAATTGAAAGATAAAATTATTATTTTTATTATTGTAATTCACAATGCAATGACTTATATGCCACAGTAAACACACTGGGTATCTAAAATTATTTTTTAAATAAATAAATAAACTGTATCAAATCTAGCTTCCACAGTGCCATTAAGCCATAACACTTAAATCACATGCTCTCGGACATCCATTTTCTTTAGTGAATTGTTGAAAGATTACATAACCTTCAATGATTTCGAATCTGCTCAAAAAGAATTTTGAATCAATTAAGTTTTTGTTGGTTTCTACAGTGTCATGTGTTGCGATATAAGCTTTACTGTTGATTGGTTAATTATAATTTTATATAAACTTTATTGGAAATTCTCTTTTAAAACTTATTAAAAAAAATTATAATTTATAATTTTTTTAAAATTTACTTTCAAATCAAAATCAAAATTATAAATGCTGTAATAATACCAAACACAAGTTAAGTAACAGGTAATAGGATTAAAATATGCAAGTATTATTAATTGATCAGAAATATCCTTCACAATGATAACCTTAAGCCAAACAACAACATCCCATATCCAAGGACGATCATGATGTTCCAAAAATTAAGAACTGTTAGGGCAGACAAGACCAACACTAAAAGCTCACTGGCTAGCTCAAGAAATGGGAAAGCAAGGAAAATGAAATAAAAGAGAGACCACCCACCGTGATTTATTAGAGACAGACAAGACAGTCCACCAAGGTCAAAGATGATGCTAAGATTTTGTTCAGCTATCAACAGCACAGGCTGATAAAAAAAGGTTGTATAACAATACTGTCAAGTCATCTCTTCTTTTGTTTCTCTTTGATCTGCTAAATCAAAGTATATATTCTGTCTCCCTTGAGTACGCTTTATTTGACTACACAACACCTCCCCTCAAGAAGTGGAAGTGAAAAATAGGGAGACAAAGGGACATCATAGAATAATACATCTATAAAGTGATAATTATAGTAATAGTAGACTGGGATTTGCATTTGGGGAATGGGATTAACTCTTGGATTATGAGGATGGACCATCAGGAGGTGGCAATGCAATGGGGCTCCCAAAACAATAGTGACTTCCTGGGCTCCTTGCAACTCTTTAACAAAGGAACTAAGTAATCTCCCTTGTTCCCTCTCAATACCACCAATTCCTGTTGTTCATTTGGAACAAACTTCTTCGAAAGGGCCAATTTGTTGTCATGGATTCCTAATGACGATGCTTGTTTTTGGCTAATTGGGTTAAGAACTGATGTTGTTGTTGTTGTCATGGACTTTGGCTTCCAAAAGTACTCACAAGCATTAAAAGACGCAGCTGCCTTTGCTGTGACTTCGGTGGCTGCCATGGTAGCTGCTGGTGGAGAGGGTATCATCCGAGCCACCGGGGGCCGCGGTGGGAGTGATTGTGTTAGGGAGGCGATTGGCTCCACCTCACCAAATTTGGCAATGTCATTGAACTTGTTAGGCCATGTTGGGTTTCTATTTGCGAACACCAAGGACTTGTTCACCATGAGCGCTAGCCTATGCACACTTATGACCCCACCTGACAATTTTGGTGCTTCCTCCATCACAAACCTCACCTCCCTGTCTCCTCCTCTCTCGTTCTCTCCATCGTCCACCACATCTTCCTCTATTTCTTCTTCCACTTCCTCTTCATCTTCTTCACACTCCTTTTCATCTTCAGAATTCTCAATCTCGACATCAAACTGTTCCATAACATTCAATTCTTCATTCTTTTGTCTCTCTTCTTTGTCTTGATCAACAGTATTGGCAAAGGTGAGCACAAGGCGACCGTCTTGGCGCTGAGCATGGAAGTTTTTCTGTGAAGGAACAGAAACAGCTTCAAGAACCAATCTACCATTATCGCGACGAGACTTCATGAGTACAGAAGCCCCATCACGGCTAGATAGTGAAGGGATTGGAGGAGGGAATGATCTTGGTTGAGATTTCTTGCAATTTGCTGCTGCAAGATTATACTTGGCTACTCGCAAATCCTCCGTGTCAAACTTTAGTGTCACTCTCTCTTGTCTTTGCTCTTCTTCTTTGTCCTCCTCTGCATCACCAGTCTCTGATGGTGGATATGACGAGAACCCATCAGAACCAGTTTCTGATCCAAGACTTTCAGTGCATATTTCAAGGCTCTTCTTGCTTAAAGAACTTGCCGATCTCTTAACAAGAGGGTGGACATAAGGTTGAACATTCTTGGAGTCCTCTTTTGTCTTCTGTGATAAGATTGAGCTCCACACATCAAATTGCCCTGGCTTTTCAACCTCTTTCTTGTTCTTGTCTTCTTGAATTGAGCTCCAGATATCAAATTGCCCTTGAGCTTCAGTCCCTTTAGGCCTGTCTTCATAATCCTCATCTTCTGAAGATGAAGAGTCTGTGATATTACAGGCTGGGAAATGGTCAGACGATGCAATTTTCTTGAGGGGATAGAACCCATGTTGTGCCTGCCATTTCTTGGAGGACATATCAGCTGAGAGAGTTCTCCTTAGTGAAGCTGCAGCAGACTTGGTTCTTTCAACATCAGACCCAAGAATGGAAACTATGCCCTGCCTCTTTGGGAGCATCATGTTCTCTTCGTCGAGAGATGAAGAAGATAAGCGAAGGCTCTTGCTAAAAGATGACATCTCCAGGATATAAATATATATACACACTGAAAGATGATGATCAAATAACTGGAATCACAATCTTCTCCGATTACCTGTACAGAATTGTTGCAAACAAATTATACTACAAGAAAAAACTTATCAAGCATGTATAGCACAAGAAACATACACTAGCATGACATAGGTAGGCTGTTAAGGGAGTTGTATTGTTACCTCAAGCAAGGAAATGAATGCAAAGCAGCAGCAGCATCCAACAGAGGTCTGCAAATAGAGAGACCACTGGGTGCTGGGTTGCAGAAGATGTGAGCAAGAGGAGGGTGTGGTGTTTGATAACAAAGAATATAATTAGTATCGAGGGCTGCTCGCTTTGATGGCAATAACAATTGGGGAATGCGGGTATTTGTAGGACTCCAAAAGGCCTTTCGAACCGTGTGCTGAAAACGGACCCACCAGCATACGCCACCATGGAAAAGCCCTTTCATTGGCTTCCAGTTCGTTTCACTTATCAGTAAAGTGGGGATACAAATGAGGAGAGAGAGAGAGAGAGAGAGAGAGAGAGAGAGAGGGAGAGGGACAGAGAGAGGGAGTGAGCGAATGGCTGGACGGATTCCTTCATTTTTGGTTCCTTAATTTCAGCTTAATTGCTCTCAGCTTTCTCTGCTTAATTATCTGTTTCTCTGATTAGAACCAAAAGCTAATGACTTTAACTTAATTTGACAGGATGCTATCACTATAGTTTTAATTGCTAAGATTTTTTTGACATAGTATACGTACATAGCTCAGAATAATCCAAGAATATGCATGCAACTAAGTGAGTATTCGTTAAAACCAGGTATTTGATTTGATATTTTTCATGCGGTTGAAACAAATCATTGAAAATCATTTCATATTTATATTTGAATTTGGTTTATTCACTGAAAATCGGAGGTTTTCACTAAACTCGAATCGAAGATGATCATATTTAATTCAGTAACTTCTAGAGTCTGAACTTTAAGATCAGCACTAAAAATATATTTCTTAAGAATAGATAAATAATGTAATTTCAATTGATTATACAAACTAATAATTCAACTAATTAACGAGAAAAACATTATGTAAGATAGAGCTTGATAATTTTAAAAACAGTTGCGTGGCAGATATACATCGCAAATGAACTAAAACTTAATTAAAATGTCTTTCCATGTAGTTTAAAATCTTAAGACGAACCCTACAAGACTACAGGCAAAGAAAGTAAGGATTCTGTTGGCAATACACAACCAGGCTAGACGGCTTTTCTTCCTTGTGTGACACTAGTGAAAGAGAATACTCATAGCAGAAAAAAAAAAAAGAAAAAAAATATGAATAAATAATTAGCTCCCACTACCATGGTCTCACTCAAAAGGGGTAAGCATGACAAGTATATGTGTGTAATATTACCATTTAGGTAAGGCATAATGCAGACAATGACACTTGATTGAGTGTGAAAATGGCTTAAGGTGGAAGCAAAGGGAATCCCTTTCAAAGAGCAACATGATTGAAGGGCCAAAAACCCATGATCACACAAACAACCTAGCTAGGATAATCCACATATATACCTAAATTGTACATAAATGATAAAAACTAATATTACATATAATTACAAAAGAATAATAGATATGGAATCAACTTAAGGCGTCACGTATGGATTTTGGGTTCCTGTTTTGTTGAATAACTAATTGTCTTTTATATACATATAATATCTGATTATTGTTTTGAGATAAAAAAACAAAACCGGAAAAGACAAAAAATATATATATCTCTTTATTTTAAAAAATAATATAGAAATTTATTTTAAAATTATTTCAGAGATAGATTTATTTCGTGTCTTCATCTCTGTTTCTTCCGCTAAATACATTTTTATATCTATATTTTTTATTCCAAACCCCTAATCCAACACAATTTCTATATCATGTGGTTTTTCCTACACGGGCTGCTGCCGTGATATGCACCACTCATACAAAAAGGTGATGATGTTGATGAGTTCGAAGCATACAAATTAATTATTTTGAAAGAGAAAACATGAATGAAAACCATCGTTCATGCTTTGCCACAAACCGAGGAAGGGCTAAAAGAAAACAGGATGCCCTTTGTCTGTTTTAATAGTGTGTTTTACAGTGTGGTTGTGGTTGCTTTTTAAATAACTTTTCGTGCCGAAATATATACCAATGATGTTTTTCTATTTTTTAAAATTCATTTTTAATATCAGCACATCAAAACGATTCAAAAAGTACAAACCGCACTCAATTTTAATAAAAAAAAAATTTAAAATTTGATGAAACGCAATTACAAACGCAATACCAAACAGACCCTAAAACAATAGCAGTACTCAACAGTCGATACCTACAATATGCTTATATCTTTCTATACACGAGTCCAGTTCTCAATATGTCTTGAACTTGTGCTGATTACTAGTATACTTGTGTATTTCTTCTACGTCCACTCCTTGGAGATATTAGTGATTTAGAACAAGCTAACTAGGATTTAATTAATTAATTAATATATATTTGATGAATGATCGAGATTGCGTTAAACATAAAGATCTTGCCAGCTAGCTTCTGAAAAGATCCAGGAGAATATTACAAATTACAGTTTACTGATATTATATATATATTAAATTGAATGAATGCAAGTATGCCGCTCTAGTTAACCATGAGGTTAGTGATTAACAATTGAGTGCTTAATCAATTAGTTTTATTGATTGAATCCTAACTTTACTAAAAATTCATACTTTGTTTGCTCAAGAGTTGTCTCTTTTTTTTTAATATTTTTTTAAAATTAAAAATTTAATTTCTTACGTATTTTTTTTTAAAACCAAGCTATGCGAATTCATTAATTATTTCATCCTTGAATTTAAAGGCAAAATAGATCCAAGCTATACGAATTCCGCACTTCTAATTGGAAAAATAATTAAACCAACTCCCTACAACTTCAATTAAAAAAATATTTTTATTCATATATGAAGAGTGTATTGAGTATTTTTTCAAACATTATATATTTTTTAAAAAATATTTTTATTCATATATGAAGAGTGTATTGAGTTAACTTTGGCGAGCATAAGATTAAATGGCTTAACTAAAACCATGAGGTAATTAAAAGAAGTTAATGATCGATGGATCAAAATGATTGGTTAGAGACTCAAATGAAGGTAAGGATCGAAACAATTGGTTAGGTAAAAACTTTCTAGGTGGTCTGAAGAAGTTAGAAATTACTCTGATGATCACTAGAAAAAATATGAAAAATATGAAATTACTCTGATGATTAGTCTGATGATCACTATAAATTACTATAGATGTTTAATAATTTCTCAAAATATTTTATTTTCATTAACAAATCATCAAAATGCAAGCTTTAGTCATTCTTTTTTCAACACTAACAAATACTCAATGAATATAATAATTATATTTAAGATCTTAAATTTAATAAATTGCGTGCCTGATATTGGAAAGGTGATTTGGTTGGAATAATGATGCTTTCAATTAGAATATTTTACTTATTTATGGAAGGAAAAGAGAAAAAAATAACTATTATTCGATATAAAAATAAGCTAAAAATGCAAAAAAAACAAAAAAAAAACTCACTAGTCTTAAGAATATCAATGACTTCACGCTGATCAAAGTGATTGAGCCCGCATATATTAGATGTAGAGGAATGCAGTAATTATTTAGACAGATTCCGAAGATTTTTTTTGCAATGAAACACAGAAAATACAAAAGTATATATTATCCCTCCTTTAAGTATGAGGAATTTGATAATTAAGAAATCTTAATTTCCTGCCCAATTAAGTCAACCAACGTCCTAATTGGCTACTTGATCACACACTAAATTTAAAAACAATAAATAAATTTAGAACACCCAACGAAGGCAAAGATACGTACCCATTTACATAAACAATGGAAAAAAAATTATAGTATAAGAATTTGGACTATATTTGTTTAGTTGTCCTTAAATTTAACGTCACCAATTGGATGGATCAAAGTTGACTAACTCCACTATTAAATGATAGCTTGGAATCAGAATTTCACTTTGAAAATTTTATATATATATTTAATAATCACCAGTACTATGGTTGTTTCTTCTTGAGGGATTCACTACTAATATTATATTAAGAGTTGCTATTAGTATTATCATGATAATTATTATTATTATGGTGGTCATTAAGCACTATTAGCAAATAACATGGTTATTAAATATAATTTAGGAGTTGTCTGGTGTAAGAATAGAGTTACTAGTAAGATGAGTTTACCTAAAACTTTTTTTTTAAATAATTATTTAATTAGGTCGATGGAGCCACTAATTAATTTGAGTTTTTATCAAGAAAGTTCTTTTTACTTTTATTTTTTATATATAAAATTCAACTCGAATTAGATTTAGATCGACACTAAGCTGATTTAATTTGTTTTTTGTTCTTACCCTGATATCCTCACATATTTTAAAGGGTGAAATTAGTCTTGTTCAGGATCTGTAGTTTTCTAGAGATCTAACTTGTATTTTCATTTTTTCAAGAATATAACAGTACCGCTTAACTATCCGACTAACACTTTATTCGTAAGTTGTTTTGGGTTTTGTAGAAATGATTCAAGGACAAATAAAACCGCCCCATGCAGATTAGGTTAATGGGTTGACAAAATAACCCATGAGCAAGAGAAGCTTTTTGAAGCTGGCATGGACCATGATTAATACCATGCTTAGTGTTTTTTTTCGTTATTAAATTATAATGATGATTTCGTCATCCTATAAAACCATCTTTGGTAGGTATAAAGGGAATCGATTAGGATGCATCACTAGCTATAGTTAGGAGATCAAATTTATTAATTACAAAGCATTAATATTATTATTGACCAGTGGCATAACTTTTTTAATTTTCTTTTACCTCTTATAAATAAATAAAGAAATTTAAAAATATAGTGGATACTGTTTGACCTACATTTAAAATTGCATTAGAAAAATGGGTGGTGGAGTTTGGATAGCAAATAGAATCATATCCATTTGCCTCGATTAGTCAATTGGACACACACATGTAAAATCACTTTGAAGAAATGCTTTCCCAGTTACTAATCATTTCCACTTGTTTTTGCCTTAATTACACTGTTAATCAATTAATTAATTAATTAATTAATCTACATAGACGACAACAATACAAAGCGTGCATTCGGATTGGAGAATTAAGGGTGGGAATTAGATCTGGACGGCTTAATTACAATTTATAATTATATGTTGGGGTCCAAGCGTTTGCCAGGAATTAACCACGTTCAAGAATCAGAATTTTATTTGTTTTTAAAAAGGGAATTAATGATATTATACTATGTAAAACGTCATTAGCATATTTTAATCACAGGAATTAGCAGCTGCAGCATCCACCGCGCTTCACCACCTTCTCTTTTGATTTGAGAACAAATAAAGGTCTTACCGTCCAACTTCACGCATGATACCTTCGTATCACCTCATTAATTTCTTGAGGGTGCTTTTCGAATTTCAATCTTGGAAAGCACTGAATAAGATATTTCACATTGAAGAGCTGTAGGCTAACCAGAATTCTTATTTTGGATTTCCCTTTAAAAGAAATATATATTTTTATTGATTAGTGTTAAAAATTAATAAAAAAAAAATTTATTGAATCTAATATAACTAAGTATTACCGTCCTTATTTTTTCTAATTAAATTAATAAAATTAAAAATAAAATATTTAAGAGTAAGTATATGTTTATATTAAGTTTTTTGAAATGTATATACGCAGCAAAAATTTTAAATTTAATTTTTTTTAAAATCCTAAGATCTTATCAGAAAGTATTCTTCTCTTGGATGGTTGTCGCTATGATAATCCCAATGTTGTCATAGCAATAACCAACCAAGGTTAGAAGGTTTTTTTTAGTCTGATTTGATTTGATTTAATTTGGTCTCTACACCTTATCTTCCTAACAATATAGTTTTTATAAGTTTAATTTAGGTAACTAAACTTCAATTAAGTTTATTGGCATTCCTAGATTTAATGAATGTATGATTTTTCAATTGATGATAAATAATTTAATTTCAATTGATGATACAAACTAATAATTCAATTAATTAACGAGAAAAACATTATGTAAGAGCTTGGTAATTTAAAAACAGTTGCGTGGCAGATATACAGCGCAAATGAACTAAAACTTAATTAAAATGTCTTTCTATGTTTCTGTTGGCAATACACAACCAGGCTAGACGGCTTCTTCCTCGTGTGCCACCACTGACAGTGAAAGAGAATACTCATAGCCAAAAAAAAAAATAAAAATGAATAATTAATTAGTTACTAATTAATGCTATTAAGAGCTATAATATCATATTAGATAAATCTAGAGTTGTTTAAATTTTATATGAAGATTATCTAAATATTATATATTCTTTATAAATTTGAATAATTGCTTTAATGTTAAGTTATTACAAACCACAAATTGTTCAAGTGTTTGATCTTTAATGATAATTCACATAAACTACCAGTAAGAAATCTCCTAAACCCTTTTAGGAAAGAGAGGTTGCTATGCTTTTAAGTGATATGTTTTTTTTTGTATATTCAGGTGTTTTATACTGTATTGTGTACTTGTGTAGAAAATAAAATGCATAATATTATATTTATAGGGAAACATGAAAACCCTATAAATAGAAAAATATCAATTTTTTCTTCAATAATATCACATATATTATTTCATGGATAATTTTATAAATTTATTCAACCAAGTCCATACTTAATTTTTTTAGGTTTAGAATTGTAATTATCTATATAAATTAGATTCTAGTCCTCAATTTCTAAAACTTATTTACAATCAAGTAACACTTGATTAATCATCTCATTTTAATTTTTAACGAATGGTTCTTAGTGTATGATCCATTAGGTTTCCTAATAAATTGGCTCAAATATAAATTATAATTCTAAATAAATTAAATAAATTAATTTGGTATCATTCAACAATTGATTAATTTATATTTAAAGATTAAATACAATGTCTAACAGCTTTTCATGACCCTTAAATATTATAAAAATCATAAGTGGTTTGACTTAACTTTTTAGTGACTAATTTCTTAGTAAGTATTATCTCTTCATCAATAATGTTTCGATTTAGATATTATAGCATGGAGTGTATCTATTCTATCAAATCATATTTGTTCTCAACACCACAGTCATTGATTATTTCAATAAGATTTGAAACTCTTTTCAAATCTAATTCCACCTAATTCATCTATGGTGATGATTTTTCTCTTGATCACTGAAATATCTTTATATAGTTCATGTTATACCCAATATATGCTTGTTTGTTACTTTTGATAATGATAATGTGTAGTCAAGATCAAAACATAATATTTTCTATACAAGATAATTTAGTGATCTCAAGTTTAAGGATCACTTACATAACTGTCACATGAGTTTTTCATAAACACAAATGATCTATCCATATTAAATTCTCATGCAGGTTAGTTCTAGGTATCTCTTATACATCGGCATATGAGAACAATTGCTTCCTTTAATAAAAAAAAGAATATAATATGTATCGTTCTCAACAAATCTAATTAATGTCCAGTCTTAATAGAGTATTGATCAAGAACATTAAAGAACAATACTTTGATGCAATAAAAATCTCATAATTATAACAGGTTTATAATTTTCCTTGCAAAATATTATTTTTTTGCCTCAAGAACTTTATCTTTACTCTAAATTTATTAATTAAATATTTTGATGAATATTAAAGATACAAATAAAATCTTTATATTAAATATTTTACTGTATTCATCTTTTATATTTCTAGATAGCAATCAAATGCTATCTAATCCATTACCAAAAGGAATATATCTTCTGTAGGAAACGTTATTGTTAAAAATATCATAGAATATCAAATTTGAAAAAAATAAAAAATAAAAAATCCATGAAAGGATCCATATATGATCATCTACTACACATGGCCACTGTCCACACAAGAAAACAAGGAAATATATGGAAAGGCCATAGTGCCCAGCAAATGAACCAATGGGATTATGCCACATCATCAGAAGCATGAAAATTCCTTATGAACTTGAGAGTTGAGACCATTGCCTTGCTTTTTGTCCATTAAATATATGTCATAAAAAGAGAGACCAGACGTTATGGACAGAGCAAGCACATGATTCTCTCCACTTCCCCTTTGGTTTTCATTTTCATTTTATTTATTTTTCCTTTTATATTAATAAAACAACCCAAGCATTATTGATGTAGCCCAACTTTAAGATATCAGATAATTTTCAACATTCAGATATTAATTTATCATAATTAAATGATAATCTATCCTATATAAATTATATAAATGATTTAATAAATATATTTATTGACTAGTGAGACAGGTCTATACCCAAGAAAGGAACTGGTTGTTCCAAACCATAATAATGCTTTAAAAAGATCATTATTTTTTATCCGATTGTTGAATCGGATTTAAATTTCTATAAAAGTTTTCAAAGGTTATTTTTATAATAATATTTTTTATAGTGCTACGCGGACCGTTAAATTTTAAGATATCAAACTTTGATTTGAGCAAATTTATTATTTTTCTTATTTAATTTGGATTTCATACTTGCATACTTTGTTTTGGATTTTATAGTTATTTACTTTATATGCTTGTATTTTTTTTATTTCTTAGTTGATTTATAGTTTCTAGTCTATTTAAAATTTTATAAATCTTCTAAAAACACAAATTTTATTATTATTATTTTAGAGAATTTTATCATTATTATTTGAAAAAGAATAAAATTATATATTTAGAATAAACGTAACCAATTTTTTTTACTCTTTTTTTTTTTTAATTATGTGTTTGTTGTGTTCCATACGCATCAATTACTCATAACCTTTGAGATTCCCACCTGCATTTATAGATAGAGAAAGGAATGGACAGTGGATATTGGGTATCAAGTGGGAGTGGCTGCTTTGTCGCCTCCGTTTAGCTTCTTCTTCTTCTTCTTCTTCTTCTTCTTTTTTTTTTTCCTTTTTAATAATTCTTTCTTGCTGCCAATAAAAAGCCTTTAGTACATTTCCGTACATATATTATTTAGTAGCATTAAACCATTAGTGTTGCTCTATCTATTTTTCTCATGTAATACTTGGGAAACTAGAGATTTTTTTTTAATCAAACTTACCTACTATAATTAGAAGACTTGGGAAACTTGATCAAGCTCCACTCCTCTATTTTCTTTTTTGTAATTTCTCTCTCTCTCTCTCTCTCTCTCTCTCTCTCTCTCTCTCTCTCTCTCTCTCTCTCTCTCTCTCTCAATTAGATATTTATATAGTTTAATGAAATGAAATTAAACTTGAAATTATGATTAAAATAGTAACTTAAAACATAGAAGACTAAAACACAAAATATAAAGAGATATATTGCATCATTATATTTGTGATCATTTCCATTTTGAGACACAAGTTTATTTATTTTTTATTTCTTGATCTCTCAATTAGAGATAGGAGAGAGAAACTTGTTTAAAAATAATAAGGAGAGAGAAAGTTGTCGATTTTTCTATTCCAACAACCAAAATAACCAAGCTTGGTTCTAAAAAGGTTCCATGATGAGCGGAGTTCGATGGTGGTGGTTTTAGGTATTTTTGTTGCAAAAAAAAAAAAGATTGGACTCAAGAGATTTATTTTTAAGATTTGATTTTGTATTTTTGAATTAATTTAGGGGTGTTTCAAGTTGAGAGATTAGTTTATTGAGGTGTGTAGGGTGTTTTTGAGTGAAAATAGATTACGCAATGAATTTTACAAAAACAAATTCCCATCTCCCTGATTTTCCGGCTATAATAGTGATGGCTGGAATATAGATAGCTGCCTAGTAAGTAACAATTACCTATTACTGTGATGACATGTTGTTTGCTCTTAAAGCCAAAATTAAATAAAAAGAAATCCCAGATGTGGGGCCTAGGCTTTGAGGCCTAGGTGTGCCTAGGCTTTTTAATTCAGGCTAGGCTCGCTCCCATGGCCTGGCTTAACATGTTTGTTTCTTAAATTTTAATTTTAGTTTTTTTTATAAATTAAATTATTTAAAATATTATAAATAAATAAATTTATAGAATTTCTAAATTAATGAAGAATGGATTTGAGTTATTACTTAAAATTGAGTTTGGAATTTAGAAATTGAATCCAAAATATCTTCATTTCCAAATTTTATCAGATTCGAGTGGAGGAATTGATTATATGAAGAGTATTTGAATAATAACCTTTTAATCATAATCAAATAAATATTTTAATGATTTATGTGTTCATATTTCTATTCTATTCGGGTCACAGGTTTGGCAAGATAACTTAGATTGACTCGAGTTGATCAAAGATGTTGTCTTCTCGATAATTGAATTTTTTTTTACTTCAGATCGATTATATTTTTAGTTCGTAATTAAAATTTTACTTATAAATAAAAAATACATTGGCAATACTTGCACATTTTTCTTTATGTATTTCTTTTTAAATTCTGAATCATAGCATAACACACTTATATAAACTAATTAACAATACACTAAAACATGTGGGATTTTTATTGTAACAAATTTTACTGTGCATTCTCTCACAAATCACTGTAGATTGAAATAGTTAATTTTTTTAAAAATTATAATTTGGTCCTTAAATTTTTTTTCTGCACAATTAAGCCATTTTGAGCTCAAATTTGCATCTAATTGCATATATTTTTTTGAAAGGAAGAGTTGGTTTGAAAGTCAGAGGATCAAAGTGAGAATAACAAGTAAAATAGGTGATGGGTTATAATTTCAAACAAAAATATTTATTTTAGTCTCCTATTTTTTTTTTGTTTATAGGTGATCGGTCCCTTTAGTTTTTATAATTTTAATTTTGATATCAAAGTTTATTTTTCTCATTTTTAATCCTTTTCTTTGAGAGGAGAGAGATGAGCTTACCAAATTTTAACTTAGAAAGAGAAAATAATCGTTTACACCTATTTTGACCACTATAATGGTTGAAATTAGTGGCAATGAGTTACATTCGATAAGGGGAGTCTTGTGGCAGTTGTTTTAAGCTTATTTGGTTTGATTTTGTGATTTAAGCCTCTTTGGGGATTATTAGGTTGCTAAATTAGTTTCTACATGTTCTAAGATTGGTTTTTAGATGTTTTTGACTTCAAATGGGTTAAAGAAACTGGGTTAAATAATTTGTTTGTTGGGTTAAAAACCCATTGTGGTGGTCATAATCTAAGCTAGAAGGCGACGTGCCTTTGTCTTGGCGAGTGACGCATTGTCTCCATATTTCATACGATGTCGTCCACCCTTTTGAATAAGAAAAAAAAGATCTAGGCGTGCGGGTCCGAGCTTAAAGGCTCATGTGCCCGAGTTGTTCCTTCTAAAGGCCTAGTGAGTTGAGCCATAGGCCAGCGTTGCTGAGCTTTTTTTGGCTCTTTTTTATATACAGAAAAAATTAACTCAGTTAACCCAGATTGCAAATCTATTGTTTTTGTTTAATGCACCTTTTGTACCTCATTTTTTTATTAAAAAAAAACAATTTCACCCTTTATTAACGTTGATCTATTTTTTTAATTAATTTAAAATTAAAAAAAATACACTTTCACTATTTGTTATCAATGATTTGCTTTTATTGTCTCAATCCCAAGCGCCTGTCATGTTTTTTTTTCTTTTTAAAAAATATTTCATTAAAAAATATCGCATTCTTTTTATTGTCATGTAAATCTATTAAATGAAAACTAATCAATGGAATAAAAAAATTTATTGAATCCGATGGCGTGCATGACTTGCATTGAGATTTTGGTCGTTGACTCAAATTCATTTGTATTTTTTAAATGGTTTTTTTTTGTTGCCTATTTCATCCTTCAATATTGAATTAATTCGAGATTTAGGTTCCCAGCTTGTTTTTTTTCAAGATTATCCCGTAACTTCTGCATGTCAACCGAAATAACCTGGGTTGATCCAATGTTTAAATTTAGATAATGTGTTTTTTTCAAGATTTTTGTTTTTTGGGGTTTTGGTGGTCATGTATAGGTTTATCATGATATTTAAAGTGTTTTCTAGGTGTTTTGGTTAAAAAATGAGCTTTTAAAACACATCTTCTATTGTCTTTTTTTTTTAAAGAAATAACATGCCCCTTTAAGAAATAAAAAAAAAAGATAGGCCTAGGAGCACGGGCTATGATGGAAGGCCCACGCGCCTAAACTAATTTTTTAATGCCCAGGCCCACGCGACTCTTTTTTTTTTCTTTTCTATTTTCTATTTGGTTTTAAAAAAATTGATAAAACAAATCATTGAACTCAATTGAGTCCATTATTCAGGTAACAGTTTGATAGGTTAATACACGACATCTAGAGTATTATTTGTTTTTTTTTGTTTAATGCTTTTTTTTTTCTCTCACTTTAAAAAAAATATGATTTCATCCTTTGTTATCAATGATCTATTTTTTTTTATTTAACTCAAACCTAAAAGAATACAATTTCACCTTTTGTTGTTAGTGGTCTACTTTTGCTATCTTGGCTTTACGCGTGTGTCATGGTTTTTTTACTTTTAAAAATATATTGTTTCGCACAAAAAAAAATATCATGCGCTTTATTGTTGTGTAATTAAATAAAAAATAATCTCTTGGATAAAAAAATTATTTAATTTGGTAACATGCATAATTTTCATCGTGAGTTTGTTTGGTTGACTCAAGTTCACTCTGTTTTTTTAATCAAATGTTGTTTTTTACCGATTTCATCTTTCAACATTAAGTTAATTCAAAATTGATCTTTCTAATTTTTTTTTCTCAAGATTATCTCCGCGAGTTTAGCAGGTCAACCCAAATTACCAAAGTGGATTAAATGTTTTTCATCTCGGTATTACATTGAAATATCGTTCAATTCATGATTAAAATCATTTTTTTAGCAGACACATTACCAATATACCTAGATATTGTTTTTGGCCTCAAAAGAAATTTTATTATGACCCGTGGTGTAGCACGAGACAATGAGCTAATTTGTTACTAAATTATGTGTCATGTTATTAAAAAAAATGTTTCTAAAATCATGGATAAATCTTCACAAATAATATAGTATTAAATTTATATACATTTATCACATACTACTAAGTACTAGATAATTTAGTGATGAAATAGCCAGTATAGTTATATAACAGAATAACTTGTCCTATGACTTGGTACAAGACTACATTCATGGATTGAATAAATCAACTTAAATTAATTTAGTTCATAGATTTTACTTGAATTTTAACTAAGTATACTAAATTTAACCAGATCAACTATCATTCAATTTAACATAAAACTTGGTGGGTAACAAACTCAACATAAAATTATTATATGACATGCCCTTACAGCAATAAAAGCAGATTTCATCACTTTGCGATCTAGCTAGAAAACCCTAATTAAGGAGCCCAAGAAATATTATTAGCCAAAGCAACCCTACATATATCAATATTTAAGCAATCCCGAGACGTCCAAGCAGAGAAGGATATCTTTCTAAGAACGATATCCATGTGACCATGTCTAGCCTTAGCTTGAGAGCATGCATAATCTTGGCTGCCCCATCAGATCTAACAGTGGCTGCATGCCTTTTCCTCTAACTTCAGCCTCCTCATTTGGTAATGGAACGGCCTCTCTCTGTTGGAATATCTGCAGTTTTCTGCATCATCCAGCCTGGGCTATCGCAATATTATTGTTTAGCGCATATATATATAAACAAACACACACACACACACACACTGTATTATATATAAATACGTTGTATTTTCTGCAGACATAATAAGGTTTGCTTGGTGACTTTGGGATTTGAACAGTTGGGACTGTCTCTAATCATTTGGCGTTGAAATGGCTTCTTCTTCCATTTGGAATCTCTGCTGCATTCAGCAAGTGCGTGCTAGCTAGCTAGCTAGCTAGTAAATGTTAACTACTTTGTTATGAGAACATGGATCCACGTGTTGTGTATAGCTGGATTAATTGAATTCTTCCATTGAATTATTTCTTCTTCTTCTTCTTCCTTTTTTTTTCATTAATTTGGGGAAGCCGGGTAAAATACATGCTTGTGAGACCCGATTTAGGAACTTACCAAAAAAAAGCTGAGGTTAGGTTACAGAGTCGGTTAATTATTTTTATTAAATTTATATCATTTTGTTCCTTTTAAAAAACAATTTCTTGAAATTAATTTAATCAGTTTTGACCAACTTATTAAAAATTTAATCTGGTTAACTAGAATATATTTTTTTATTAAAATTAAAATTTAATTTGAGTCAAATTCTAAACTACTTTGTTTGATGGATTGAGTTTAATATCTATAATAAAATAAAACATTTTTTTCTAAGCCAAAACGATTTAATTTTATTTAAACATAAAGAATTTAAGTAAATTGGAAAAAGTTGTTGGGAATTCCTTCCCCTATGCACGGACCGGTGGTGTTTTGATTATTGTCCATTTGGAAGCTTAGCACACTGACACACAATGTTTAACGTGGTTCGACAAATCGCCTACATCCACGGGAGAAGTTAATATTATTAGAGATAGATAGAGAAAGAGTTACAACACACTTGAAGGAGGATGATCACTTTACTCAAACTCAACTACCGTTGCTCTCACACACTGCTGCACATGACAGCAGGGCTGCTGCCCTTGGCAGCCACTCCACTTTCTCTCCTCTTCTCTCTTGTTCTTCTACTGCACTCTCTCATTTTGCTCTCCAAGTGATGCCTCTGTTTATATGCTTCAATGACAGCTCCTCTTACTCCTTTGTCAACAATGGTGGCCACCCTTTGTCAATGGTTGGTGCAGTTTCTTTTGACATTAGCAGCTGCCACCAACAACCCACCATTATAGCCTTCTTTTTTTTATAGTGGCAGCCATCCTCTTCTAGAAGATGGGTTGCAGATGCTGTTGCCCATTAATGGCAACATCCTAACAATCACCTTCTTTGCCTTTTATATGGGCAATTATCCTTTTGCTTCTTCAGCACATGCTTATATTCTGCAACTCTTCCAAGCTTACCATTTTAAAAGCGTCTGTGACCAATTTTACAGATACTTGCCAAACCTTTCAATCACCAGAGTCACCAAAGCACACCCTTGCTCACACCAAAGTATCATTTCAACCAGATGGTCTGTCACATCACATCTAAATAATGTTAACGCTTGTCTCTAGGACACACAACATTCCCCTTCAAACGTATCAACCATGTTCGGTTCGGAATGATTTATCAAGCCTTTCACCAAGGCTTACAACACCCCCTCAAACGGAAATATCTATTTCCAAGTACGACAGTCATTATCTAAGTAGTTCAATGTGATCACGAGCTCACCACTCTTTCAAGAGTTTACTCATCCAGGAGTTGAGTCTGCCCTCTATTCTACCCTAAGAACTATGCCTTACTTCTCCATAAGTCTCTCGCTCTTAGTCCTAAGAGTCTAGGTAGCTCTCCACCTTTAATCATGGAGGCAGCCCATTAAAGGTTGGTCCATATATGTCTTCATACTCTGAGTATTACAATGTCATTACCGAGCTCACCACCTTGACAAGAATCAACTTGTTCCCGGAACCTGCACATGCCCTCTACTCCTACATAGCAGTCGCGTCTTCATGCTCTATAAGTCATCCACTTATTGTCCAAGGAAAATGTCTTCTAGCTCATTGATCTTCATACTCATCATAGCCACTTCATTGGCTATACACCTGTCCACTCATGTATAGCCATCACATTGGCTCTAGGGTGTTCTGAACTTGGCTCTTATCATGGCCCTCACACCTTCTCTCTAAGGTGTCTTCATCTTTATCATAGACGACCGCATCCTCCTTCATTTAGGACGTCTCAAAGTGGTTTCAAGATTCTTTACTACCATATGCACTATGAGAGAGATTACTGCCACTAATTACATAGAAATAGAAAGTTATGATATACTCCTCGCAATCCTTCATCTCGATTTCTATGTTTGGAGCTTCTACGTATTTCTGCTTGACAGCTCTACCTATACCAACTTTCTTTGGTGTTTTCGCCTTTCATCATAGGCGGTTGCACGCCCTTAATTAGGTGTCTTTACAACAGCTCATCTTTCCATCATTGCATGCATTGGAAATGTCTTCGTCTGTTGTCTTCATCAAGAGCACAGGAGACTTCCTGTTGTACAACCTTTTCACAGTCTCTGCTTTGAGCTTCATATGGAACACTTCTTCTTTTTGCACCTATTGTCTCATTACAGTACCTTATTGGATCCTACGGGTACTCCTGCATAATCTCCGTGTGCCCTCATGCAATATCTGTTCTCTAGATTTCTCTCTATTCCTTGCTTATGTTTGACAGAAGCTCATCTTGTCACAACACCTATCCAAGTTGAAATAGGGTGCCAATCTTTATCCCCCTGCTGTATTTCTCTTTCATTATCAGGGTCTTCATCAATTTTACCCTCGAGAAATCACAGTCACCAAATCTAACTTCTTTGGAGAAATTACCACCATCAGATCCTTGAACATATGGAACCCAATTGTTCCCTTGTGCCGTCATCTTGCTTGTCTTTAACCGTTTCATTACAAACTGCTATACATATGAAAATAGTACCGTATGGATAATCTTTCAACTAAGCAAGTTCCCGGAAAAGATTGGAGGGGTCACACATATCCTGTTTAAAACCCAATCTCCTAGACAGAACTTCTTAGGTCATATCTATCCATCGTACTGTCTTTTTGTATATACAACCATTTGCTAGCTTTGTCGTGACTTTTCTTTACAAGTGATCTGGAATATCTTAGTTTTATACCTGATTTCTCAACATCTGGCGAGACTACCAGTGCTTAGATTTGTCAAGATTGGTCTTCATCAATTTCCACTCTACACCTCCAATTGTCCACATGATCGGGTGTCCAGAGTGTCCCCATTTTGTCTTCCCTCAAGGCAATTAAAATTCCCCCACTTAGCAATTCAATAATCGGACGGTACAATTGCACCCAAAACTATCAAATTAGCTGGAAACAAGTCTGAAACCATCCAAATTGCATTTCAGACGACTACTATTTGATCAAAACAATTCTGGCCTTATCAACGGCCCAGATTCAATCTCATATCCAGTTGCACGTAGAATCAGTTACACTGGATCCTATCCCTTAACTAGCGGCTCGGCTCGCGGCTGATGACATGACTGGTGGGTCCCACTTAGCTGACGTGTCAGATGACTGGTCGCTAACATGGCATGCCCAAATGTGCATGTTGACGCCATGATGATATCATCCTTATCTGGGTCAGTCATATGGGTCGGGTCATCTGGTATTCGGGTTGGGTCAGCCCATCCGAGCGAAGAAGAAGTGTGGCTCGCGTGGGGAGCGTCGTCGCGCGTGGGCAGCCTCTTCGTCGGCGAGTGTAGCCATCTCCCACGTCAGAATTTTACGCTGTTTTCACTAGTGTGCTCATCTCTTCCTCTTCCTCACAGTGGTATGGTCAAAACACCATTTTGACAACTTTCATTTTTAAGCATAGATCAAACACCACTTTAAACCATATGCTCTGATACCAATTATTGGGAATTCCTTCCCCTATGCGCGACCGGTGTTGTTCTGATCATTGCCCATTGGAGACTTAGCACACAATATTTAACGTGGTTCGGCAAATCGCCTACATCCATGGGAGAAGTCAATATTATTAGAGATAGATAGAGAAAGGGTTACAACACACATGTAGGAAGAGGATCACTTCACTCAAACTCAACTCCCTTTGCTCTCACACACTGCTGCACATGGCAGCCACTCCACTTTCTCTCATTTTCTCTCTTGTTCTTCTTCTGCACTCTCTCATTTTGTTCTCCAAGTGATGCCTCTATTTATAGGCTTCAATGGCAGCTCCTCTTGCTCCTTTGTCAACAATGGTGGCCACCATTTGTCAATGGTTGGTGCAACTTCTTTTGGCATTAGCAGCTACCACCAACAACCCACCATTGTAGCTTTCTTTCTTTGATAATGGCAGCTATCCTCTTCTAGAAGATGGGCTGCAGATGTTGTTGCCTATCAATGGCAACATCCCAACAAAAGTAAGAAAAGAATTCACATTGAATAATTAAATTTCATCAAAATACATTAGATCGATGGCATTTGATCTGTCATGACAAAAAACCAAAGTTTTAAAACCTGAATTAGTCTAGTAGGTTGACATAGAACCTGTCTAATCAAAGACTTGGACTGGCTTAAATTGAAAAAAAATAAAAAATCATGGTTGATTCGGTCAAAAACTCGGTCTAATTTAATGACCCAACTAACTAGTGTCTAACCTGGTTAAAACTCAATCATTAAATCATTGATTTGTTTTTTAATTTTCTTTTTTTATAAAATTGACATGATTTTAAATTAATTTTTTTAAATGGATTATGTAACCCATGACTTGAGTCATTACTGGGGTTGTATCACAGTTATGAGTTTTAAAACTATGCAAAAGACACAAATTCATGAGGAAAAATTATGTGAAAATTAGCAAGGACATGCTTTTCCTTTCTTTGGCGTGACATCGGGGAGCCAAAGGACAAACTTTTCCTCTTATTGAAACAAATGGAGGGTGAAGTCACGGTTCAATAATGCAATTAATTATATTAATACAGTTGCTGATGAAAAGTCATATGTGTCGGGCACAAGAGGAAAAGGGATGATCGTTGATTTTTTTTTTCTTTTTTGCATGGCCTGATTTGACACTTTTCTGATCACATGATGTCTAGGCAACTTTAATTTGCGATTTCTTAATTCTTAACCAGTTCATCACATAAGCTTAAGTTTCCAATTATCTTACGAAAGTGAGTTTTTTATGGAAATTTCGTGTGACAAATAAAACCTTATTCCCTCTTATATATTAAAAATTACATTGTTTTTTTTTATGAAAGGTTAATTTTTTATATTATATTTTTTATTTATTCTATATGAGATTGATGGTTCTAACATATTTAAAAGATTTAAGCCTTGAAGCAAGTGGTTGATTCCCAATTTTATACTTCATTTTTCCTTTGCTTACTAGTAAAGAGATTCAATGATCCAAAAAATTAAGATTTAGAATGAAAGTTATTTAAGAATATTAAAATTAAAAGATGTGCGCATGAAATAAAGTGTAAACACCGCTAGAAAATTATCAAAATAAAAATAACGATAGAAATAATACCATTGGTAAATTATAATGATATTTACTAACGAAATATTACATTTTTATTTTATAATAAAATAAATATAAAAATACAAAGAAATATAAAAAAATATATAAAGTTGAGAATTATATGAGTATAAAGCTTAAATCTTTTTCAATGAAACTTAAATTAAACGATGAAATGGAATAGTGTTCATGACACGTACGTAGTTTACATTGCATATGAGACCCATGCGCGCATGCATGGATAATTAATCCCTAATTAACTCTTTGATTGAAGATGATTCGACCATAGTTATTTGTGTTCTGTCTTTTACAAATGGTGTTTCGACCAAAGTACGTACGTACCAACACAATGGGACATAAATATGGGTACCCTACAAAATAAATAGAAAAATATTAATTTTAATAGAGAGTCTCGATCGAGTTTTAGTTTCTTAATCCTGAAGCAGGCTAGCTCCAACATTTAATGCTACGTGTATCATACTTTAATTACAAAGCATATCAATAAAGAAGATATATAATTAATATTTATGCATCATAATACTTGTGTCACACCTCGAATAATAAGCCAATATATCTTTGCCATTATAATATTAAATCCCCTTCCCCTTCCCCACCCGTCCCTCCCTTTCCCCCCATTTCAAGCCGCCTCACCCGTCCCTCCCTCCTTCTCCGACCCCTTCCCCTTTCTTTCATTTCAAGCCGCCCCCCACCCGTCGCTCCCTTCTTCTCCTTCTTCTTTGTGCTCTTTGCTCATATATGTTAACATTAAATCTTATTTTATTTCATTATTCTGTTTAATTTATGGTTACTTCTTCTATAATCACTCCTGCTCTGTGGTTTATTTCATGGTCACCTTGCAATAATAGTAACAGCAAAAACATTTTGATTCTTCTGATTTTTAATGTTAGAAAACCGATTTGAACCGAACAAAACCAGTTTGGTTTGAACCGCTTCTCAATTCGGTCTAGGTTATATTAACAAGGAATGTTATTTTCCGGTTCAGTTAAATTTTTAGATTAAAACCGGACCGGACTGTGAAAACCCCTAATTATCATGTACAATATTAATGTAATATTGATAGAAAAGAAGAGCTATTAATTAATTATATTTTATCGAAGTTCTTATAATTATCAATTTTGTCTATAGCTAGCTACCATTAACGATTAGACAACACCTATGGTGGGTTGGTCTTTTTTTAATCAGTTTCTTTTTAATTTTTAAACGTTGGTTTTAGGGTGGGGTAATATTTATTGGCCAATCATATATTAAAGAAATACTTAAGAACTAGGACACTAGAAGCTAATGACTTGTCCACTCAATATGCACCAAAAGAAAAAGGCTAAGCTTATGCAATATTTATATATAAATTATAAACACAAAAATCATATTTATCTCAAACAGAAAAACCAAGCCAAACCAGAAAAAACAAAGTCAAACTAGTTTGAACTGTTTTTTATCCTAAAAAACCGAATCGAAACCGGTCAGTTTGAACCGGTTTTATTTTTTAAAAAAAATTAGTTTGGTTATTTTTTTTAATAAAAACCAAATTGAACCGAAAACAATCACCTCTAATAAAAATCATATTTATCTCAAAACCATGGCCTTTTGGTATGTCAGCAAAAGCAATACTTCTACTTTCAGAAATAAGCTTTCTTAGAAAATTAATTAATTTTTTTTTAAAAAAAAAGCGAGGGAAAACAAGAAAGGACGAAGGAGAAAATAAATAAAAAGATAGATATTCTTCTCCAACAGTTGTTGATGCTTTTATTTATAAATGAAGCTTTATAACAATGCCTTTTTAATATCTTTATGAGTATTCTCTATCACGAGATCTTGTCCCATTACTACAGTGATTGGATTATCCATCTGGTGCTCCAGAGACACGAAGAAAGGAAGACAGTGAAATGAGAAAATGGCAGAATATTTCTGGAAGAGTACTTTCCCTCTGTTCTCTGTAATTCCTTTCCACTTCAGGCCATGACATTGGAGTGCCAATATTGCGAATGAGGACATGCCACTTGTCAACATAAAAAAAATACACGTATGTAGTCACCGTGTTTTTTTTTACCCCCCCCCATTTTTTTTTTTTTTTTTTTTTTTTTTTTTATCAAAAAAAATATTCTATACATCAATTACAAAATTTAAATATTCATCTTATATATTATTTAATATAAAATCAAATGATCATAATATATATTCTTGAGGGGTGTGTGTATTTAATTTTATCTGGGTTGAGTTTGAATTACTTTTAAATTAAATTTATATTATATTTATTATCCGTCAAATAAAATAACGATCCAAAAAAATCTTACATATTCGGATATTGGATTCAGTTGATATTTAACGGGCCAGAATAAAATTATCATCACTACTATTACATGGATAGTGCAAGTGTCGGCTAATTAGGGCAGAGGCTTTTATTGTGGTGGTCGTGGTCCAAGCCATGACCTATGGAGCCCTTTAGGGCTCACTTTGGCTAGCCGGTGAATCAATCCGTGATGGTGAGACCAGAGGTGGTCGTGCTTTAGCATTTTTAAGCGCTACACCCATTTTATTCTAAGTATTAATGGTGGCCAGCCTTGCAGGATCTAGGTATGTTCCCAGGGCTTTGTGTTTGTACGTGTGATTTCATTACACGTGTGCTTCTTTATGCTCACCTTTAATTTTCTTTAATTTTATTTTATTTTATTGACGGAGCGCAAGATCCTCTGAATTCTCCAGGAAATTAAAGGTAGTTCACACACTCATGAATCCAAAACTTTATCATCCAGACTGTTTTCCAACCATAACAGTGCATACCCTCCATTTCATAGTTGTGTCTATATATATATATATGTGTGTGTGAATTATTAGATAAATATAATATAAAATAGAATTATAAAAAATCATTAAATTCTTCCATTTCATTAATATTAATTAATGATAATTTGAATGCAAATCTTTTCTCGTTTTAATAACATATATATAATTATAGAATAAAATAATTCATAAGGCATCGATATTCACAAAATTATGTGAATAAATTTAATTATTAGGAAATTTGAAAAATAAGGTTTTTTTTTTTTTTACTTTCTAAAATCTGAAAGATAGTTTTTAGAATTTATTATATACTGAAATATATATTTTTAAATAATAAAATAATCATCTTACTTTTTGTTAATAGTTTTTTATTTAAAAACTTTTATTGAGCTTTCTATGGTTTTAATCTAAATTGTATTAAAAAAGGATATATTTGAATTTTGCACTTGTATTTTTCCTTACATTAAATTAAATTAATTTTTTTTAGTAATTTTAGATTGTTTTAATGTACTGTTTTCAAAAATAAATTTTAAAAATTAAAAAACATTATTCTAATGCATTTCTAAACAAAAAAACATCTTGAAAAACAATCAAAAAATAATTATTACCACAACATCAAATAAACTCTTCGAATGATCATCTTCTTCACACACACACACACACACACACACACACACACACACAAAAACAAGCATATCCCTAAAATTTTGTTGAGTGGATATCCTCAAATTGCAATCTCTAAAAGAAGGTGGAAAAGCATATAATATCAAGGGCAAGCCTAAGATTAACCGACCAAATGGAAGGTACCATGGAACATATGCTTGCACTGTCTGGCATCTATATATATACATGATTAATAAAAAAGCAAGCGAGCATGGCTATGTTGCACTGTGTCGAGGTTGATGTAACAAGATGGTAGATGGAAATCATTACTTTCCGAAGACAAGAAATCTGTTCAAGTCATGTCCAAGCTCTTCGGTGTGCTCCTTGCTTGATATCCCTTGATTTTGGGCTAAAGCAAACTGCAGCTCTTACCTTTAAATGATAATTATGTTGGTGCTTTCCTGATGATATTTAGCTCAGGTCGTCCCATAACTAAAATGTGAGCAGAGATTAAAGAAAGATATAATTAAGTTATTAATGTCCAATATTTTTATATCCTTGCACAGCGAAGCAAGCATAGCTTAGCACATCAAATTTAGAAAGCACAGAAAAGGGCGCAATTTAGCATGGATACTACTTAAATATAGGACCAATATGTGTATATTAATTATGTTTTCTGAATTGATCAATGACCCTAGCTAGTAAAACAACAAAAATGCATCAGTATATATATATATATATATATAAAACCAGAAGGATGATTGATCATAACTTTAAAAGCTTGGTTTTTTTTTGGTTTGCTTGAAACATCAGTCACTGAAAAAACTGGGTTAGCTCACAATTATTAGCAATTAACTTGCATGCAAAACTACTTTCTCGTTGTGGATTGATCATCGTAAGAATCTATCGTGTCATGCAATTGGATTGTACTACATCATTAGAAAAGGTGGCCGACATTAGGTATGAATGCCTCTCAGAAAGTTTTTTTTTAAAATAAGTTCGTGATGATTAAAAAACAAATTCTGAGCAATTAAGATACCCTCTAGATTTTAAACAAAGCATATTACATATGGCCAGGAAGTACACCACAAAATAAAAGTTGAAATCAGGACAACTAAAATAGTTCATTCAATGAGAACCACCTATTTGTATGCCTCAATCTCAGCACTAAGGGTACCAATCCAACTATAAGAACACTCAGTGCAAGTGGTAGATCGACTACAGCAACATGTCTGTGCTAAATCCACGGAAAATCTAGTAAAACGCAAACCTAATCCCAAAAGAATGAGTGGGTACTGAAAAAAGAAGAAGAAAAGATTATGACCGTACTCAAGTCTTGAAACTTGCAAGATTGCATCTTGGAATCTTAGTCCTATGACATTTGACTCCTTTATCGATTGTAAGGAAGCCATAGGCAAAGTGAAAAGTTCTAAAGGACTGCTGCAGGTAGAATAGGAAGGTGTGGTGGCACATAACCAGAACACAGAGGTGATACGCTTGGATCCTGTCTAGTAGCTGGCCCTGCCTACCATACACTAATCGATTCCTACAAGTAATTGTAGCTCATAGTACAACTGCCTGGGCATTGGATGAGACATCACTTGCTTTGGTTTTGCTGGGTTCATGGCTCGCATTATTAGTATGTTTCTTTCTTTATTCAACAGGATGTTCAATGAGCTATGAAACTAAATAAGTAATTCCTCAAAATCCCATCTATTCCTCTCAAATTTTCACTTTGAGATTTCCTAGTAAAATATTTTCAAGTCTTAAACGTTAGGCCGTTCTTCGAGGGTTTTTTTTCTTTTCTTTTTTAATAAACAATAAATTATATTAAAACACAAAAAAAAAAAAAGCGAAAAAGAGACAAAAGGAAATCCGTAAAATTTAAGAGTCAAAAGATAATGAGATTAAAAAACTATGTTAACTGGGATATCTAACTCAGGCCACAAAGTAAAAACTTCTAGTCACATCTTATTCTGCAAAATCATCTGTCAAATGGTTAGCATTGCACATAACATGAGAGAAAAACACCAAACCTAAATGTGAAGAAAATCTAGGTTCATAGATAAAAAGTTCATAAAGTTTATATGACCTATTAAATGAGTAGTTATTCATCCAGTTAACCACAATATCAGAATTAGATTCAAAAATAAACTTTACTCCAATAAAATCATCACACAAAGAAAATAGTTGAAGAACATTAATCACATCTAGTGACTTAACTTCATTTGAGTCTTTAAACCCTATAGAAGCATAGAAAAAACCCAACACCAAGCCTTTATGATTGCAAAGAACCTCTTCATTACCAACTAGTCTAGGTTTGCCGATAAAAAAACAATCAACATTTCATTTCAATATATGAGATTTAGGGAGAGACCATGAAATGGGAGCTCTATCACTTATGTTATTTGACAATCGAACCAAACCGTCACCAAGAGATTAACAAATCAAGGGCACAATAATAAAAATTAGAGAATAAAGCCTTGATCCACACACACAGTATAATTAGAATTTGGAGATATATTATATTATAGTCAAGCTACTTATGATTGAAAAGTAGTTCATTTTGAAGAAATCAAAGGGACCATGAGATTGTAAAGAACAACACAAACTAAACTTTCCTTTGGAATTTTCCATGAATAAGAGAACTGAGGGTGTGTTGTGATTTATAAATTATGTTTGTTATTAATTTGAAAGGGTTGGTCTTATAATTGAGAAGATACACTCATTTTCTTGATTTTCTAGGTTTATATCTTGGTTGATATCTAGAAAATTTAATTTTTTTAATATATCAGATATGGTGTGCTCTTTGAATTTCTAAAAAAAGAATTTAATCTTAATTAATATGTTAGCTAGTATGAGGATATTACTTGTCATTGAGATTTTTTTTATCAGTGCATTTCATGTCCATATAGTTCTTATGGTAAAACCATGAAGAAACTTTAACATTTAAAGGCTTGGATGAGTTGGAAACCTTCACACACACACACACACACACATTTGATGTTGACAATGTACATGTACAAATTTAAGTTTATATGGAGTTTATTGTTTATAATGATCATAACAACAAGAAAAGAATATTGACAATAACGAAGGTATAATGACTATAAGTTAAGAGGACAAATTTCTATTAAACTTTGGGAAAATTCTCCTTGATGTTATGAGATAATGAAACCATGACATTTGATGATGACTCTTCCTCGATCTTTGTTGTTGATTATGGTCTTTAAAAGTGTTGGATTATTAAATTTTTTTCAAGAGTTTCAAGATCCTGCTAGACAGATCTAGAGTTGTTTAGAGTTTATACGAAAATTACTTGAATATCATATGTTTTTTATGGCTTTGAATAATTACTTGAAGGTTTAATTATCATAAACTACAAGTCGTCCAAGTATCTGGTCTCTAACGGCAATCCACATGAATTAACAGTAAGAAATCTCTTAAACCCTTTTAGGAGAAAGAGATTATTATGCATTTGAGTGCTAACTCTTTTCTTTTATATTTTTCAGGTTTTTTATAATGTAATGTATACTTTTACAAAAAATAAAAGGCATAACATTTTATTTATAGGGAAACTTAAAAACCCTATAAATAGAAAATTATCAATTTGCTCTTTAAAAAATATCACTATATTATTTCAGGATAATTTTAGAAATTTATTCATTCAAGTCCATACTTGATTTTTTTAAGTCTATAATTGTATTTCCTTGTATAAAACTTATTTACAATCAATTTACACTTGATTAATCATCTCATTTTAATTTCTGACCAATGGTTCTTGTGTGTGTGACCTATTAGGTTACCTAATAAGTTGACCAAAATATAAATTATACTAGTACATGTCTAGTAACATGTCATGATCCCTCTATTATTATGAAAGTCATAACTTGTTTGACTTAACCTTTCAGTTACTAGTTTTTCAATGTAATTATTATCCCTTCATCAATAATGTTTCGATTTAGATATTATAGCATGAAGTGTGTCTACTATGTCAAATCATGTTTCTTTTCAACATCATAATCTTTGATTCTTTGAATAAGATTTGAAATTCCTTTCAAATTTCATTCCACCTTGCATAAGGATTTACAATCAACACTATTTGAGAACAAATGGAATAATTTTTTTCAATTTACCTACGGTGATGAATCCTCTCTGGAAGGTAATGTTTGGTGGTCAAATGGCCTCGTATGCTCTGTCTAAAAGGCACGGGGTTGTCCATATGTTGGCACATGCATGTTTTTTAATAATATTTAATATATAAGAATTACTATAATACCACTGAGCAACATCTAGACTTACAATAAAACTAATGTAAAATGACCAAATAACCATTATGAGAGAGTTATATTATTTGTCTCAAGTGTATGAAAGTTATTACACTATTTCAAAATAAATAAAATGACTAAAACACCCCTGAGTGAAAGGCTAAAGACAATTGTGACATGGTGAAAAGATAACATTGCCCTAAAAGCCTAGTTCAATGTTTTTTTTTCAGGGGCAAATTTGTAATTACACTATTACAATGATTTTTGCACAATAATTTCTTAGCGAGAAATAGTTTTTTTTTTTTATTAATTGAAGATGATAGCAAATTAACACTAATTTGACACCGAATGTGTCCTTACATGCCAAGTAAAGTTTTATAGTGATTAAAGCTACGCACCACATGACACATTATATGACACTGCTTATATTTTCTTCTCAAGCTTTATTTATGGAAAAGACTTTTAAGTGGCAAGTAAGCTTCAAGCCTAACAACTCCATCTTTCTCAATCAATTGGGTATAACAACCCCATACCAAATATGGTAAGAGGCTGAGACTATTTTAATATTTATACGACCTATTTTGGAACTTGTTAAAAGAGTCACATAATCAAAATTCAAATGTAAATTGATGACATCCTAAAATCCAAGATACGCAAATAATAGGTTTTTAGTGTTTAGTATAATGGTTAATCGTTATGTTCTGATACTTAGATTTCTTCTCTTTATACTAAGGAATTATAGACTTGTGAAAAAAGCTTGAATACCTACAAAAACAATCTTAATCAGGGGAACTTAAAGACCCTCTAATGACAAAGTAAATATATTGATAAGAAATACAATAAATGACTTAAAAGAGCTTTATATTCAAGGAACATATATGTTTGTTGCTGAGTTTTAAGTTAGTTAATGCTCTAAAATCTATGAATTTATATTAAGAGATAAAATTTCTAAACCCTAACCTGGATGGTTCATGAGGTATTTATACCGCATGAACCTTGTCATTTTCAAAGAATATAAGAGCTGGAAAGTGCTTTGATTTTGACAACATTAATAGGAGATAAATATCCCTTGCATATCATTAATGAGATGATATGTATAAGAGGTTTATTAAGAGACCTTGCATACACCTATAAGCATAGAAAAATCATTGCATCAATATGAATGATTATTCTGAATGGAGAGACATGACGATTTATCATATCTTCAATACTTTTATTTTAGGGGATAGTCTAAGATCAGGTATATAACTTAAGAACTTAGTAATAGTTGACTTTAAGTGTTTCGGGTTTGAGATGTTTGTTAGACTCATATTGCCTTGGGCATGTCTAACTGTCAAGGCCAAGTGCTTTGGGGTCTGACATGGTTATCAGACCCCCACTACCTTGAGCTTGGCTGACTAATAAGTCAAAGTTTTTTGGATCTGACATGCTTTTAAAACCCTCTTAACCTTGGGCTTGACTGACTGCCAAGTCCAAGTTTTTAAGGCCTGTTATACTTTCCATACCCTCACCACCCTAGACTTGGTTACTTATCAAGTCCAAATTCTTTAGGTTTGGAAAGCATGGTAGACCCACGCTATCTTGGGCCTAGCTGACTGTCAAGCCCAAGTACTTTGGGTCCAGCATGGTTGCCAAACCACGCCATCTTGGACATGGCTGACTACCTAGTCCAAGTTCTTCAGGTATAGTATAGATGCAAGACCCATGCTACCTTGAGTTTGGTTGATTGTCAAGCCCAAGTGCTTTGGGTCTAGCATGGTTGCTAGACCCACAACATCTTGGACTTGGCTGATTGCTAAGTTAAAATTATTTTAGGTCTAGCGTGTTCGTTAGACGCACACCACCTTGAACTTGATTAAATACTAAGTCCAAGTTCTTTGGGTCTGACGTACTTGTCAAACCAACGTTATCTTGGACTGGACTTGGGTAATTACCAAGTCCAAGTTTTTTGGGTCTGACAAACATCCATCTTAGGTTTGACTGGTTACCAAGCCCAAATACTTTAGGTCTGATAGACTTGCTAGACCTATACCATCTTGAACTTAGCTAATTGTCAAGTCCAAGTTCTTTGGGATTGACATGTTTGTGAAATCCACGCTACCTTGAGCTTAGCTAACTATCAAACCTAAGTTCTTTAGGTCTGACATATCTTCTAGATCTATTTTGATTTTAAGATGATTTTTATTTATAAAAATCTATAATAACAAAATGTTGACTTATCATAAACACTAATAGAATTGGATAATATATTTGCTTAATTAAAAATAAATGTTAACCTTGTTGAGGACACACTAATGCGATCATAGTCCTTTTTAGTCTTATAAACAACCACTTAATTAGGACTCTTAGGACCAATTAGGTTTTTCTTAGTTTTACCTTTAAAAAATTATTTTCTAAATATGAATAATTTTTTCATTTCTTTCTAAGTATTGGGTATGACAAGGTAGTCCACAACTTAAAAAACAGAAAATATGAGTGTTTTATCTTTAAGCAAAACTTCCAAAAGGAATTTGATTTGATTATTTGGTACTATACTATTCATTTACTAGACTACAGGGTTTGGAAAGAAATGACAGAATTGAATTATAAAATGCATCACAATAGCTCAGATGGCGGTTCTCATCTATGGTTCCTTTATAAATGAATTTATAATGGGTAAATGCATTAATGATGTTCTAAAATTCAAGATATTTAGTAATAAGGTTCTTTAGTGGTTGAGTTATAGGTTAATCAAGTGTTCTTATAATTACTTCCATTCTCCACAGTAAAGGAAGGTAATGACTTGATGTAATGCTCATGATACCTACAAAACAAATCCCCTATTTATGGATTTAGGGACCTTCATATGCTTAAATCAATCTTTGTAGAGGAAAAATGTAATAAATATGTAAAAGAGCATTACATTCTAAAAACAAAGTTGTTTGTTCTTGTTTTGGTATGAGAATAAGGGTTATGTAAGAAAATAATATATATGTGTTGAGAATGAAAATTGTAAACCTTTTTCCTGGATAGTTCAAAGAGTATTTATAGCATATAAACCTTGTCTTTTTGCTTAAGTGGAGAGACTAAAGAGTTATTTTATCCTGATAGCATTAATGAAGGATAAATATCCCTTATACATGTATTAATAAGAGATAAATATCTCTGATATAAAGATTAACGAGGAACAAATAACTTGTATATACATATTAATAGGAGATAAATATTAATAACATAAATATTAATGAGAAATAAATATCTCTTACATATGTATTAATTGAAGATAAAAATGGTTGAGCTCAGGTCATAAAGTTAGGCTTAAGGAGGGCTAGGACCCCCGTTGAGCCCAAGATGTGCTGGGCATATGCCTAACATTTAGGCTTAGGCGAAACTACCTGAGCCCACAGGGGGCATTGGATGTGGGCCCAACACTAGGGCTCAAATGTAGCACTAGAGCTTGTATGGCACTAGGTACACGCCTTGCACCTAGGCTTAGGCTCCACGCCTATGCTAAAGGAATGTTTAACGTGAGTCTAACACCTGGGCTCGAGTATGCTGCCCGAGCCTACAGAGTGTTGGGTGCATGCCCAACGCCTGAACCTAGGGATGTTAGGTGTGGTCCTAGTGCCTAAGCTTAGGCATGCTGCTCGAGCCCTCAAGGGTGCTGTGTATAGGCCTAGTAATAAGGCCCACAATCATGGTTTAGGTCCAAACCATGTTTTCAAAGTCCATTTTGGGCTTGGACCAATTAAAAACATGTTTTCCAAAAGTAATGATAAATCTTCATCACATAATGTGATCCTTTATCACCTTTTCTTTTTGATAATATAAGAGAAGGGCTTTCTTTTTTAATAGGCATCATCTAAAGGCTTGTTTAAATGGACTGAGTTATGAGATAACATGCTAATTAGTCATTTTTAGTATGTAGATGACACAATTATATTTTTCTCAAATGACTTGAATGCTTTATTGAATGTAAAGAAAATTCTACTATGGTTTGGAAATAAGCAATATTCTCGTTACAATGGCATGTTGAGTAGATTATGGCACATCTATGAAACTCAGCCTGATTTGACAGGTTGACTCAAGGCTTGGATCACCTGGGGCCTTGGCCAATTTTCAAAACATAAAAATCTGGGCTTGTAATTGACCCAATCAAACACAAGTGACCTATTGGGTCAACCCGAAACTCAGTGAGACATGATTTGTTTTAACATTTTTTAACAAACCTTAAAAATGCAAAATCAATTTGTGAATACTTAGCCTCACATATTTTTGTTATAGCTTACATCCACATTTCATGGATTGCTTCTTAACTTTTTGAGGAATAAATATATATTACACTTTATTTTTTTATAGTCTACATTCAAATGAATTGTTTATGAACTTTTCAATGTTGAATAATTATATTGCACTTTATGCGTCACATTTCTTTTATATATATATATATATATATATATATATATATATATATATATATATATATATATATAGCATACATTTACATGCATTGTTTATTAAATCTTCGATATGAGATAGGTATACTACACTTTATGTCTCACATTTATGTTTTTATAACTTACATCCAAATACATTGTTTCTTAATTTTTGGATGTTAGATAACTATATATAGTCTACATTTACATAGATTATTTCTTAATTTTTTTGATGTGAGATAACTATACTATACTATACTACACTTCACATTTCTTTTTTATTACTTATATCCACATGAATTATTTCTTAAGTTTTTGATGTGGGATAAATATACTACACTTCACATTTTTTTTTTATAGGCTACATTCATATGAATTGTTTTTTAACCTTTCGATATGAGATAACTATACAACATTTTATTTCACATGTTTTTTTATGACTTTCATCTACATGTGTTGTTTCAAAACTTTTTCATGTGAGATATTAAAACCTCAAACATAAATTTTTATTTTTATTTTTCTAGGTTGACCTGAGTCAACCCATATAACCCAAAACTCGGTTACTTGAATGGGTCAACCGTGAGCCAGGTTTTAATAAATATGAATTTGGTCTTTTCTTATTGAACACCCAAGCACCCAAGAGAATGGTTAATTATTTAGGTGTCTTGACTGAGCCCTAACATTGCTTCTTCAACAGCTCACGATCCGGTCCAAAGTGGTAATTTTTTAAGTGTCATTTATTCTTTAACAAGATTTTTACTCAAGAAAAAATTAAGTTCACGAACACTCAAGAAAAGATACAGGATAAATGTTCTAAGTCTATAGTATAGATAATATAACTCTTAAAAAAATGAGATGAATGCAGTCAATGAAAATTGTGAGAACGTAAACACGAATTTTTATATATATATTAGGCTAAAATTACAATTATATATATATATTTGAATTAGCTGAAATTCAAATATATTTCAGTGAAGGAAGATATCAAATAAACAATTGCTAAATTATGATTACTTATATACAATTGTTTGTTTTTTAGCTATTAAAGCGTATAAAGGGAACAAAGCTAGGTTTATTTTTTAGAAAAACAAGTTGATGTTTACTGTAAGATTTAGTCACTGTTAATTCTTGGAATGAAACTAGAGGCAGCAGAGTGAAATAAATAGTAATATCGGGCAACTGTAGAATTAATTAACAAATTTTGTTTAAGTTTTTGTTCGGTTTTGCTAGACTGAACGTTGGAATTGGAGATTATACATATCGTGCTGGGCCGATATTATTCGGCCACGATAATGGCCAGGCACATATCCAAAAACAGATGTGCTGATATCAGCTCAAAGTAGTTAAGCCAACTCAGCCTAATATATTCTTCTTCTTGTTTTTTTGGGAACGGGTTGGGCTCAAAAATTTTCAAAAACGATTTCAAAAATCTTTTAAAAAAATTTTGATTTTTTCAAATATTTTCTACAAATTTTGTATAATATCGAGTTGTATATTTACACTGTAAAATTCAAATCCGGTATTAAAATACCCGGTTTTCTCTGAAATATTTCAACAAAAAATCTCAAAATTTTTTTAATTAACTTCCCTTTTCAAAAAAAAAATATTTTGTTTTCATGTATATGGCAAAATTCTAAAAATTTTAAAGCATATTTTCATTTTAAAAAATTGCTTCTCATGTTTTGAAAATCCAAAAAATAGATATCATAATCGGTTTATGATCATCCATTAGGGGTTGATCAAAATATCAAAAACCTATTTCCAATATTTTTTTAGGGTTCAGATGTAGACTTTAAAATTTGTGGGTGTAAAATTACACGATAAAGTACACCCTCATATATTAAAGATACAAGGTGTAAATAAATGTGATGCTAAAATTCAGACTTTAGAATGGTTAGGATTTAACCCGATAAGATAGAGACTCCCTCATGAAGAGAGATCTACCTTGAATCTTAGAAAAGACCAACGAATAGGAACCCGACTTAGAAAAACAATCAAACAACAATGCAGCCTACCCTAGGTAGGGTGCACTGGGGGTGATGCGTCTTCCCTTTACACAACCAGTCTCTTACTCAATTTCTCGCAGACCATGGGTTTCTAGTGACCATAATACTAAGTGGCGACTCCTGAACATTAATCATAATTTTATTATTAAATCCAAAAACTCTTCCCAACACACAACACCTCACACAGGAGGCACGACGAAAGCCTCCACAATCGCTAGACGACATCGCGGCGCTCGCATCCCGCGACAGTAAGGATAAAAAATAATTATTATCATAGTTTTAAAACTTGACTAAAGGGTCAATCAGGGGTAAGGTTTAGATCACTAGTTATGAGGGTTAATCTATGGATAAAAATTATTATTATCATAGTTTTAAACCTAACTCAAGAGTCGACACAGGACAAAACCTAAGTCATGGGCCCGGAAGATCAAACTGGGTTTACAAAAAAAAAAAAACTAGAAATTAAGGTAATCTTATTTTGACAAAAAAATCTTTCAAAAATAAAATCAATGGTTTTTTTTACTAGTGTTTTATCATGGTCAAATGGGTCATGGATCAACCCAAGTTTTTGACTGGGTTAGATTGAGTTAATCCTTCCTTCAGTTTTTTTTTTTACTCAGATTAGTCTAAGCCCCAGGTCCCGAATCGACCAGTTTGGTCAGTCTTGATTTTATAACTAGGGTTATTATATCATTATTAATTTTAAAACTCAATATAAACTAAGAAAAAAAATATCTAATTATTTTTTAATTAACATGTAAGTTTAACAGTAATACATATTAAGAGTAAAATATATTTTTTTATATTTTATTCACCATAATCAAATATGATACAGAAATAGTTACTTTGTCTTAATCACCACTATTAAATACAATCCTATCTTTATATCATTTTATGTCTTATCTCTTTTATCTCCACTATCTTTATCTCTTACGTTTTGGGAGACTAATCAAATGCTACACCAGAGACTAAATATCATGGATTGCATGGTAGAAACAATGTAATTTTTGTACATAAAAGTACATTTTAGTTCTTGAATTTTTATTTTTTCATATTTGGTTGTTGTAGTTTTATATTTTTATGTTTTGGTTTTCCAACTTCATTTTTATCATGCTTCATCCTTGAGTTCTAAGAGATGAGAGAAAAAATTACTAAAAAAATAAAAGAAAAAAGAAAATTTAGTTAGATACATTTAGGCCATGAAAAAAAATGTGTCGAATGGTTTGGCCTTTAGATGGGAGTTTAATGATTGTAGGCTTGCCCTCTAACTATCTAAAAATAAAAGAAAGATCTAGGTTCAAAAAGTTTTTTAAAATTTAGTTTAATTTTTAGGTTTTAGAGTGATTAAATGGTGTTTCAAGATTGTAAATGAGGTTGTTAAAGTTTCAATGATATTTTAAGAGTGTTTTTAGGTCAAAAACAAATAGAAATTTGGGTTTTGTGTCTAAAAACTTGGTCTTGATTTTCAACGTGTCATTTTTTGAAAAATTTTTAAAAATAAAAATATCAAATATATATACTTGACCTGTTAGGTTCACATAAGTGTAATTTTCTTTGTTAAAGGTTAAACACTTGAGCCTGACCTCCTAAGTCAAGAATTAATTTTTTTAATTTAAAATATTTTTTTATTAAATTAATAATCATAATGCTATTTTATGCCATACATTTTAAATAACATTACAAATTTTTATATTGCAATAAATTTGTTAATAATTATATATAAATGTAATATGAAACCACTCATAAAAAAAGTTGCATATGAATATTTAATAGGAATAAAATACATATTTTTTATTGTTAATTTTTTTATATAGTCTTAATGAATTAATTATTCTTATATTTTTTTTATGGAGACATGGTTTTTTTAATTTGAAACTTGCCATTTAGATTATGATAAGTTTTCATTTTAAAAAACATGTTTATAGTAAAAAATGACATGTTTTTGTCAAAACAAAAGTTATTAAGAAAATAGGATTTTTGCCTCAATAAATGAATTTTTTAATCCTTAATTTAAATTATTGAGATTCCTACTAATATTTTGTTAGAAAAAAAATATAAATCATATCTTGGAACCTCACCTAACAGCTTAAGCTATTGGGTTGAGATGATTTATTAACATGGTTTTGGGTGAAATAGTTATTTGACATGGTATCAAAGCCTTAATGACCAAACGGTCACGAGTTTGAATTTCATCATCCCTATTTATTTAATAAAAATTAAGTATAAGGTAATGTGGACTTGTGCAAGTTTCAAGCCCAAAATGTTTTCATTTGAAAAGGTGTATTAGAGAATAATATAAATTATATCCATGACCTCACCTAACAACTTAAGTTATTTGATTGAATTGATTCTTTGACATATTTGTCTTAATTATCTTAAATTGTTATTAAAAAAAAACATTGTCAATAAAACAAATGACATTTTTTCATCAAAATGATAAATGCATAAATAAGGAATGTGGACTTCAACCTACTTCAACCTAAAAATTACATTTCTCCTCTAGAATTTAAATTCTTTGAATTTTTATTTTAATTATTGAGTGCTTAAATAAAAATTAACATTGAAGTTTGCCTCATAGAATTGCTTAGGTGTAAAATATAGTATAATCACTATTTGTCAACCCGCGTTCTTGTTCAAGTAATGTGATTAAATAGAAAATAAAATTATCAAGGAAGTATATAATAATAGAAAAAAACTAAAGCTAAAGGCCAAATCATTATGGGTAATCAATAATATTTTTATCTTTTAACATCAATTAAATATTAATTAATTTGAAAAATATACTAACACGTGGGGGGCACCCATGCATTTTGACCGCCGCGTGAGGTGCCTTCCAGTAAACTAAAATACTCTTCTGTCGTGTTGTTGGATAAATTGTCGCATCCTTTTCCTCCTAATAATATGCATGTAGGTGGTGATAGAGCGGTTTCTTGCTGGTCGGTCTTTTTTTTTATCTCCTTTTCTCTTCCTACCTTAAAAAATATAGGTTGGACCTCTTTGCTTTTGATATTTCAACTTCAATTTTTATTTTCTTATTGTTTATTTTTGTTCTTGATCTTTTTATTAAATTTTTATTTATTTTCAATTTAATTTTTCTATTCTAATTTGTCATATATATTTCTTTCAAGTTTCAACCTTTTCTTTCACAAAATTCTAGTCTCTTAAATAAAACTCAAATTCAACTATTAAATTCAATAAAAATATATATAGATATACGTACCCTATTTTTAAACACACACACTAATATGTGTGCACATATATGATGTTGAGAGTTTCCTACAAAAAGAAAATATTAAATGCTACACCATATAAAATAAACTAAATGTCATGCCCGTGCGATGCTAAAGGCTTGTAGTATGTTTGTACGTTGTCGTGAATCTGTGGAAAAAATAAAAAAAAAATGGATAAAAACTATTGCAATTCACAATGTTTTTAGAGAAAAAACTACAAAGCTAAATTCTTAACCATATTAATATTTAAAAAATATAATGAACAAAGAAAATTTTGAAAAAAATCATAAAAAAAAAAATCATGGGGAACATCAGTAGCAATCCACCACCCTGTTTTAAAGAAAAAACAACGAAGCTAAATTTTCAACCAGGTTCAATATAAAAAAAATCAAATCGATAAAGACAATTCTGGAAAAAAAAAACAAAAACAATCATAAAAATTTATGGGGAAACACTGTAGCAATCTATAGTGTTTTAAAGAAAAAAACTACAAAGCTAAATTTTCAACTAGTTCCATATTTAAAAAATAAAATAAAATAAAAACAATTTGGAAAAAAGAAACACAAAAAAATGAAAAAAAAGAGAAAATTTTGGAAAAAAAAAAGCAAAAAAAAAATGAAAAACATAGAAAAAAAACATGTGGGGAAAGTTAAAGCTGAATTCTCAACCAGCTCAATATTTTAAAAAAACAATTCGACAAAGATAATTTTGAAAAAATCATGTGGGAAAACGCTGTAGCAAAACAAAAATATATGGGGACATATTGTAACAATCCACTGTGTTTTAAAGAAAAAAAATACGAAGTAAAATCGATAAAGATCATTTAAAAAAAAAGAGAAAAATATTCATCAAAAAAAAAAAACCATGTCGGGAAACATTGTAGTAATCTATAACGTTTTAAAGAAAAAAACTACAGAATTAAATTTTCAACCAGTTCAATATTAAAAAAAATCAACAAATATAATTTTGAGAAAAAAACATAAAAGAAGAAGAAGAAGAAGAAGAAGACAATCTTAGAAAAAAAAAATGTAAAGCCCCAAAAATAAAAAACAAAAACATGGGTAAAAAAGGAAAAAAAATAAAAACAAAAAAAATAAACAAACCAAAAAAAAACATGTAATATAAAGAAAACTATAATACTTTTTCCCTGTCTTTTAAAGTATTAGTTAATAAATAGAATCGTATTCTATTTGTAAGAATAAAAAGCTCATAACCATTAAGTTACAATTCCATTTATGTAATGTGTATTAGATATTTCATATTTCTTTCTTAAAATGTCAATGAGTAATTTCAACTAATTTTAATAAGAAAATTTAAGATATTAAGTGAAAGTAAATGATTTTATATTATTTTTATAATATAATATTTTTTAATGAAAACCTTTTAGGATTTTAAAAATATCCACAATTATTTTATATTTAATTTAATTAGATGGATATTAAAAATAAAATTTAAATTCATAACTATTTAATTATTTGTCATGTGAAATTTAATAGATGATTTTATATTATTTTTTTATTATAAAATATCTTAAAAATATTTTTCATTTTAAAAACTATATGGAAGGTTTTGTACAAGTTCGTAAAGGGAGAAGCATGCATGGAAAAAAAACAAAAAAAAACTAGCTGGAATATCTCCCAGCCAATTAATTAATTGTCTTACCCTGCAATTGAGGTTGTGCCCAGTGATGGAAGGAAATCGTTTTCTTTTTCCGCACCAAACTTCTAAGTTTTGGTCTGTCATCTCGTGATGTTTTATATATTTATTAAATTTGTAAAATATTTAATAAATTTAAAGATTAATTGTGGTGCGTATAGGCTAGTCTGGATATTCCGGAATATAAAAAAAATTAATTGTCTTACCCTGGCTCGTAGCAGCACCAACATTGAAGGTGGAACAAGTTTGTGATGGACTTTATTTTAATTTCAAAATATTAATAAAAGAAGAAATATGATGGACCGCTAGCTAGTAGCAGATGGCAGCAAAGATTTTATTTGCCTTTTTTGCAAGTCAACTGCCTCAGGAAGCGTGCCAATAAGCCCTAGTCGATCCAATTGGTTTGTTGTCTACGACTAGTAGATTTGAGATCGTGTCTTTTGAAGACTGATTATTTATTTATTTATTTATTTTAAAAAGTGATATACATTTTACCATAATATTTGCATACAAGTTTCAAACCATAAATCTCAGTGCCATAGATTAGTAGAAAAGCAAAACACTGGATGGTTAGATACAGTTGACAGATTAGCTATTTATCTCAAAGATTTGATATATAATATCTAGACAAGTTACGTGCTCGGCTTGTTCAAGATTTCTAATATATTTTTGATAGAATAACATCATTAAAAAAAGTTTTGATAAACTAACATATTCTCATCTTATAACGCTAATTTACACATTATTTATTAAATGTCACTACTCAAACATGACGAGATAATTATTGTGTTTTAAATAAATAATAATTAAACATGTTATATTTTAGAAGGGCGAAAAAAAACTTCATATATCATGTTTATAATTGTCATGAAAAATAATTCTAAAAAACTAAGTCTTCATCATTGAGTGTATACCTTAAAAAAAACAAAATAAGATGGTTGTATTGGCGAAGAACTTTTCTCCTTACCCTTAGAGCCTGTTTGACTGTGCGTTTCAACCTGCGTTTCATCAAATTTTGAATTTTTTTTTGCCAAAATTAAGTGCGGTTTGTACTTTTTGAATCGTTTTGATGTGCTAATGTTAAAAATGATTTTTAAAAAATAAAAAAAAACATCATTGGCATGTATTTCGGCACGAAAAGTTATTTGAAAAGTAACCGCTACCATACTGCCAAACATACTCTTAGTCTCGTACGTGTGTGTTTAAATTATAAGCAGTAGTAAGGTTTTAGTTTTACACTCTTACCTGCAAAAAAAAAAAAAGATTAATTTGTTGCTGAAAATAAAGAAGATGGGTAGCTTAAAGCTTGAATCCAAGTTTTGGAAAGGCTAAAATATGTTGAGAGAAGATTAATTTGTTGCTTAAAATATGAAAAAGGCTGTCATTTGAGAGACAGAGAGAGCTAAGAGAGGCATTGGAATTAAAAATTAGAAGAAATTGAACAAAGAAGCTGAAAAAAGCTGTGAAGATGAAACTTTCAAACAGCCGCAACTAAATATTAAAAGATAATATAAATTATATTTAAAAATTATATTTAATAATTTAAATTATTTATTTGATAAAAATTAAACATAAAATAATATGAGCATGTATAAGTTTTTTAAGTTCAAAAGGTTTTCATTTGAAAAAATATATTAGAAAATAATATAAATAGAACGTCATCTAACAATTTAAGTTTTTTAAATTGAAATGGTTTCTTAAAAGTAAAAACTAGAAAAAAAATGATACATATAATTATAAATAAATAACAATTAATTATATGTCATGTGATTTTTTAAATATATTATTTTACCAAAGCTTTTTATTTTTGTGTTTATTCACTTTTTTTTAAAAAAAATTCTATATTAATTACCCAATTTGTCCAACTTATTTTATCATAGAAAGCTACGTACCGAATACAAATCATCTAGACTATAACTACTTGTGTGTATGATACAACATACGGTACGAACCCTTTTACAAGGATAGATCAATCCCATATTCTGGAATGTTATATTGATTGATGACGAGGTAAAATCTGAATTTATAATGGTCATCAAGGACCGGATTAAAAAAAAAAAAAAAGTTAAAGGATCATTAGCCAGGCCATGTCAAAAATTTAGGAAGACCAAACACTGTTGCAAGACCATTTCCCTAACTGGTACACGTTCAATAGCATCCCTCAATTATTTAGGTATAAAAAATAAATATTTATTATAAATTTAAACATAATATATAGTTATTAAAATCTGTTTATAATAGGGGGCAGTCCGCAATATTCCAAACAAAAAAATCAACGCGACGATGTTTTTTGATTTAGAAGTGCAGGCAGGCTGCGCACCCTTCTCCATACCTAAAGATTCCTTAGTCAAACAATAGGTGTTCTTAAAAAACACTTCAAACTTCCCTAAATGGACCAGATCCTTGGAATATTACCTGTCTAGTTAAGAAACCAAAAATAGGAATCGAAAAGAGGAGCAATTTATAAGGGCTTAGACAGCAACACGTGCAGTTAATGCGTAGGAAACCCCATGAGGCGCATGAGAAGCTGCCGGCACCATCCATGCACCATCCACCACATCTAATGATCTGGACGCCTTCTGTTTTTGAAAAATTATGAAAGTCAAAGGCCCATCTAGGACACCTAGAGCACACATTGCAACACCGACTCTTGTCTCTATGCAAGGGAATAGTCTCCCATTCATTCATTTCTTTATTTAAAGCTAAAGTCAACTCTTAGTTTTTGAGCTTTTCTTCTTCCAAAACCTTGGAAAAGGTCCAAGATTAATGCCCTCTCGGATTTTCCGTGTGCTGACTTTCGTTGGCTTCAACAACTTCCACACACATATAAAACCGCATCCCTACCCCCACAACTTTGAATAATAAAAAGCTATCTTGCAACTTCTAGTAGACAAGTTTGGAAGTTAAACAAATCCGTTCAAGAAATTCCATTTTCCAGCTTTTAATGGTAGAGTTCTCTCCTTACCTCCTTCCGGCCTTTCAAGTGCTATTTTTGTTTCTTGAGTTTTGATATTCAAGTTAGAGCCCTTTTTACTATAATTTTTCTATATTCTCATTTATTGATCAAGAAGATCAGTACTCTTGGTACGTTTGATCATATTCTTTCAGCTTCTCTTTTTTAGTTTTGTTTGTGTATTGTTAAGTTTGCTTCTCTGTTCTTCAAAATGGATCAAATCGATGTTCCTTATCATTTTCTTTGCCCAATTTCCCTTCAACTCATGAGAGATCCAGTTACAGTCTCGACTGGGATTACCTATGATAGAGAGAACATTGAGAAATGGTTATTTTCATGCAAAAATAAAACTTGCCCTGTTACAAAGCAAGAGTTGTTTACCAAAGATCTCACCCCAAACCACACCCTTCGTCGTTTGATCCAAGCATGGTGCACCCTCAATGCCTCGTTCGGTATCGAGAGAATCCCAACTCCAAAGCCACTCGCTGACAGAGCCCAGATCTCCAAGCTCCTTAATGATGCTAAGAAATTTCCACACTTGCTGCTCAAGAGTCTACGAAGGCTTAGATCAATCACGCTTGAAAGTGAAAGGAATAGAAGCTGTCTAGAGGAAGCTGGTGTAGTTGATTTCTTGGCTTCGATCTTGAAAACTGATAATTCTACTTCAGTTGAGATAGACAGCGATGATAATGAATCGGAGTTCACAAGGGCAAGTGATGAAGCATTGAACATTCTTTATCATCTCAAAATATCACAGAGGCAATTAAAGAATCTGATAATCAACGATGGTGATCGGTTTCTAGAGTCGTTGCTGCAAATCTTGAAGCATAGTAGCTATCAATCTAGAGCTTATGCGACAATGTTGTTGAAGTCCGTTTTCGAAGTGGCGGATCCAACGCATTTGATTAGTATCAGACCGGAAATGTTTGTCGAGATAGTACGCGTACTTGATGATCAGATCTCACAACAGGCCTCAAAGGCAGCATTGAAGCTTCTCGTGGAAATTTGTCCATGGGGAAGAAACCGAATCAAAGCCGTCGAAGGTGGTGCAGTTTCTGTCTTGATCGAGCTTCTTCTTGATACATCAGACAAGAGAGCTTGTGAACTTATTCTAGCTGTTTTAGAACTGCTTTGTGGTTGTGCTGATGGACGAGCAGAGTTATTGAAGCACGGGGCAGGACTCGCAGTTGTTTCCAAGAAAATACTTAGGGTCTCTCATGTTGCAAGTGATAAGGCAGTGAGAATTCTGTGCTCCATCTGCAGGTTTTCTGCAACTTCTAGGGTTCTTCAAGAAATGTTGCAGGTTGGTGCTGTGGCCAAGTTGTGCCTGATTTTGCAAGTGGATAGTAGTTTAAAGAGCAAGGAGAGAGCTAGAGAGATCCTCAAGGTGCACTCCAAGGTCTGGAGGAGCTCTGCTTGTATCCCTGCATATTTGTTGTCTTCTTATCCATCTTCCTGATTGGACCCTTTGTGTTCTGCGTATATAATGATCAATGAGGCAAGGTTAATTTCACCTCATGCAATACAACTTGAAATATTATATTTTTTGCAAATTTCAAGTCAAAATATTTTTCATTTGAATAAGTGTGCTAGACTAATATAATATTATTTATTGTATTTGAATCTTATCATCTTCCTTAATTAAATTAAGCAAATTAAATACAAAATGATGGTAAATTTGTATAAATTTCAAATTTAAAAAATTTTACTTGAAAAGATATACTAGCTAGATAATATATAATTATAAAAAAAACTATTCATTTACGTTGTTAGATTGACATGCAATATCGTAGTGAAAGGATTAAGTTTGAGTCTCCAAATATGAGTTAAGAAACATTCCTTTATGCATGCAATATCGTAGTCAAAGGATTAATTTTGATTTATTAATTATAGACAGCATGCTGGACTTGGTTAAGTTTTAATTAATATGTAGTTTGTGATTTATTTGGTATTGTGATGGGGAGTGTTTTTTAAAAATATTTTTTTATTTTTAATATTAATATATTAAAATTAACCAAAAATATTTAAAAATATATTAAATTATTTTTTAAAATTTAAAAAAATTTAAAAAACACTTTGAAAAATATATTTTAATGAAAAAAAAATGTGATTAGTTTTTTCTCCTGAGCAAGTATGCACAAAGTCATTAATTCCGTGAGTGATTTTGAGATTGCGATAGATATTATTATTTAAAAACAAATTTGTTTGGAAATGTATAAAAATAATTTTTTAAAATTTATTTTTTAATTTAATACATTAAAACAATTTAAAAGCATATATAAAAACTAATTTAAAACAAAAAAATTAATTTTTAAAAAAACTAAATTTAATTTATAGCAAAAATAATCACAATCTATGTATATACCTTGAAATGGTAAGAAAATGCGGCTGCTTCCAAATTCAATGAAGTGAACCTGCGGCTCTTGATTCATTATCCGATGAGCAATTACTTCAGACCATACATTGCTATTTAAAAAATAAAAGCATACATTAATGATTTTATTACTTGAATAAGACATTATTTATTTTATTAATATATGAATTGAACCACGCCCATTAATATTGGCTATCTAAGCTGGCTTGGTAGATGCAATCTCATTATCAGTTTTAAATTGAATATATATATAGTTCCCAAATTTGAGGGTTTTAATTGAAAGTAAACCGGTGTATCTCCTATATATATAGCTCCCAACCTTTACCAGGGTTTTCTTCCGAGTAGGATATGTAGGGAATGTTTAGCAACGTGTTTGAATCTGTGTTTTTAAAAATTTTAAAATTTTTGTTTTACTAAAATTTAATATGATTTGTACGTTTTAAATTGTTTTGATATGCTGATGTTAAAAATAATTTTTTAAAAATAAAAAAACATTATTGACATATATTTTGGCACGAAAAGTTATTTGAAAAGCATCCACAACTATACTGCCAAACATGTTACTAATACGTCCCTAAGGTCGACGTCATTATTTTTTTTAGGTTTGAAATGAATTTGTGATATTAAAATTTTATATGCATGGTTGAGAGAATTATTTCAATGGTCTTTTAATACTAGAAAGATGGATATTCAATGGTGAATGGTGACATCAAGAAATATATAATCAACACATTAAAATTTATATATTAAAATCAAAAGAAAAAAGATACAGAAGATGTTTTTTAAAAAAATGTTATGAACACTATTTTAATATTTCAAAACAATTTTTTATGAACATTTTAAAAAACAATTAATTGCCAAATTCTTAGATCTTTCAACCGCAATGCCCTAAACACATTATTTTTTAATGTTTTAATTATCAAAAAATTATTTCAACCCAGTAGCTCCCTCGAGTAAAAGTTTTTTGAGTTTGAAACTTGTATAGACTCATATTACATTGTGCTTAATTTTTGTAAAATAAATGGGGGTAGTGAGATTTGAACTCATGATCAGTAGGTAATTAAGGCTTTGATACCATGTTAAAGAATCATTTCAACCTAATAACTTAAACTGTTAAATAAAATTTCAAGATATAATTATTTTATTTTCTAACATGCTAGATTAGTTTTTATCTGAATCGGTATCTAGTGCTGAATTAGCAGATTAAATATGTACATTAACTAAAAGGTTTTAAACTCAAGAAATTGCTGTTAAAAATCTTAAATAATTTCAAAAGCAATTAATTTAAATAAATGAAAAAGAGCAGAGATCAATGTGATTTTCTGAGTTTGGCTGGAGACTTGCAAGAGAAATGCAGATGCATAAATACTTCTTCTTGAGAGTTGATGGGCTTTGAGAGCCGAATGTAGGTCGACAATTAGCAGACAATCTTTAATACCTTAGTAAACTCTTGCAAATACTTCCTTTCCTCTTCTGCTGGGCTACTCAGTCGTTGAAAATCCAAACTCCTCTTATGAATTATTCTCATTAATACTCTTTCTAAAGCTTAAATCTAATTCGTGAGTGACTTTACTTTTCTTCGTTACTATCATCCATGATTTTCTCTTTTTTTAAATGGATATTAAAATTAAAAATAAACTAAAACGGAATGGTGATTTTCAACAGTGATATCACTCTTTGTATATTTATAAAAAACCATTCTTTTAAAATAGAATTGTCTTTTCATTTTTTTACACGCAATAAAATGATTTATTTAACCTAAAAGGTAAATATTTTAGAGCTGGCATCAATGAGTTTTGTTAATAATTTTATTTTTTCACAATAAAATAATTATATTATCCTTGAAATTAATTTTTTTTACTATAATTGACTGAGAGAAATTAAGTCGTTTAATAAATATAAAATAATAATTTAATAGAAAAGTTGTTGGTGCGTGTGGGAGGCGCCTAAGCTTTTATTTATGCGTGTAACATTTTCTAGTAGCTAAAAACCTCATTTCACCTTGTCGTTGGAATCTTCACGACGTTCTCTTCCTGTTTTCGACAAATGTGGCAAAGCTTGTCACCGACAATGCTTTTTTTCTTTTCTTTTTTCCCTTTTCTCCCTTTTCTCCTCAAAATTTAGGCTGATTATTTAAAATTTCAAAATTATCTTCTTAGTTATTGGTATTTCAACTTTAGTTTTTATTCTTTTGATTTTTTTGACCCTTTTGTTGAATTTTAATTTGTTTTCATTTTCATTCTTCAATTCCAAGTTATTGTATATATTTTTTAATTTGGTCCTTATTTTTTTTTTTGTCTTTGTTTTGTAGATTTTATTTGTTTCCAATTTCACCATTTTAATTTTTATATATTATTTGTTCTTGTTTGTCATTTTTTTTATAAAATCTTTATTTGTTTTCAATTTTATCCTTCAATCCCAATTTGTGATTTATTGTTTTTTTTAATTTGGTCCTCACTCTTTTTATTTTTTTGTCCTTTTGTTAATTTGATTTTTTTCTTTACAATTTTACCCTTCAATAAAAATTTGTGGTTGTTCTCTAATTTATTTTTTTGTTTCAGTTTTGATCCTTAATTTTTTAATTGCTATTTTTTGTTTTGGATTCTTTTGAATGATTGATTTTTTTTTAATTTCATCTTTCAATATTTAATTGGTTGGGAATTGGAATTCGTGTTTTTTCAAAGTATAATGTTTCTAGTCTAATGATCCAGGTCACAGATTTTAAAAGTTAATGTAAGTTGATATTTAAAAAAAACTTATTTTTTTTCAATTTTATCATTCGACTTTGGTTTTTATATAAAAAATGGCCTTTTTAGTTTTCTTTATTTTCTTTTATCTGATTATCTTGATCTCATAATTTGGGCTGTCAGGTTGACTCCCTTCTTATTACACAGTTCACAAGTTTATCATGCTAATTCAAATTAATATTTTTTTTAATTTTTATCTAATTTCATCCTCTATATTTAATTAGCTAAGAACTGAGATGTATTGTTTTTTTTTAAAAGGTTTTCTTCCCAAGTTATGATTATTGTTTTTTTAATTAGTCTATTTATTATCATTGTTTTTTTGTTATCTAATTAAAAAAAAACATATTTATTTTACCTGGTTGATTTTATTATTCAAATCATAATTTTTTTTTCTTTTTAAAACACGGCTGAGACTAAACATTATTTTTTATGGAAAAAAAATCTGGCTCCGCAGAATTACACACAGGTCCACATCAACTCTCAAGATGTACAAAACTAATCTTGAAATATTATAGAAAAATTAAGCGAACACAGTAAAGTTTCACAAAAGATAACAGAAAATATTGGAACCTGATAAAATAGAAAAGAATGAGTCAAGATTTGCAAAGGTCATACAAGAATTTTAAGAACTATATGTTTGTGAAGGAAATCTTCGGTTGCTCGAATAAATTTTGTTCTTTTTCAACGTATATGTTAGAATAAAGAAATCAAACTAACAATAAATAATTTAAATACAAAATTATAGTATAAATTGAAAGGGATGGTGCTTTTACTATGCAACATCTGACGTAACATTATTTATTTCATTTTTTTTTTGTTTTTTTGAATTTATATTTTTTTTTAATTGTATGCTTTAATATTTATTTTATTAAAAATTGAGTTTTATAATTGTTTTTTTGTTTGCTTTATACATGGTTAACTTGACATCATAACTTGTGTTGCAGGTTTGGTGGGTTAATTCGGTTGATTCGAGTTTATTTTATCTTTTTTTCTAATTGATTTTTTTTTCAATTCCATCATTTAATATTGGGTTGGTTGAGGATTAAGCTTCAAGATGTATTTCGGTTTGGTTTCTATGAGGTTATCTTTGTCTCATGACTCGGGTCGCAGGTTTGGTAGGTTAACCTAGTTGACTCGAGTTTCTTTTTTGTCCATTTTAATTGTTATTTTTTCAATTTCATCCTTCAACATGAAGTTGATTATAAATTAAGTTTCATGATTTATTTTGGTCACTTTCTATAAGGTTATTCTAGTATTATGACTCGAGTCGGTAGACTTAGATCGTTTTTTATCGTGTCCTATTTTTAGATTGATTTTTTTTTCGATTTCAACCTTTAACAATGAGTTTATTGAAAATTGGGCTTCATAATTTTTTTTTATTTTCTTTTTATGTATTACAATTTTATGACTTTGGTTACGAGTTTGATATGTTAACCTTGGTTGACTCAAGTTTTTTTATTTACTTTCTGTAAGTTTATCTTGATCTCATAACTCGGGTCATAAGTTTGACAGGTTAACTCGGGTCAAAATCTTTTGTTATTTTTTAATTAACTTTTTTCAATCCTATTTTTCTACATTGGGTTGATCGAGAATTGAGTTTCATAATTTATTTTGAATTGCTTTATATGAGGTTATTATGATCTCATAATCTAAGTCGTGAATTTGACAAGTTAACATGAGTTGACCCATATCAATCTAATATCCAATATGTTGTCGTTTCAATTTTATTATTTTTTTAAAGATGTTTTTTGAATTTTTATGAATCAAATTATATTTTTACCGAATATTTCAATTGCATTTTGATTCATTAAGTCGATGAAGTTATATTAAGTCAACCTCCACACAATTAAAAAAAACAAATTCACTAAAAAAAATATTAGCAATGTTTGGATTTTTTTTATGTAAAAAAAAATAATAATTCAACTTATAACATATCATAGTACAGCACGGGAGAACAATTTAGCTTAGGGAACGTTTGGTGCGCTCGACAAAATGAATTTTTTTTTTGCTAAAATTGAGTGCGGTTTGTACTTTTGGATCGTTTGTGATGTTGGGGGATGTCAAAAATGATTTTTAAAAAATAAAAAAAATCATTGGCATGCATTTCGGCACGAAAAGCTATTTGAAAAGCACCTACAACCACACTGCCAAACACGCTCTTAGATCTAGAATGAGTAAAGAAAGATCAGAGAACACCTTTTTAATAATAAAAGAAAATTAAAATAAACGAAAAGATGCCATCAAGGGAGAAAGATGGGCGGTATGGCTAACCCCAGCCCAAAATAACATTTTGAGAAATGGGAATATTTAGAGAGTATTTTGGCTTTGTATGTGGGAGAAATTAATCGAAGGATTAATTCGAAACTTTTTGTTTTTCCAAAATATATAGAATGATAGATTATTGTCATTAGAAATCATTATAGTATGAGGCTTGTTGGATTTATAATAATTTTAAGATTCATTAATTTTTATTTTATGATTACTAACATATATGTATTTTTGTCATATTCACAAACATCACTACACAAAAAATTTGACTAAAGTGGTTCCAGGAACAACTTCCAAGTCCAGGATAAATGAATCGATATATTTTTCTTTGATTAGATGTGTTTTCAATATATTTCTACATTTCTTTTCTTTAATATATCTCTAAATTCCTACTTGTGTTTGTCAACTCAATTTTTTATTTATTTTAAAAAAATTTTATTTTGAAAATTTTAGTCAATTTAATCATTTATGCTGTTTTGGTCTTCTTTATTATTTTTTATGAGGTTAGAAATAATCATAAAATTATAAAAAAATATAAAAATTAAAAAAATTAAAGACAAAAAATAAAAATAAAAATAAAAATAAAAATACATAGCTGAGGTTGAAATTGGATAAATAATTAAGTATCACATTCAAAAATTGAGTTTAGAAATTTTTGGGTCATGATTGAGGGTTGAATTGAAGAAGAAATTAAAGAAAAATGGCTTAAATTGGTTTAATTTGGCTGAAACTAAAACAAAGGGAAGTTCAAGGATGAGTTTCAAAGAAATACCAAAGTTAGAAAATCAATTAAGGTCTTAATTGAAAATGAATATTGAATTTAGGCACCAAATCAACTTAAAAAAAGCAAATTGAAGACAGGGGACCAGATTAGAAGCAATAGAGAAATCAGAGGGGTTGTCCTAATTCGTTCAAGGGCGGATTGAAAGAAATTAAGGGAAAAAAGGTGAAATCGACCCAAATTAGGAAATTTTAAAGACCAAGAACGGAAATGCAAAAGCAACTGAAATGAAAGGACGAATATGAAGTTTGACATGATTTTAATTAGGAAAACCTAATTGGGACCAAAACGACATCGTTTCACATTAAATGAAACAATGTTTTTTGTTTAATTTGGGGAGGAACAGGCTTTGAAGATTCAAACAAAACAACGTCGTTTTGTTCATGAATCTGCATATTTTCCAGGTAAGGCCAAGACGACTGATTCTCACATGATCTTAGAGCTTAATTTATGATCCTGATTGATTCTCATGACAGCATAAAAAGCAAGAAACATGTTCTCTCATAGATCAGCTACAATCATGGTGCAAAGAATCGCGATTTAATTACTTGAATCCTCTCCAAATTTCGGGCCAAACACACACCCTCTCCATCAGTCTCTCTTCTAGACCATAAGCTCAGACTTTCCATGTTTGCTTAGAATCCAACTTTTAACCCATGATTTTCTCCTCACAAATCAAGTGAAGAGGGATTGGTGGTCAACATCTAAGTTGATTTCCAATCCAGATTCATCAGGACAATTTTCAAGGATTCAGTTTCCATGAAGTTGGTGATGGTTTCCTTTCATAAAAAGATTGAGATTCACGTATAAAAAGCCACTCAATAGATATAAAAAAGAAGGGAAAGAAAAAAAAGAAGAGAAAAAAAAAAAAAAGAGGAAAAAAGATAAAAGAAAAAAAGAAAAAAAAAAGAGGAACTTAGAGAGTTCAAGATTAGTGTCAATGCCATCAACTGTCCCAATGTTTACAACAACCAAAATCTGGAAGGAAGAAAAAAGAACAAGAAGAAGTTTCTTATTAAAAAGAGAGTTAGAGAACAGAGGAAGAGTAACCTCTTTTACTCAAAACTTTAAGCCAGTCGCAAGACCTAAACCATTTCCTCTCGCCTTCTCCCAAAACCCCACCAAAACCCTACATGTCACAACCTGAACTTGCTCACATTGCTCGTCATAGCCACCGTCACCACCCTCTTTTACCCACAGCACGACACCCTTCCACCTCTGACCTCCCCTAAACACATATCCCAACCAACCCCACCTATCCCGCATCTACCTCCTGCACCTTAATTTTAACGAGTTTGGTTCAGATATATTTTGAGCGTTTCCTCCTGGCGCAGCACTTTCAACGAGTATGGGACAGTCGCTAGTCTATTTATTTCGCAAAGATTGAATCGCAGGCAATGGCTGTTTGGCTTTTTTACAATGACTGCAGGATCACGAGAACAGGAAGTTATTGACAAGCTTAATGGAATATGGTTTGTTTCGTTTAAGCTCCATGCAAACATACAAAGTTATCATAAGGAATCGAAAGCGTCCTCATCAAGGAGTTTACCTAACCCCAGGGTTCCTAGTGTCTCCGTTCCTATTCGGTAGCGAGATACAAGAAGTTATCCTGTTGTGGTGTGCACAGCTAATGGTACATATGGAGATTTAGCTATTCCTAAAAATGAAATCAAGTCAGACTCTATGCCATTGATTACTCATGATCCTGACGAGGGGGAGATTTTATGGATAAAGAATAGCTTAGTCGAACTGATCAACGAAGGAGTAAATTATCAGGATATTAGGAAGTCTTCGGTATCAGGTGGAGTTCAATTTCTAGGATTTCAGTTTATGGGTGCATCACAGGCTTCAATCTCCTTCTCTACTTATGATTCAATGATGGAGGCCTTTGAGATGAACTTAACAACATGGTCTGTTTATTTTGATGAATTACGGCCTTCTATCGATTCAGATGGTCCAATTGATCGGTATGCTTGGATTGAGGTTATTGATTTTCCACTTCTTGGTTGGTCTGCTACAACAGTCACAAAGATTTTAGCGTCTTCTGGTAGAATTATTGGTTTTGACAAAGTCAATTTAGAATGTAGCAGCCTTGGTTATATCAATTCCTTAATCGGTACCAGATATCATAGATTCATCAAGGAGACTATTTTAATCAGGTTAAATGGGGCGGATTATCGTATTAATCTCTAAGAACTTGATCCACTGCATTATCCTGGTTTTGAAGCTATTGAATACAACATGGGGGCTTTTGATTTGATGTTGCCGACAAATTTACTTTCGTTTGATTCTAGCACTGAACACACTTCTGATGTCGCCAGCATTGATGACGTTGATACTTGATCGTGTAACTGACATGGAACCAGGTGCCGACCACCTTGTTTGTTGGCGTAATGGATGGGATTCGCGGTTCTGTTACGCACCTGTTTCTGATACTATCCTTTTTCCTGGAGTCCACTCCTATTCAAACACTTCTCTATTCCAATAACTTACCTGATTCAGAATCCCACATGCAGGATAGAGGCAGCTTGAGCCCATCTACCAAGCTTGCAACCGGCCCAGACTAGGTTGACAGCCCACAGTCACGAGTTCCTCTCAGCCCAGATTTATACGATGATCAAGACTCGTCTGTAGATATATAATTCTTCCACAATACATGAGGAAGAATGGCGTGGCAGGAAACCACATAGTGTCCACCGTATGGTTCTACAGAAACGCAAGACCAAATTTAAAATACTTACTTCTTCTGTTAGTCTGCAGCCGCTAATGGCTAACAAAGATGATGATTTGTCATGCTCCATGAATTGTGGCATTCCTAAAGGCATCATCTGCAACACTCAACCAATCCTTGCAGCTGGCATTCCGGATAATGGCAAAGCATCTGAGATGGAAGGAATGTTACAAGCAGGACAGACTCTGGGCTTTGGCAATGCAACTGGATTGATGATTTTTGAAAATGACATTGACCACCAGATTGATAGGGAGATTGCAGACTGGACAGCGAACTAGAGGCTTCAAATCTCCATCTATCATGGTATGATTTTCATCTCTATTCCTTTATGGATTTTCTTTTGGAATTGTTGTGGTCTGGACATGTCTGCCAAACGGTTTTCTATCAAGAAGATGTTGTTACATAATACTGTTGACATTTGTTTTATCTTGAAAACTAAGAAGAGATCTTGTTCATCTGGTTTTGTGAATGGAATTTGGAATGCTAAGGGGTTAGGGGGTTAAGTGGTTGACGATTGATTCAGTTAATTGTGCTAGTAAAATACTAGTTATCGCAACTAACATCGCGGCGGTCATAAAAAAATTAAAAAAAAAAAGAAAAGATTTCTGGTATCTTGTTCTTAGATAGTAAAATGTTATGTTTAAAGAGTTGTTATCTAATATTATGGTCACGGTTGCTTCAGTTAATTGGGCTGGTAGAATACTAGTTGTTGTCGCACCTAACATCGCGGCGGCCATAAAAAAAATGAAAAAGGAAAGACCAGATTTCTGATATCTTGTTCTTAGATGAGAAAATATCTTGTTTAAGAAGTCGAGAATAGATTTCTGGTATCTTATTCTTAGATGGAAAAATGTCTTGTTTAAGGAGTCGTCACCTAGTATTATGGTTATTAGGAACCTTAACTGGTCAACAAAGATTCTATGGTACGAGATTGGTTGTGGCTAGAGAAGGTATTAGCACCCCTAGCACATCTTACCTGAGGTAAGCTGCATTGCTGGTTTTGTCTTAAATTGCTAAAGATCTGTTGATCTATGCTATGATGGTTTGCTTGTAATATTCCAACGTCAGTGAATATTCAAATAAATAAATAAAATAAAATAAATTTAAATCAGTATTTTTATTCCTAACTTTAGTATCAGTTAATAAACAAATAAAATAAATTTATTTTTATGTATACACATATTTTTTTTTTATTTTTTTATGTGGGGCTGGGTCCATTTCGATCCATATATTTGGACTAGACCGACCGGCCGTCATCGCCCAAGCCGTTGACCCTACTGGTAAAGCAACATGTATGTACTAATTCACGAGTGTTGCTACACTATTCAAGTGAATTAAATTTCACTTGAACAGTGTAATGTTGATTAAATGAAGCAAAGCGGGAGGGATGCAATGAAACTTACATGTGGTCTCTTGCTCTTGAGGATGAAGATGAAGTTGAGCGCTTTTCTAGTTATTCCTCTGTTCTGCTCCTTCTCCAGCTCTCCGTGTCTGCTTGGTGCTGGAGTTAGATGACAAAGACAATGGCGTAGATGTGTTGATTGGACAAAGCTAACTACTCTCTTTCTCTGTTTGTTTTTTTTTTGTGCGTGTGTGAAAAGCCCTCTGTTTATGTGCTCTCCTCTGTTTTTTTTGCGGTCTTCGGTCTCTCTCTCTCTCTCTCTAGTCTAGTCTCCTCCTGTTTTCCTTTGCGTCCGTCTGTTCGGGAGTGGGGGTGGGGAAGGTGGTGCAACCGGAGTCGCGGCTAGCACTGATTTGGAAGAAGACGATGATTAAGGTATAGTGGTTGGCCAAAATTTCCTCTCCACTTCTGTTTCGTTCCTTCATTTTCTCTTCCTGTGGCCTTCTCTGGCTTTTATAAAGCCAGAGGATGCCTCTGTTCATGTGTTTGTGCCTCACGATCGTGAGGCACGAACACCTTAAAGAAACAAGGGAATAACAATCATGCGATTGCAGGACTGTTCAACGTGGTCTCTAGAAGATAATGGGCAGCTGAGGAGAGGTTCATGGGAGACATGGTCCAAAACAATTTGGTTTCCTGTTGAATCGATCCCTGGTCTGAAAAAGGTGATGAACAGTTGATCCAAATGCCGCCGTTTGTATCTTGGAAATGGCTATTTTTCACTATGGTCCCTAAACGTTTTAAACTTAACAATTGAGATCTTAATCAGTAATAATCAATTTCTAATTGTGCCCTTGGATTAATTTCAATTGAATCCCTGAGTTATAGTGCCATTTACACAACAATCTTGGTTTTCTGGACTATAATTTTCTGCAATTTTGCCTTGAATCAGCTCCAAACTTTGTTGTTTCTTCAATTAAACCCCTGATTTTTTTAATTAATCAAATCAAAGTTTAATTAAGTCCATAAACTTATTAATTCTTCAATTAAGCTCCTGATTTCATTAATTAAACTAATTCAAATTTTAATTAAATTCCCAAACTTATTAATTCTTTAATTTTTGACAAATTGACTCTCAAATTTAAAAATTTCATCCTTGAACTTTGAATTTGTGTTGTCTTAGCCCCATTCTCAACTATATTCATTTTTTTAAATTCAAATATTAGGTTATGACACTAGTCATATGGAATGATGAATCATTTAAGGATGATTCCATTGAGCATAGTGGGCAATGGATAACAATCCAGGGAACACATATTGAAACAAATTTTTCTTGTGCAGTAGCAAGTGTTTATGTATGGTGTTTAATGAAGGAAAGATGATTATTGTGGGAGGAAATCATCACCGCTGCCTTTTAGGTACCATTGTTTTTAGATGATGATTTCAAAGAAACTTTGCATTAGAATGATAAAAGTACTAACAACCTAAATCAATTAAGAGCAAAGGAATTTAGAAACTTTATTAGTGAGTGTAACTTACTAGAGTATCTTTTAATTGGTCATCAATACACGCTTTTAAGAACAATCAATAAGCCATATTGATAGAGCTTTTGCTACTCCATAATGTCATTTGCAATTTTCAGAACTAGCATTTTATTGATATCTTAGAGGCTTGTCAAACCACTATTAACTATTATTGGGAATGTAGAATCAATATCGGGGGTGAAGGCCATTTTGATTTCTCAAGTATTGGTTGAACCACGCTTTATTTTTTAAGAAACTCAAACTTTCCTAGATTGAAGCCTGTGTTGAGCATGCTAGCAAATTCAGATTGGTAAGGAAGCTCAATTATTTGGCATAAAAATTTCAAAAAAAAAAACAAAAACTGTTTTGGCAATTAGGATAAGAGGCCTTTTCATATTCATAACCGACTCCAGCAGTTAGAAAAGGAAAGGGAGAAATGTTCTCTAAGTCAGTAAGAGATCTCTGAATGGCATGAACTTAGCTCTGAATAGTGGATAATGAGTAAACATGTTGAAGCCATTTGGAAGCAAAAAACTTAGTGTAAACTAGGAGATAAAAACAACAAATTCTTCCACTTAACAGTAAATATCAGAAGAGAAAGAAAAACCATAACAAAGATTCTATCTAATAGGGTCACATTCATTACACCATATGAAATTAAAGCTGCTGCTGCTGCTGCTATTTATTTTTCAAATATGTTCAAATAGTTAGGTTCAACAAAGCCATATATGAGTTTGGCTAGGTTTAAAAAACTCTCTCATGCACAATCTGCTAGGTTGGAACAATCAGTGACAATAAATGAAGTCAGAAGAGCAATGTAGGATTGTGATGACTCAAATGCTCTTGGGCCTGGTGGATTAACATTCAGTTTCTATAAGACGATTTGGTTGTTGATTGGGAATAAGGTATTTCATACGGTGTCTGAATTTTTCATAATAAGAAAACTACCAAAAGGTGTTAACATTTCCTATGTTACACTAGTGCCTAAAAACACACCAAAAAAAATTCATGGAGTTTAAGCCAATCAGTTTGATTCATGGTTTGTACAATATTGTTGAAAAGTTGCTCTCGTCTAAGCTACACACTGTCATGACTGCTCTTATCAATCCTCATCAAATAACTTTCATTTCAGGAAGGAAAATTTTAGATGGGTTCATAATAATTAATAAGGTTATTCATTGTATCAAAAAAGGTGGTTAGAATGGGTTTCTGTTAAAAGTTGACTTCAACAACGCCTTTGATTCAATTATTTGCACTTACTTAAAAGAAGTGATGATGTATATGGGATTTAGAGATAAATGAATAACATTGGTTCATGAATGTATTTCAGAATCATAAATGGCAATTCTCATTAATAGCCTTCCAATCCAAGAATTTCAGCCTTACTGTGGTTTATGCTAAGGTGATCCACTATCACCATTGTTGTTTAACATTGTTGTTGAGACCTATTAGTTCTTTTTTAAAGGGCTTTGGCAGAACAATACTTTCAGGGCATTGGATTTGGAAATGGTCAATTAATCAGTCACCTCCAATATGTAGATGACACTTTGGTGTTTATGCCAAACGAGCATAACTCTTTAGTTCATGCTAAAATGATCCTAAGGTGGTTCAAGTTGACATCAAGACTAAAAGTTAACTTTCATAAAAGCTCTCTAGTTGGTATTAATCTTGATGAAGATTATACGACTGGTATGATCAATGTAATTTATTGTAAATAAGACACATTTCCAATTAGATACTTGGGACTATCCTGGAGTGAAAATCCAAAATGAACTTCAACTTGGAAGCTGATTGTTAATAAATTTCACACTAGATTAGGAAAATGGAAGGACAGCTTTCTAAGTTTAGTAGGATGTGTCTGCCTTGTCTAGACTATTCTCTCCTCCTTGCCATTATATTACATGTTGGTGTTTACGTTGTCGTAGGGGGTTACCAAGGTGCTTACATCAATTCAACAAAAGTTTTGTAGGGTGCAGTTTCATATGAAAAGAAATTGTGCAAGGTGGTTTGAAGTGTTGTAATCAGGTCCAAAAACAAAGGTGGTTTTGGATTGCGGTCTTTACAAGGGAATAACAAAGCACTGTTGTTCAAGTGGCTTTAACGTTTAGGGAATAATCATCTTAGATGGGTAGTAGGATTTTATTCACATAACATACTATGCTACTTTTGAAAATGAACTTTCTTTGTTCATTAAACTGTTGTCAGACACATGAAGAGGAATTTATTTAATCATCAATTTAGACCCACCAATATTGCCATCCTTGAAGAATGGCTGTAACTACACAATTGGTATTGGGAAGACAATCTAATTCTGGAATGACAAGTGGACGGTAATTGGCACTCTTAACACATGTTTCTCATCATTATAAGCAATTTCAACTTAACCTTCCATATACTTAGTCGCAATGCCAGAGAACACATTAGGATCTAGTGTGTGGAATTTTGCTTGGATAAGGCCACTTCTACCTTTTGAGGAGTTCCAACTTACACAGCTACGTGCTTTATTGCCATTGGTCAGCATGAATACAAGTAAGGAAGATTCAAAGATACGAGAATATTTTGGTGATGGATTTTATATAGTTCAGTTTGCCAGTAATTTAATTGACCTTCTAGAATTTCCAGGTTCATTTTCATTTACAAACTTGCTATGGAAAAGTATTGCACTTCTTAAGATTAAAATGTTTATATGGGTGGTTTTGTAAGATAGAGTCTGTACAAGAAGTCTCTTACAACATAGGAATTTACTTCAACCAAATCAAGCTTTGTTTCCTCTATGTCAAATTAAAACAGAGCATGTGCATCATTTATTCTTACATTGTCATGTTTCATAGATGTTTTGGAATCATTTCATAACCTGGCTTGGATTCACTTGGTGTATGCTCAATTCAGTGGAGAAGGGACTACAACAATTTACTATACTGGCTACAGGTAAATTTCGGCAAAAAACCCTAACTCTGCTAGTATATGGTATCTTGTGGACTCCATGAACTACTCGAAACAATTATATTTCTTTGGATGAGGTGATGAACTAGACTAAAATGTTTGACTTCACACTTCATAGGCAGTCGGTTTGGTTAAAATCAATGGTACCAAAGTTTCCATACACATGAAATGATTTTTTTGGAGGACTTGAAGGCATACTAAAATGGACAAACTAGTGCAACATCTGTAGCCTTACATTTTTTTTTTTTGCAAACTGTTTATCTTTTCTATCATGTATATCTTTTTTTTTCTTGTATGTCTCCTTTAAATATTTTTCAGGTAGAACTTCATATACTTAATGGAGTTTTGTAATCATCAATAAAATTCAATTACATACTAACAAGAAGCTAGCATGGTCGAAATGATACAAGTCTTGATCAAACATGTGAAAATCATTTTGGCATAATTCAACATAATATTGAGAATTGTCATATCATCAAGGATAAACTCCTCCTTTAGATTGCATTAGTTCCAACACTAATGCTAAAGTGTAATTGAGTTGACTTTGAAAGCCTTAGATATTTAAGTTGGGATACTTGATGTGAATAAGAGGCAAATATTATAACATTGCTTTTTCCATTTAAATTTCATGAATAAGGTCTTTGAGACCATATTTTCTACAATTTATTTTTCACGTGTTTTTGAAATTTCATTATATTTTCAATAAAGTATATTTTCATATGTCATATTGTTGTTTTGAAGTCTTGAATGCTTTTATGGAAGTATTTTGGCATCTTATTTCAATCATAGTTTACAAACAACATTATAAAAAAATTGACTCCAAGTGGTTTTGAACAACTTAGAAGTTTAAATATATAGTAAATGTATTAATCTATTTTTATATATATAATTAAACAAGTTTTCAATATATTTTTACATTTCTAGTCTTTATTGTTTATTTAATTTCCTACTTATGTCTATGTTGTTACCAATTTTTTAGTCTTCACACAAAAAGGAGAAAATACAAAAAAGTCAAAAAAAAATATATTCGAAAGAAAATAAAAATAATAATAGCAGTGAGAAGAGGATGCGAGAGCTCCTAGAAAATAGCAAAAAATTAGTTGAGAAGGTTAAAAAATATAAAGATTGAAATTTAACAATATATTTTTTACTGATGAGAGCTCTATTGACAAACAAAATTTTATTTGAGAAAGAAAAGTTCAAAATCAGATGTTTATGGACTCGATTAAATTTTATTGAGGGTTTAATTGAATTTATAGAGGGTTTGATTGTAAGAAAATTAATTTTTAAGTTCAAGGGTCAAATTATAATTTTTAAGAGTTGATTCGGTCAAATTAAGGGCATAATTACATAAATATTAAAGTTTGATGGCTAATTAGGGACTTGATTGAAAAAATCCAAAACCAAGTACCAAACTGGAAAATGCACGTAAGTAGAGGGACTGGAATTGACTGAATCAGGGGTCAAATTGAAGAAATTGGAAGTTGTTGATTAATTGAGGGCCAAAATACACAAATTCAAAACTAAGGACCACAATGAAAAAGGTGGCCAACTTCCAGGTTGACATTTGAATTTGGCAGGGATGCATTGAATTGATTTTTAAAATTAAAATTGCAATTGAGGACTTGATTGAACAAATCACAAATTGAGAACTGATTTGAAATTAACATGTTTTAGCGCCATTTCCATTTAAATGAAACAATGCGTTTTGTTCAAAACGACGCCATTTCACTCGCTGTTCATAGGAAAAAAAACCCAAAACGGTGTCATTTTGAATGACACTATGTATCTTCTTCTTCCCTGATGCGCAAAAAGCAAGGGAAAAAGGTTTTTCTTTCCCTTCTTTGCGGCACCTGTTTTACCCTCTTCCCCCCCCACTTGCTTAAAAACCCGAACCCATACCCCAACATGCCCTGTCATTATGATGAAGAAAAGAGAGGGGAGTTACGCCCTGCGAGTGGCTTCGGGGCGGCTATACATTGACCGCCTCAGGCCACCTTACCCTTCGCCATGACTGGATAGGGCAAGGTGGCTCCCTCTCCTCCCGCACTTAAAAATACCAAACAAATACCAGAAGAAAACAGGGAGGATAGAGGATATGATATTTTTTTAAGGATGAAAGAAAGGAGAGGGGGACGAAAAAAACAAAGGGCGATCAAAGAAAAGAGAGGGAATTTTTTGAGCAGAGGAGATGAAAAAAACAAAGAGACAGAAGGGGAGGTCTAGAGATAGAAAGACAAAGAAAAAGCAGAAAAAAAAGAGAGAGTAAAGAGACTAAAACATAAGAGAAACAAAAGGGAAGAAAAACAGGGGGAATAGAGAAAGGGAAGGGAAGAACAAAGAAAAAAGAAGAATAAAAGGGAAAGAAAACAGAGAGACAAAGAGGAGTAGAAGAAAACAAAGGAAAATCACAAAGAAAAAAAAAGAAGAAACATCCACAGCGACTTTCAGGTGCATTGCCACTTCGCTTGGAAGAAAAACCACTGCAAAGCCACCATCCACAGTAGCACCACCACGAGACACTGCCGGTTTGTCTTCCCCCGCCCTTCTCCTCCTTCATTTTTTTCTTATGCTTCGCCATCTTCAGTATTCTACAAGGTGAACAGTGAAGAGCTGCTCCACCATTCATTGGGTTGGACTAGTACTGGCCCAGTCCAAAATGGTTGGATTGGGTCCGGCCTAGTTCAACAAAGAAAAGAAATATCTTTGGGCCGACACTGGCCCAACACTTTTCTAGCCTAATGTGGCCCAACATCTTTGGGTCGACCTCGACCCAACCCCAACTCCTATAGGCAAAGCTCGACCCAATTTCTTTTGGGTTGAATGTCGGCCCAGCCTGGGTGGGCTCAACCCATATATTTGGGCCAGCCTATCACATTATAATATAATAATATTATATTGTATATTTAAAAAATATATATGAAATTCCAAAAAAAATCCAAAAATCCTTTAAAAAAATTTATGATTTTCTCACATATTTTTCTCTGAATTTTGATTAATATGAGCTTATATTTTTATACTGTAAAGATACAAATCTGATATTAAAATACTCGGTTTTCTCCGAAACAAAAAAAAATATAAAACATCAAAAAAAAATTTTTTGTCTTCATGCATACGACCAAGTCTCTCAAATATAAAAATTTTCATATAAAAAAAAATTCAAAAAATATGTATTAGCATGCATTTTTTACTTTAATAACCATTTTATTAAAGTCATGAGAACTAGGTCAATATTTCAAAAATACCAATAAAATTATTTTGTTTTCTTTTAAAAGTAAGACGTATTCATAATATTATATAAAAGTTATTTTTTTTATTGACATTATAACGATTAGGTTTTACTCGATAAGATAAGGATCTTCTTCTTTGGGATGATTTTCTTAAATCTTAGACAGATCAACAATTAAAAAGTACAATAACATCTTAGTTTTTATCAGATAATTAAACAATATAGTTTACCTTAGGTATGATATATTTGGGGTGTTAATTCCTTTTCTTTTTGCAACCATTCCCCATGCTCGATCTCTGAAACTAGTTAGGGTTCCTAATGATCAAAATATCAGGTGGCGACTCCCATTCCCTCTTTCCACTGATAAAAGACAAGAATTTCTTGTTTGCTCTATTTTCTCGATTTTCCAGATACCATACCAATAATGGATGCATTCGTCACGACGCCACACATATGCGACAATCTATTATATTTTTATATAACTTTAATATGCCATTTAGTCAGGTTTTATTGTTCAAATTGAAATGATTATATTTTTCGTAAAAATGCTCGAGTTGTATTAAAAATTGTTTTAATTTCTTAAAAAACACTTAAAGTTTTAATTCTTAATATATTAATGGTTGAGAAATTTTGAAAGAAAATATATTAGTTTTTATATAACTTAGGGGTATTTTTTAAATGAAAAATATAATTATATCAATTTGAATAAAAAACTTGACAGAAAAACATATTAAATAACTGTTTATATTAAAAAAACATGATTCATACAATTAAAATTATAAGGAAGATTTGACTAATTATATAATAAGAATTGATCATTAAACCATTTATCTTCGAATTTATTTGACTAGGAGAAATGTTAGGTATACCACATACACAAATATATTGTTAAATAATACTATATTATGATTACTATCACGTATTGTTTTACAGTCTATTTGAAACCAAATTATATATGAAATTAAATTTAATTTCACCTATGATTTAAATTCAATTAATAACATATTACAATTATTATATTTGTAATAAAGTACTAAATCACATAATTGAATTCAATTATACTATTTAAAATACACGTGAAATTAAATTGAATTAGTAATCTTGACTATTTTACCATTAATTCAGAAATCACTTTTTTTTTCTTTAAAAAATAAACATTTTTTTTTATTAATGTGAAAAAAATAATTGTGACTCATTGTGAAAGGAAATCAAACACTTGAGGAATAACCTTTGGATGCCAATGGTCATATATATGTCTAATGTCTGCAGAGCAATTCTGTAATGGAAAGTTAAGTTGGGGAGATACTGAAAATATGGTGTTCAAGAGTAGAAAAAAGGAACAAAGCAAAAACATTTGGAGAGAGGGCAAAAAGACTGTTGAAGAAGGGGAGGAACCCTTTCCTGACCAGGAGGCTCAAATTTTTTTATTAGACTAAAAAAAAAAAAAAAAAACATTCTAAAGATTTAACATTGCGATGAAAGTGCATGATGAAAGTGCCTTCACCACCGAAATAATTATTGATAAAGAAAAGTTGTAGGGAGAGAGTTATTTTATTTAGAATTATTTTAGCAAAAACAAAAAGGGTTTCAATTCTGATTTGTATTTTTTTTATGATTTGAATTTTATTTGAAATTCAAATTAATACCATTAAAAGAATTTTAAACACAAAAATTAATTTAACCCTGAAAGTATGGAGGAACAAACGAGTAGAGAAAGGTACCATGCTAAGACCCTGTTTATTTTTACGTTTTAAAAGCGTTATTGGAAAAAAATGATTTTATTTTTATTTTTCCTTTACTTTAATTTAATTTTTTGATGTTTTTAGATCGTTTTGATATCCCGATGTCAAAAATAATTTTAAAAAGATAAAAAATTATTTTAATGTATTTTCGAGTAAAAAACACTTTGAAAAACAACTACTACCATACTCTGCGACACCCCCGAGACCTAGCAAAATAATATGTAAAGACGATATTGAAGAAATAATTTTTTTTTCCTCTTAATCAAGCAATTAAACCCTACTAAATTCAAGAGCATTGAAAGAATGTAGAAGGCCTCTGGTCCCCGTTTACCAGGCAATTAGTGGGAAAAGTCTGAAAGCATCCATAGATCCCATTTATTTCAGCCCATTTTAATCAAATTAACACTCTGAGATGTCAATACAGATACAGGGGCGACCTAAGAAGCCCATCTTCACAAAACACAAATATTTGTAATTTTTTCTTTTGTCATGGCATTGAGAGTATGAGCTCAGTTAACTAATACAACTTCAGTCACTGCATGGACAGAGAGACTAATCCGGATCATGCTATATGTCCTACTTCATATGAAGAAGTTTAGGAGTACGAACTCTCCCTCCTTTTACAGGGCATGCCATATCCTACGTAAATAGAAAAAAAAAAAAAAACTAAACACAGTTTCAAACCAATTTCTTCATTAATCATATCAAGATGAAGATTATGTAAAGAAAAAAAAAACCTTGATGGTTAAGATATTGAAGATTACTATATGATTTGGCTTTCTTGTTCCTTTTCTTAATTTTCTTAAATACTAAAAAACAAATTGACGTTAAGCTAAAATGTTCTACCCTTGCATGTCGAAGCACGCAAGCAGCCCGTCGCAGATATGGGAAATGACTTTTATCTGCATGGCCCCTTAATTTCATAACGGAGGAGGACTAGCTAAATGTTTTGCTTGATGGTCCTTGGGTAATTCCTCAACCTTGCATCAATGGCAGCCAATACTCCATGGATATAGCAGTTGCGTAGTTTGTATTCTTTTAACTAGATCTGGGAACAAGGAAGGGCACACTTTACAAAGTTATAGCGAAGACTTTGCTGGTATAAGAGTTTGAAGATGACCTGAAAAAAGCCTTTGCTTTCTAAATTCTGAATGAAACATCGAATTTGGAGGGTTGAGTAAGAAGCTCTTCATACGTTATGTTATGCGAACTTACAAGGCCGAGAACTCTACTCAGGATTTGGAAAGTGGAGGGGAAGGGAAAGGAGGGCAACAACTATATGTCGGAATTGGTATTCCAGAAGAAAAATAAGAGAAAAGGTTTGAATTTAGATTTTTTTGAAAAATAAAAACTAATATAGTTGAGTTTTAACTTATTAACTAGCAGCGAAACCGCGTTGTAAGAAAAGCACTTTCGTCGGTCAACATGAAATCGTTAATTTCTGCAATATATGATTTTAATTCGGCAAATGTCACCCATAAATATCATAATTGGCAAGAGTCAATATTCAACACAATACGTAGGATCGGATGACTTGAATTATGGAAATAAAGAACGGAGACTATAATGGAGTTTCTATTTTTATTATTCAGTAAACGCTAGCTTGGAATGAATAATACTTAAAAGATTTATCAAAAATATTGAAATTATATATATGTCTCTATCTTCATGACTCATAATGACTTCTTGACTCATAATGAGCGATCATATATGTGAATAATATTATTATTTAATTGGATAAATATCATATATAACTATCATGGTTGGCAAGAGTCAATATTCATCACTATATAACAAAAACAAGTGAGTTGATAGTTTAATTGATAATAACTAAGTGATAAAAAGTCAACTAGAAAGAAAAAATTTAAATTTTATTATTTGTATTTCTCAACTCTTATTTAAGTATATGATCAACTAGAGATCTTGAGCTGACTAGATCTTTTTTTTAGTTTGGCATTTAAAAACATACATACCTACCCGTGAATCATGTCGAGGAGTGTATATATCATTAATATATAAAAAAATATATAAAAGAATTTAAATTATAATCATTCTTAGACTATAATAAAGTTTCTAGTTTTACTATTCAATATTCAATAAACCATAGCTTGGAATGAATATTAGTTATAAAATCAATAAAATATGAAAATTATATATATGTCTTTGTCTTCATGAATCATATGACTAATCATATATGTGAATAATGTTATTATTTGATTTGAAATCAATGTTGACTAAATATTTAGATAAATCAATAAGAGGTAAAATTATTTAAAAAAAATTCATTTAAATTAAAAACTTAAGTGGTTAAATAAGGTAATTTAGTTTTTTTATCAAAAAAAAAAAAACAAGTTTTGAATTAGCTAATACTTCAAAAGAAAACATTCAGTCGATGGTGAATTTGTTTTTTCCAGCCCATTGATCGATTAAGCTCATATCCCATAAGATAACGGCAACTTTAAGCTCTCAACCATCAACATCAGTGAGCAATATTCAGATGCAATGAAAATAATGTAATTTTAAATTTCTTTTATTGACGCTTCCATTAGGCACATCTTCAAAAATATACAATAAAATTAGGTCTTCAGCCCTCTTACCCTCTCTCGTTTCATTATTAGTGATTCAATTTAAAAATTTTCAAGCTGCTATTTAGTCAACTATACTCACCTACTCACCTTTGAAGAAATTTTATATATATATATATATATATATATATATATATATATATATATATATATATATATATATATATATATGTTTTGATTTTTCCAAATAGTAAAATTGGCAGGTGATGCTTATAATTAAACCAATTTTCTTTGTATTTATGACATATGCTTCACCTTTTAGATCATCATTCCTTGTTGAAGTAAGAGTTCCCTAGCCAGATGCAGACATGCAGCTCTAAAATCCGGTCATCTACACAATGGCCATTGGCTTCAAGATACGAAGAAGATCCTACGACTTGCTTTGATTACAGGATATAGTAAGAAATATACCAGAGAGCATCCAAATTGAAGAAAAAAAACCGAAACAGGAAATAACTATTTACGATTCTTTTCATACAGTAGTGACTTGTTTGTGTGTGTTGTACGTACGTGGAGTTCATTACCCACATTTTTAATATTTGATAAAAGATAATATTTGTATCAAATTAAACTCCCTTTTATCATTTATAATTATAAATGTTCATTGGTTTGGATTTTATATATATATATATATATATATATATATATATATATATAATGACAAAATGTGTTATTAACTCATCGTACTCGAAGTTTATTTTCCACATTTTTAATGATGCTGTATGTTCAAATGATATTATAACAAATCATAAGATAAAGGTAAAAGGCTACATAGGAGTCATTAGTCAAGCTTTGCTGCTATTACCATTGATTCAAGGTACACGCATACCGTACTTAGAACGCATATATCACATAAAAAACTCCATGAAAATTTTAAAAAAATTCTTTTATATTATTAAATAACCCTATCAATCAAAAAAAACTTAAACAATTATATGGGATTATAAGATTTAATTTATATTATTTTTTAATATATAATTCTAAATGAAAATCATTTACGCTTAAAAATTATCCAAACTCAAACTATTTTATGTTATTAGTTGATTTTAATTAGAAAACAAAATAAAGATGATGATATTTGAATTTATAATTGTTTGACCAGTAATTAAGACTCTAATATCATGTTAAAAATTTATCTTAGCTTAAAAACTTAAATTATTACATGAGATACTAAGATTTGATTTATTACACACACAAATATATATATATATATATATATATATATATATAGAGAGAGAGAGAGAGAGAGAGAGAGAGAGAGAGAGAGAGAGAGAGAGAGAGAGAGAGAGAGAGGTTACTTGCTATGATTTGTTTGGAATAAAACTCATTTGAACTGTACAAACATGATAGAACCTTCATTTTAACTCCAAATCTAAATTCGTTAAATATTATAGCTGATCATGTGAAGGGTTTAAAAAGCGTACTTCGTCTCCAGAGAACTGCTAATTAACATATAAAGCCATTTGAGCCTGCCTAGTGCATGGTTAGCAACTAGAGTTGGGCACCTTTTCCCTTGGAATCATACAGTTAAAAACTTCAAAAACATTTTTCCAGCCGAGCATGCAATTTTTGACCGCTCGTAGTTGTAGATAAAAGATTATTGTAACTGTAAACTTGATAGGTTGATCTATTACTCCATTAACGTATCATTTAATCTATCATTTACTCAGGTCTAGTATTCAAGAAAAATCAACTTAAAATTAAGTACTCAGATTAATTCAATTGACCTAATCAAAATATAATCTGACTTTTAAATAAAATTCAAAATAATATAGTTCTAGCTTAAAATTAAAAACCTCATTGTTTTAATTGGTATGAATCAATCTAGTCAACTTGTAACTTGAATTTTAAGCCAGGTCATGAGCCAGACCCGGTTTCATTACCATACCTGTAACCTCTAAAACTTGATTTAGCACCGGCATCCCGTCAAGTGTTCTTGGATTTTCCTACTAGCGTTCATGTAGGCAGAGTTTCACTTTCCCATGTTTGCAAATGGTGGTGTGCAGGTGAGAGCATATAGAAGTACAAATATGCATAATAATTTACTCAAATTAGTTTCCCAAAATAAGAAAGTTCCATAGTTTCCGAAAATTCAAATTTTGCCGCGATTACTGGTCTCCTACTTAAGCAGAAACTCACAAAATAGAAGTAAAATCAAAGACGGATCAAGATGGAATCCAAAATAAAATCTCACTAAGTTACAAATAAATATTACAACATATACTAGATAAAGATTACTGTAAATTAGAGCAATGTAATAACAAAATTGTCCTTACCAAAAAAACTTGTTAAGCATGTAGTTAGGGTAGAATTGTTTTTTTAGGATAAATATTATATATACCACTAATAATTTTATATCAAAATTATTTTTATATCAATCTTATCATTAAGTTGTGCATTTGAGATTTTACATCGCCTTGCCAGACCCAGGCACCCGGGTTTGGAATGGTTGCAATGCCCAAGCGCCTGAGTTTAGAATGGTTGCAATGCCCAGGCGCTTAGGTCTGACATGGTTGTCAGACCCAAGCGCCTTAGGTCTGGCGTTGTCACCAGCCCAGACATATGGATCTGGTATTGTCGCCATGCTCAGACAGCTTGGATCTAGCATGGTCACCAAGTGTCGTGGGTTTAACGTTGTCGCTAGGCCCAAGCGCATAAGTCTGACTTAGTTGCTAGACCTAGTCTGGCGTTGTTGTTGGGCCCTAAGTCTGGCGTTGTTGTTAGGCCCAGACACATGGGTCTAGTGTTGTTGCCAAGCCCAGACGTTCTAGAGTCAGCCTGACATGTTTGTTAAACTAAAACGCCTAGACTTGACAGTTACCCAAGTTCACAGTAACATGAATTTAGCACTTCCGCTTGCCATTACAATAACCATTTATATTGTGTATTAACCGAGTCTCAACAATGCTCAGACCATCTATCTAGTTTATATACAAATATGCATCATGTTTTATTTCTTTCTTGAATTCAAATTCGAGAAATTTGAGCTATATAAAAACATTTAAGATTGTGTCTTGGGAAAGAGAGAGAGAGAGAGAGAGAGAGAGAGAGAGAGAGAGAGAGAGAGAGAGAGAGAGGAAGAGAGAGAGAGAGAGAGAGAGAGAGAGAGAGAGAGAGAGAGAGAGAGAGAGAGAGAGAGAGAGAGAGAGAGAGAGAGAGAGATTTAACAGTTTTAAAATGAATTCTTATGTTTTCTACATAAAAAATATAAGGAGATGTTTTTTTTATCCCTTATTATTTTTTATTTTTTATTTTAAGATAAGAACCCAGCACTATAGATAAACCATAAGCTCTTCTGCTTGTTTATCTAATCTTGAAAGTGTTTCATATAGGTTATACAAAACATTTGAGGAAAAGAAGGAACTAAAGGATTAATTAATTATGGATACCTTGTTAACAAATATACGGCAATGCAAGGAGAATTGTTCCACGTATTGGAGTGCAACCTGAGGATCCCTCTTGCTTTCTTTTTTAAATAGGGAGCACAGTCTGCCTGAATAAGCATGCAGAGTTTTGACACAGCACCAACTCTCAACATCTCTAGAACAGCTTCGTCTCCAGCAGAAAATTTTGAGATTGAATCAAGTATGTGCACTGCTCGATCATCTGTTGCTGGAGAAACCCTAAGGACCCTCTTTGAAAGCATGGCAATGCTTCCTGCGTGCTTTAGAAACTGTTCTCTCCCAGCTGCACAAGAACACAACTGAGCCAAAAGATTAAAAATGAGCTCTGTGATGTTCCTCTCGGGTTTCTCTAGCTCTAGTTCAATGAGCTCAAAAACCGCATTAGCTTCAACAATTTTCATTCTGTTTCTGCCCGCAAAACACACTTCTGTTAGGACAAGCAAGGCTGACTTTATGGCTAGTTTAGAGATTCTCTTCCTAAGAACCCTTGTTACGATCTCTTTGAAGAAATCAACCTTTAATCTCTCCAATAGCTTTTGACAAACAACGCATATTGTTTTGTGCAATACTAGCATTGCGTGAGTCTTGACAGCAACATGATTATCTATCTTACAACGTAAGATCCATGTCAATGAATCGATGAATTCTTGGTTCTCCCTGACAAGAAGCTTGATTTCTTGTGATTGGTTCCAAATAAGATAAAGAATTCTCAAACCTTCTTCAAGGCCGGTTGTCTTTCCTTCTAGGAAACATTTTATAATGAAAAGAACCATAGCTTTTGCCACGCCAGCTTCCACCATGCAAGTCCTATTCCTTTCATTCTCTGCGGCTAGGGCTTCCAGTTTCATTAATGCTTTAGTACAGGAGTGATCAGGGACATCAAGATCCTTGATGAGTCTAAGGACTTGGCTCTTCTTGATAGGAGATTTCGGAGTGGGAATTCGATCGATGCCATCGATGGCATTCAGAGTGCACCATGATTGAATTAGCTGCCTCAATGTGTGATTTGGTATCAACTCAGAATCTCCTGGCAAAGGCTGCTTTGTTACTGGACACGTAGGGTTTCCTCGGGCTGTCTTCAACCATTGTTCTATGCTTTCTCGCTCGTATGTGATGCCTGTTATTGTTGTTACTGGATCTTTCAGGATTTGTAGCGATATGGGACATAGAAAATATTCAGGAATTTCTATATCAGCCATGATAATCAACAACAACAAATTAAAAAAAAAAAAAAAACCCTTAGGAATTAACAAGTTAATTAGCAATGGGACTTAATCAAATTTTTCTGTCTAAAAGGGATATTTGTTTTTGGAGGATTTAGAGCAATGGAGAAAATTTTATTTTTTTTAATTTTAGGGATGCAGCTAGCATATTTAATAGTAAGGTTTGAAAGCATTCAGATAGATAATTCTAGAAACCAAAATTTAATGCTCTTTTTTTTTTCATTTTTTTCCCTGGTTTACAAGTCTTACTTTTCTTGCTTTCGCCTTTCCATGGTCAAAGCACTAACACATAAAAACACGTTGGCAAGAATTTTCTTCTAGGAGCCAACCAAAGTGGTGCCACTTGGCACAAAATGAGTGGGTAAATAATGATGATGGCCCCACCATTCAAGGGGCAAAAACTAGTGACGGGGGCAAAAAGATAGAGAAGTGCACGTCTCGAGACTGTGGAATAGTTTTTGAGGGTTGAAAATGAGAATGAGGGCAAAGTTTGTGGGCGCCTGGCATCGACTGCATGCCGTGATTCTGTGGGTAAAGAGACGAGAGAAGAGAAGAAGAAAATACAACAGGGGCCGTAAGCAGTTGCTCGCTTGTGTTCATGCATTCAACCTTTGGCTTTGAGTTGACCATCCTATTGTTTTTAAGCACTATTTTCCATGGCTGAGTTAATCTGATCCGCTAATTATTCTAATTAACCAGACGACTGAGTTATTTTGTTGCTCTATGTTTTTTTCTTTTTCATATAATTAAAAATTATGATAATGAATTAGTGCCACTCCTCTCCTCAAGGATAGTTATAGCAAGATAGTTATTAATAACTTTATAATATCCTCTTCTCATAAATAGGACATAATTAGCTCATCATTAATGATTAAACCGCCATGGAATCAATTAGTATTAATAGTTATAGTTCACGTGATAACAAATAAAAACGTATTAACATAATAGATTGAATTAGTCACCGTTATAGAGACTATATATATTCTCTGAGTTTCTCTTATAATAAATCATTTTTTAAGATCAAATATTCGGAAAAGGATTTGGACCAATAACTTTATTATAAGGACAAAGAAATTAATAAGTCAAAGACCTGTTGATAACTCGATCAAGAACGTCAAAAAAAAATTCATAGATTGGAATTTTTACTGTTGTATAATATTAAACAATCCTGCCTGTAATGCTGAAGCCACAACTGGATCGATCTCTCTAAAGAAAAAAAGCAAAGAAGAGAAAAGATGAAGGTTGTTAATTTAACAATTGATGCGACCCAGTGTGAGTGCAGGCTAGCCTTGCACTTGCAGTAAAATAGATAGATAGCGGTTTCAGAATCCTTTATTATTATAATCTGAATTCGGACACTCACGCTCTTCACTTTCAACCTAACTAATTACCATCCACTTCAGATGGTACCAAATTATAGAAGTTTAGATCATTCAGTGATTTTTTTTTTTAATTTCATTTTTTAATATTCAATTTTTATTCAATTTTTTTGTTAATTTTAATTTTTTAATATTTATTAATTTTAAATTAGTTTTCATAGTTTTTTTTTATTATTTTTTCCTATTAAATTATAACAATTTCAAACAAACATCTTGATATTTAGTTTGTATTTAATTTTACAAGTGTGAGGGTTGGCTACGCAAATCACAGTAAATTATCGGTCGTTACACAGGTGTTCACCATCAAGTCCGTTTATGGGTTGAGTGAGGCCGGTTATGATAAAATTGTCTAATGGGCGAGAAACATTTTACCTGAAGGGAACAGACTGAAAGAGAACGTCTATGCTGCTAAGTTTATGATGAAACCCCTCGGTTTAGGATACTAGAAAATTGACATGTGTCCAAACTTTTGCATGTTGTACTACCTTGAAAATGCGAGTTCATAACATGTGGGCATTCTTATTAGAACCCAGAACTGGCATGAGAATGACTCTTGTAGCATATAAAAAACTAAAATACTTCCTAATCATGCCTAGACTGTAGAGGTTATTCATGTTACCAAAGATTGTTGAGCACGTGACATGGCCCAATCACATTATGTGGTTGATAGAGTGATGGTGCATCCTTCTAATGGTGAAGCATAGAAACACTTTAACAGTGTGTATCCTCACTTTTCAGTTGAATCAATAAACGTGCGTCTTGGGTTGTGTATAGACGGATTCAACCCTTTCGAGTCATTTGCTGCTTCTCATTCTTGTTGGTCGGTTATACTCATGGTTTACAACTTATAACTGGGGATGTGTATGAGGATGGAGTTCATATTTTTATCTACAGTCATATCCAGTCCTAACACTCCGAGCCGAAATATTGATGTTTGTCTTTGACCGTTGATTAATGAGTTGATGCAATTGTGGTCCTTCGAGGCTTTGATTTATGATGTATCGAGAAAACAAAATTTTCTTATAAGGGCAACTTTGATATGGACTATCAATAATATTCCAGCTTATGGAATGGTTTCTGGTTGGAGCACGCATGAAAAACTTGCATGTTCATACTACATGAAAAACAATAAAGCATCCACTCTAACAAACGGGGGTAAAACGTCTTGGGTCATATCCATATCGAACTTGTATTACCCAATAAAGGCATCAAATAAATTTTTCCATCTTATCATCTTGGAATTAGCCAATCACATATACCAAGTGAGGGTAGCATCACTCAAGCTATCTTGAAAGAAATGAATCAACAACTTTTCATTATGAATCACATCGACCATTTTGTTGTAGTATAATTTGAGATGGGTTATCGGGCATTTTGTTATGATATATGTAATAAATTTCAGCCCTCTAGACTTATTTTAAATTACAATATAAGGAACCAAACATATCTTAACGGCTTTTACAGGATCATAAAAACTAGTTCCCTTAATTTCTCTAATTTTTTCCTCTAGGGAAACCAATTTCTCCAGGCCATATTCTTCTATTATCTTGTCTTTTTAAGCTTCCTCCATTGTCAAGTCTATAGTGGGTGGCATCCTTAAAGGATACACTGGTTGAGCAGATGGAAATTGTGTAATATGTTGAGACTCGGGCAACACTTTATTTATCCCTAAATTATATGGATCGAAGGGAGTCGCAAGCATAGGTGCAAGCTGAGATATGACTACTAGCTAGACGGATGTTCCTTTTCCAGATTTAGTCCTCAAAGCCTGTTCAAGTAGACTAGTAAACTTGCAATGTCTCCTTTAAGACTTTTCCAACTCTTTTTGGTGTTAAGCTTCTGACTGGGCTCTTTTTTCATTTTTCATAGTTGAGTATTATAGGTGCATCTTAATAGGAGACTTATATTTTACCTAATATGTGTGTGTGTGTGTGTGTGAAATGCATAAGTATGGATTCATAAGATTTAGGTTATGACAATACATATAAACATTACACCTTGTAGTTAAGATTTTTCATGATGGTAAAAATAACGTTAACAACACCTGCACTTTTTTTTTTCATTGAGAAAAAAATGCTTCATCCCACACCATATTATATATAATCAAACTAGTAGAAACTCTTAATATATTGGAGATAAGGATATTCAAAATCAAAAATTAATTGAAAAAACAATGAAGATTTAGACACTCAATTAGAAATAATAAAAGTTGGTACAATTGATTAGAAATTTTGTGTAAGCACAAGTACTAAATCTTTTAGTTTTTTGACAGTCTTAGTAAAAACTAGCTATTTGATCTGCGCTTCGTCGTTGGTTGGATATTTGTTTTTCAAAAAAAATATTAAACATACAAGCATTTGCAACATGTTTTTTCACATAAATAATATTAAATATAAATCAAAAAAATTATGCACACATCTAATTAAATAAATCAAAAAACATCTAAGTCAAGAAATGAAAAACAAAAGGTCAAGAAATAGATATAAATTAAAATATTTGATATCACAACATGGTTCATTTACTTGATTGTGTTTAACAACTTTGTTAATTAAATTTATTTTTTTATTTAATTAAATGATCGTAAAAATAAATACACGCATAAAATTGATTGAATAAATTCAAAGAGAAAAAATATCTTGCAAGGTTACTTATTAGAAATACTATAGAAAAATAAATATTTTTTGTATTTAAAAATAAAGTTCAACTATATAAAACATATAAAAAAAAATTAGATGAATTAGAATAGTCTCTTCAAAAAAAATAACTAAAAAACAGCCATTATTTTTTAAAAAAAGGTTTGTTGCTACCTAATTTTTTACCCTATTTTTTAAAAAGTTTCGAAAAAAAACCAAAAATAGCAAAAAAATAACAAAATCCTAAAAAATATGTTCTTAACGTATTCCTGTCGTTTTCAGCATCTTTTCCAAAAAAAAATTAAAAAGAATAAAAAGAATAAGAATAAGAATAAGAATAAGTTGATTTAAGTTTTAGTGATCTAATTATAATTATGGAAGGGAGATCACCAATTTGAAAATTAGAAACTCTTTTACTAAGCAACCTTTTTTTCTAATCATATGATCTATAATCATTCTCTTAATCAAATTATCCATTTTTCTTTGCTTTGTTTCTAAGTTATTAAATAAATGGTTGGGATTTAATCTTGAAATCCAATGGTTGATCTTGATTTACTTTGCCTTCAAGCCAAAGAAAATTTTCACCTATAAATAAGTGATTACTTACACACAAAAGAGGGGATTTTAGAAAGACAAGAAAAAAAAAACAATTACTCCAACATTCTCTCCCCACACCCACACGACAAAAAAAAAAAAAAAACCCTAGACCTAATATCCCTAAGCCAGCCTTCAGCCCCAAAAAGGAACCAAAAACAAAAGTCATAAACCCGGGACCCTATCTTTTAGCACAACTCTCTCTCATAGCAATTAAAAAAATCAAATACCATCTAGCAGACCTTCTTTAGTCTTAATTTGTTTCCTCTAATAGTGGTAAGGTACATCGTCAGTACAAGGAGAAAGAAGAAGATGTTGTGTATCTCATAGATTGGTCTATTTACCCCGGGGCCCCATCGTCATGTGTGCTGATGTGCCACTAGTTACAAACCAATTCAAACGAGTACACTTGATGTGCCACCAGAGATTGATCCACCACAACCAGAAATCACAGCCTCGTCATTTCCTCTTCATTGCCAACAACTGCTCAAGTTGATTGAAATAAATAAAAAAAAAAAGATTGAATAAGAAAATAAACAAAAAAAGAAATAAGGAAAATAAAACCAAGTGCTTATGTGATTTTCTTTGCTGCAAGTCACAATGAGAGTCACCGTTGGCATAGGCAGTACGAAGAGGGGAAACCGCTCCAAATCCACCTATTCTTTGGGTTTTGCTTGCGATCACACGCGCCACCATAATTCCTATAATCTTAGGATCTTTCATTTTGGTTATTGAGTTTCCAGCAGCCTCCCTAAGCTATCTTCAACATTAGGTTCTCTAGTCTTGAACTAATTCCTTTAGCAGTGGTAAGGTACACCATCAGTACAAGGAGAAAAAAGAACACGTTATGCATCTCATGGATTGATCCACTTACCCCTGGGCCCCATTATTGTGTGTATTGACACGCCACTAGTCACGAACCTCTTCAGACAAGTACACTCTACATACCACCGGAGACCAACCCACTATAACCAGAAATCACAACCTCATCCTTTTCTCTTCACTACCAACAACTACTCAAGTTGATTAAAACAAGTCAAAGAGAAGATTGAATAAAAAAATAAACAAAAAAAGAAAGAAGGAAAATAAAACCAATTGCTTGTGTGATTTTCTTTGTTGCAGGTCATGATTCACCACCAGCACAAGGAGAAAAAAGAGGGAAAACCACTCTAGATCCACGTATTTTTTAGGATTTGCTTGCGGCAGGGCGTGAACGCACATGCCACCGATGGCGATGGTGCATGCAAAGACACATGCCACCACTGTTTCTGCAATTTTAGGATCTTCTAGTTTGGTTACTGAGTTTCCAACAACCTCCCTAAGCTATCCTCAGCCGTCGGAAGGTCCATTGTGGGATTCAGATGACTTTTTTATGATTTGCGTTTAATTACAATGTTGTGTAAATATTTATAATTGAATGAGAGTGTAGGTTAATTAGTAAAAAAAGATGAATGTGTGTGTTTGTATTTTCTTATATGTTTTTTTATGTTTAAAACCAAAAAGACAAAAAGAATTACACGTTTTAATTGCATACAACCAAGTTTCTCAAAAATGAAAAAATCATATATTGTTTAAAAAATAAAATACGTGGTATGTTTTATTTTCACGTATTTTATTTTTTTAGCATGCATTTTGGATCTAATAATTAGTTTATTGAATCCATGAGAATTTGAGTAGTATTTCAAAAACTGATAAAATTTTAATTCATGAGAATTAATAGTCAATATTTTGGTATAAATGATGGACCTATAGGCGACTGATATTTAAATATTAGAAGTTAACTAGAAAATTATCAGAGTTATTCTAAATACTGTCGCACGTGTGCGGCGTCACGGCGATCGCCCTCCACACTCATGGATGTGGTATCTGGAAAAATATGGGGAGACAAGGAATTCGTTGTCTCTTAGCGGTGAAAAATGGTGTAGGAGTCGCCACCTAATATTATGGTCACTAGGAACCCTAACTGGTCTCAGAGATCGAGTACGGAGACTGGTTGCGTAAAGGGAAGGTATTAGCACCCCAAATACGCCTTACCTAAGGTAAGCTGCATTGTTTTATTTGTCTGATCAAAATCTAAGGTTTGGTAGCGTTTTCTTATTGTGGATCCTGTCTGTCTAAGATTCAAGAAAAGCCCTCCTAAAAAAGGAAGTTCTTATCTTAATGGGGTAAAACCTAACCGTTCTATTGTCAAATAAAAAAAACTACCTTTTTAATATCGGGAGTACGTTTTACATATAAATTCGTAATCTCGGATATTAAAAGAAAACAAAATAAATTTTTTGGATTTTTTGAAATATTGGCCAAGTTCTCGTGACTTTAATAAACTGGTTATTAAAGCCAAAATGCATGCTAAAACATTTTTTTTTTTGAAGTTTTCTTTGTTGTATGAAAATACAATATGAGTTTTTTTTATTTTTAGAGACTTGGCCGTGTGCATGAAAACAAAAACATGTTTTTTTTTTTTAATGTTTTGATGAAAACCGGGTATTTTAATACCAGATGTATATTTTTACGATGTAAAAATACAAATCAATATTAAGCAAAATTTAGTAGAAAAATACGCGGAAGAGTTACAAATTTTTGAAAATATTTTTTTGAAATTATTTTTTTGGACCGGGACCCGCCCACTCATTTTGACTTGGGCAGGACAAGTCCGCCTAGTGAATGTGGAGCACTCTCCAACTGTTCGCATGCTACGTGAACAAGTGGAGACGGTCGCGGCGAGGAAGAAGAAGAAGAAGGAAGAGGCGGACTGCGGTGGCTTCGAGGCGTATGCTGGCGGTTCTTGACCGGAGAACGGCTTGGGCGGTGGTCGGCTTTTCTTCTTCTTCTCTGCGTTTTTTCTTCCGCTCTGTTCTCCTCTGTTTCGGTTTTTCGTTGTTTTTTCTTCCGTTTCTCACTATGTAGGGGCTGTTATCAATGACGGGGTGGATGGTGGCGCCGGTGGCATTATCCGATAGCAACCGGTGGTTCTTCCTCCTTTCTCTCCTTCTTTGTTTTCACTTCCAAGACTTGACAATGGCGTTGGTGGTCCTCTTGCCCTCTTCTTGTCCGTGTAGAGGCGCATGCTTCTTCTTCTTGTTCACGGGTGTTACAGCAAGGAGAGGAAGGTGGTGAGAGGTTGGCGGTGGCCCTGCTCCAAACGGTGGAGAGAGAGGAGCAAATCCGGGAATTCTTGGTTGAAGGTGGCGGTGGCAAGGGCCGAGAGGAGCGGTGGCAAATGCTGGAGTCTGGGTTTGAAGGTGGCGGTGGTCTCTTTTTTTCTTTTTCGTTCGATTCCTCCTCTGTTCTTGCTCCGGTCCCCTCTCTTTTTCTTTTTTTCTTCCTTCTTCCTCCTCTGTTCTCCCTGTTTTTTTTTTTTTTACGCCTTTGATTCCTTTTCTCTTCACTCTTCTTTTCTCTCAAAAATAACTCGCGGTTTCCTTCCTTTCGTCCTCCCTTTCTCTCTAAAAAAAAACAATTGTCTCTCTCTCGGTCTCTGTCTTTCTCCCCACTCTCTCACCCTCTCTTTTTTTTCTCTTGGCCCTCCTTCCTGTTTTTGCGTTTTCTCCTCCCCCAAAAATTTTTCCTCCCCCCCCACCCCTGTCTTCGTCTCTCTTCCTCTATTTATAAGTTGGAAGAGAGGGAGCTCCCCGCTCCTGTCCCATCGTGGTGCGGGGGAGCCGGGCTACCTTACCTCTGCAGGGTAAGGTGGTCGGCGTTTGCAGGGCATGGTGCCCCTTTCTTGGCAGGGTATGGGTTTATAGGTATGGGTTTTGTGCAAGTGGGAGGGGAAAGAGAATGGGAAAAATGATTTAAAATCATCTTCTTCCCTGCCTCCGCATACGCAGGGAAGAAGGAGAAACGTCTTGGTTCAAAACGGCACCTTTGTTTGTTCTGTTGTTTTTTTTTATGAAAAGAAATGTAATTTGGAAGAAAAAAAAATTGGGAGAAACCCAAAAATGGGTTATGACAGTTGCCCCCCTCTTTACAATGCTTACGGAGCAAAGACTTTGCGTAGTAAGCTTGTAAAGAAAACAAAAGGAAAGAAAATGATCTGATTATCTTGGGCAACCTGCTCACACACGCTCACAGTAGTCTATTTTCAAGAGCGACCAGCCCACACACTCACACTGGTCTATTTTCACGGGCGACCTGCCCACACACGCTCACACTGGTCTATTTTCATGAGCGACCTGCCCAATTATAAAAAGGAAGAGTGGTCTTATTGTAATGGGTGACCTACCCAGGTGAAGGAATGGTCTCATTGTAATGGGTGACCTACCCAGATAAAAACATGGAGAATTGGTCGAATTGTAATGGGTGACCTACCCAAAAATGGAAAACAGGAAGAGTGGTCGTGTTGTAATGGGTGACCTACCCAGATAACAACATGGAGAATGGTCGAGTTGTAATGGGTGACTGACCTAAAATGGAAAAAAGGTAGAGTGGTCGAGTTGTAATGGGTAACCTACCCAAGTGGAGGAATGGTCGTGTTGTAATGGGTGACCTACCCAGATAAAAAAACATGGAGAATGGTCGAGTTGTAATGAGTGACCTACCCAAAAATGGAAAAAAGGAAGAGTGGTCGTGTTGTAATGGGTGACCTACCCAAGTGGAGGGATGGTCGTGTTGTAACGGGTGACCTACCCAGATAAAAAAACATGGAGAATGGTCGAGTTGTAATGGGTGACCTACCCAAAAATAGGAAAAAGAAAGAGTGGTCGTGTTGTAATGGGTGACCTACCCAAGTGGAGGGATGGTCGTGTTGTAATGGGTGACCTACCCAGATAAAAACATGGAGAATGGTCGAGTTGTAATGGGTGACCTACCCAAGTGGAGGAATGGTCGAATTGTAATGGGTGACCTACCCAAGAAAAAAAACATGGAGAATGGTCGAGTTGTAATGGGTGACCTACCCAGAATAGGAAAAAGGTAGAGTGGTCATGTTGTAATGGGTGACCTACCCAAGTGGAGGGATGGTCGTGTTGTAACGGGTGACCTACCCAGATAAAAAAACATGGAGAATGGTCGAGTTGTAATGGGTGACCTACCCAAAAATAGGAAAAAGAAAGAGTGGTCGTGTTGTAATGGGTGACCTACCCAAGTGGAGGGATGATCGTGTTGTAATGGGTGACCTACCCAGATAAAAACATGGAGAATGGTCGAGTTGTAATGGGTGACCTACCCAGAATGGGAAAAAAAAGAGTGGTCGTGTTGTAATGGGTGACCTACCCAGATAAAAAAAACATGAAGAAGTGGTCAAATTGTAATGGGTGACCTACCCAAAAAAAAAGTTGGTGAGGGCTCAAAGGCACATTCGAAAGGAGGTAGGGTTAGAAAACGCACTACCTAAGAGATGGTGGCTCAAAAGCGCACTCGGAAGGAGGTAGGGTTAGAAAACGCACTACCCAAGAAATGAGGGCTCAAAGGCGCACTCGAAATGTGGTAGGGTTAGAAAACGCACTACCCAAAAGGTGATGTTGGAACACCGATCTGACAACGTTGAAAGCAATGCATTATGATTGATATGCATGTATACTTACCTGAGAAATATAGGTCCCCATTTCTTCATGGTGTCTTTCTTTTCTCAAAAATTGGAGTGTTGACAGTAAACTTCAACGGCTTTTTCGCTCTTGCTTACTCGAGTCATATCTTGTGATCTTGACTTCTAGGAAGAAATTGATGTCATCATACTTTGTCCTCCTCCCTTTATCTCAAGGATTGCCAATTTTGCCCAGCATTTTTTCTTAGAAAGGGAATCATGGAGCCAGCCCTACCACGAGTTTTTGATTGCCCCCCAGCTTGATCATGCCCCCAAGTATTTAATTCAGGTTTTAGGGATGAGGTTGTATGAAAGAAGATTTGGTTTTTGACAAGGAGTTGAAGAATTTTTGGAATTTCAAAGCTATTCCAGACACAAAAATCATTTTAACATCGATTCAAAGCAAACTTATTCTGAAGAAATTCAAGTGATTCCTATGGAGGGGTTTTCAGAAGTGATGAAAAATTTTTGTTTTGATTTTGGTGAAAAATATGAAGTGACATCTGGTTGGTCAAAAAGGTTTCAGATTTAATTTGAGAGTTTCAAAGAACTAGTGTTCAAAGCATTCATTTTATTTGCATGAATAATGACTTGGTTTGGATGAGAAGCACTACCTACCGATCCAGATTGCTTGCCTTTGATCAGAAAGGGCTTGATTAGGCACGTAATATAGGCTTGGGCTGTTGGTTATGAAGAATGGGATATTTGCAAGCTCAAAAGGTATTTAAGGGATTTCAAGACTAAGGATCACTTGTGCTTGTTTCTTGACCTTTTGTCATTTGAATTTCTTTCCAAAATGATCTATCGTGCCCCCCAGTGTTGGGCTTGGGCTCTTTCTCTTTGTTTTTGTTTTCTTCATTTGATTTTGAGCATCATTGTATTGGGTTTTTTTTTTTTGCTCAAAAGTTTTGGATCTTTTGGATTTTTCCCAAGCTTTGTTTGGACACCTTTGATGATTGAGAATTTTCATTTATGCCCCCCAGTGTTGCTTGGGCACTTTCAATCGTCGAGGTTTTTTCTATGTCTCTCGCACTTGCCTCCAATTTGGGGTGTGATCCTAGCCAAGGTTATTTCCAAAAACTTTTCTAGGCTCAAAAGGGGACTGCAAATGATATATTTTAGTCTTGTGAACGGATTATCAAAAATGGCCTTTCCTCATGTCAAACACATACACTTTGGATCGGTAAGCCTTGCTTTCATGCGAGTATGCAACGTGATTTCTCATTATTCATTCAAATAAAACTCAACTGTGGAGTCACCTCATGGTGTTTTGTTTTGTTTTTTTTTTGTTTTTTATGTTTTTTAGGTGTATGGTTACCTTTCTAAGGAATCACCTGAATTTCCAGAACTCGTTTGTTTTGGACAAACACCAACATGATTTCTGCTTTTGTACTAAACTTTGAATTCCCAAAAATCCTTATGAACATGTATGATCATGCATAGCTTTGGAAGAAAAAGGGAAACACACCCAAAGATTTTCAGCGTAATGGTTTCATGCTTGAAGGTTATGCTCAATGTGTTATTTGTATGAAACAACAACAAAAATGAAGGCATGTTATAAAGACATGATCTTATTAACAACATAGGCTCATTTGATAGGGAAAGTCTTGTGGAATTTTGAGCCAAATTACCAACAAAAACTGAAACAGGTTGAAACAAAAGAAGTTTTGCAGGCATGATCGAACAGAGGTAATTATTTTTTGGCAGAACAAGAACAGGCTCCATTCTGCAACGGTGGTGCAATTCCCTTTCGGATTGTATTGAGGCTCTTGACCATATTTGCCCCCAATTTCTTCGGACTGAGACGTTGTTGGAGTTTGAACAAAGATGATAGGTCGATTGGAAAGAACATTCCCCAGAGTTATTTTTCAGTATTTGCTCGAGTAAGCTAGAGGCAAGTCACACTTGTCTTCAGAGACTCCCAACTCTTCTTGAAAATGGGCGTCATGGTGAGCATGCTCTTCATCTTCCGTGTTTCTCGCTCAAAGTCAGGTGTTGTTGACTCGTAGGGGACCTATATTTCAACCTGATGCATGTATGTATGTTATTTACAATGAATGGATGTATGTGTACGATGCAAATGTATGTACATGCATATTAGGGAGTTCATACTCTAAGGATAGGTTTGGGCCATTACATGGTGGGTGGCTTTCTACCTGGTCTCAAAAGGGTCTCTTGCTGTCCCAGTGATCACCCTCGTGAAGGCAATTTGGGGGCTCAGTAGGTAGTGGGATGGCATATGCACCAATCATTACCAGTCTAAGCACTCAGCGAAGAGTTGGAGTTTACACAAACTTAAACCTTGACTAAAAGTCATAAGGTAAGCTGCTAGTCCCCCACTTAACCTAAAATTTTTTTCAATATAATTCCCCTCAAATGTGAATGATGCATGAAATAATTTTATACAATGTATGAACAAAAATGTACAAAAATTAAAGCGTATGAGCAAATGAGAATGAAAATTACCAATAACACAAAACCAAACAATAAAACACGATGATCAGACAAAAACAAAGCTTAGTCCACAAGGTCCCTAGTGGAGTCGCCATTCTGTCGCACGTGTGCGGCGTCACGGCGATCGCCCTCCACACTCATGGATGTGGTATCTGGAAAAATATGGGGAGACAAGGAATTCGTTGTCTCTTAGCGGTGAAAAATGGTGTAGGAGTCGCCACCTAATATTATGGTCACTAGGAACCCTAACTGGTCTCAGAGATCGAAGCACGAGACCTCAAGGTGGCGTAAAGGGAAGGTATTAGCACCCCAAATACGCCTTACCTAAGGTAAGCTGCATTGTTTTATTTGTCTGATCAAAATCTAAGGTTTGGTAGCGTTTTCTTATTGTGGATCCTGTCTGTCTAAGATTCAAGAAAAGCCCTCCTAAAAAAGGAGGTTCTTATCTTAATGGGGTAAAACCTAACCGTTCTATTGTCAAATAAAAAAAACTACCTTTTTAATATCGGGAGTACGTTTTACATATAAATTCGTAATCTCGGATATTAAAAGAAAACAAAATAAATTTTTTGGATTTTTTGAAATATTGGCCAAGTTCTCGTGACTTTAATAAACTGGTTATTAAAGCCAAAATGCATGCTAAAACATTTTTTTTTTTTGAAGTTTTCTTTGTTGTATGAAAATACAATATGAGTTTTTTTTATTTTTAGAGACTTGGCCGTGTGCATGAAAACAAAAACATGTTTTTTTTTTTAATGTTTTGATGAAAACCGGGTATTTTAATACCAGATGTATATTTTTACGATGTAAAAATACAAATCAATATTAAGCAAAATTTAGTAGAAAAATACGCGGAAGAGTTACAAATTTTTGAAAATATTTTTTTGAAATTATTTTTTTTGGACCGGCCGGACCCGCCCACTCATTTGGGCTGGGCGGACAAGTCCGGCCATTAGTGAACGATGGAGCACTCTCCATCGTTCGCTACGTGAACAAGTGGAGAGTGAATTAATTCACTCTCCACGCTCACGCGCAACGCTGGAGACAGGGCGGCGAGGAAGAAGAAGAAGGAAGGGCGGACTGCGGTGGCTTCGAGGGTCGATACCGGCGCTTGTGCGGACCGAGAACGGCTTGGACGGTGGTCGGCTTTTCTTCTTCTTCTCTGCCTTTTTTCTTCCGCTCTGTTCTCCTCTGTTTCGGTTTTTTTTTTGATTTTTTCTTCTGTTCTCACTATGTAGGGGCCGTTATCAATGACGGGGTGGATGGTGGCGCTGGTGGCAATTATCGCGATAGCAACCGGTGGTTCTTCCTCCTTTCTCTCCTTCTTTGTTTTCACTTCCAAGACTTGACAATGGCGTTGGTGGGTCTTCTTCGCGCTCTTCTTGTCCGTGTAGAGGCGCATGCTTCTTCTTCTTGTTCACGGGTGTTCGACAAAGAAGGAGAGGAAGGTGGTGAGAGGCCGCGGCGGGGCCGCTCCAAACGATGGAGAGAGAGGAGCAATTTCTGGGAATTCTTGGTTGAAGGTGGCGGTGCGGCGGCCGAGAGGAGCGATGGCATTTCTGGAGTCTCGGGTTTGAAGGTGGCGGTGGTCTCTTTTTTTCCTTTTTGTTTGATTCCTCCTCTGTTCTTGCTCCGGTCCCTCTCTCCTTTTTTTCTTCCTTCTTCCTCCTCTTTCTCCCTTTTTTTTTTTTCTGCTGCCTTTGATTCCTTTTCTCTTCACTCTTCTTTTCTCTCAAAAATAACCTGCGGTTTCCTTCCTTTCGTCCTCCCCTTTCTCTCTAAAAAAAAAACAATTGTCTCTCTCTCGGTCTCTGTCTTTCTCCCCACTCTTTCACTGTCTCTGTTTTTTTTCTCTTGGCCCTCCTTCCCCCGTTTTTGCCCGTTTTCTCCTCCTCTAAAAATTTTTCCTCCCCCCCCACCCCTGTCTTCGTCTCTCTTCCTCTATTTATAAGTAGGAAGAGAGGGAGCTCCCCCCCTGCTCTGTCCCATCGTGGTGCAGGGGGGAGCTGGGCTACCTTACCTCTGCAGGGTAAGGTGGTGGCGTTCGGGGGCATGGTGCCCCTTTCTTGGCAGGGTATGGGTTTATAGGTATGGGTTTTGTGCAAGTGGGAGGGGAAAGAGAATGGGAAAAATGATTTAAAATCATCTTCTTCCCTGCCTCATCGCAGGGGAAGGAGACAAACGCTGCCGTTCAAAACGCCAAGCCTTTGTTTGATGTGTTGTTTTTTTTTTATGAAAAGAAATGTAATTTGGAAGAAAAAAAAAATTGGGAGAAACCCAAAAATGGGTTATGACAATACTCACCAATTTTAATTGGAAGTATTTTTCCCCACAACACACGAGTTGTGGAAAACCCTTCCACCTTCCAAGATAGGTGAACCTTGTTTGGACACCTACATGGATCCTCTTCATCAGAATTTATTTAGGGACAAGAACTCATAATAAATTCAAAACAACAGATTTATTTATTCGAATAAATCATTATCCTAAGCCATAGACAGACTATTGGTTAAGAACCCGTCAAAACTTTTAAACCACATTCAGGTCACACAATACAGCTTACCTCAGGTAGGGTGCGTTAGGGGTCCTAATACCTTTCCTATCCATAATTAATCTCTTACCCTTAGAATTTCTGATAAAACTAGTACACTCAGGTTTCCCAGCAACCCTAAACCAAAAAACTAGGTGACGACTCCCATGAACCCCTAATGTCACGCATCCACATGTGATAAAATAACAACTCCATTGGGGATGATATTGTTTTTACAGTATTGGACTAAGCTTTGCGTGTTTTGTGGTTTATTTATTTTGAAGTGTTCACATTTTTGCATTTGACTTATTTTATTTTATTTACGCTTCAGTACATTTTATCCTGCCCATGCATGTATGTTCTCATGCATCGTTAGTTTATTTGAGATATATTACTCTGTGATGCACATATGAAAACTTCAGGTTAGGTAAGGGAGTAGCGGCTTACCTTATGACTTCCAGTCATGGTTTAAGCTTATGAAACCATCCATCTCTTTGTTGAGTGCTTGGACTAGTAGTGATTGATATACTTTTCATCCCATTACCTACTGAGCCTCTGATCGCTAGGACATCAAAAGATTATTTTTAGAGACCAGGTAGTAAACCTACCCCTTATCTCACATAAAAGGATTAGAACCTGCCTTTAGAGTGTATACTCCCTACACTTTGTTTTGCATCAAGGCAAGCCCTTCTTGAAGCATCTTGAGTTCAGGACTTATAGGTGACACAATGGCCATCAGTCAAGAAATTTTCGTTGTAAAGTTTGGGCGAGAATCAAAATTCTTGTTCATCATGTAAGTGTTATAATCATATGTCACCCTTTGAAGAGCAAGTTCATCATATAAATACATGTTCATACATTTAACAGGCATTGAAATATAGGTCACTCACTAAAGATCTACTACACTAACTTAGAGAAAAGATATAAAAAAAAAACAATAAGAGAGCTTATCTTAATGCTTATTATCAGAATGAGTTAGAGTTTGTAAAAAATGAAGTTGTTTGGATGACAAATCTACTCGAGCAATTTTTAAGAGCCAAGAATAGGGAGAGAATGTTTGTATGACCTCCTACAAAAGCACCAACAGCCCATGTCCCTTATACATCTCAGAACTTAAGGGAAAACTCAGTAAATGGGTAGCATTTTATCCCTTTTACCCTCATCCAGCCAACTCAAGCTTAAGTCACCATGGATCTAACAATGAAAGGACCTTTTGATGATAGATTTACCGGTCCCATAAACCATGATAAATGGGCTATTTTAGAAGAGAGATTGAGAACAGTTGAAGGAAATAATCTAACTGACCTCGTATTAATAGCTAAAGTTTGTTTGGTTTCAAACATTTTGGTTCCAAATAAGTTCAGAGTGTCGGACTTCATCAAGTATACTAGACTAGCTCGAACATGTATCTCCAGTTATACTACCAAAAAAATGGTTGAAGTGGTCTAAATAATAAAATGCTAATCTATTTCTTTCAGGATAGTCTTACAAAGTCTGTCTTGAACTAGTATATGATACTAGATAGTACCAAGATTAATAAGTTGAAGGATCTAGTAGATGTCCTTTTAAAGCAGTATAAATTCAATTTGAAAATTGCTTCTAACAGAACCATCTTGATGGCCATGAAGAAGGGAAACCACGAGTCTGTGAGGATATATATGCAAAGATGGCGAGATAAGGTAACACATGTCCAACCTTCACTAATAGAAACAGAAATGGTGATGTTGTTCTCCAACACCTTCCAATCCCTTTATTATAAGCATGTGATGGGAAGCTCAGCTTAGCATTTCTATGAAGCCATGAGGATTGCTAACATGACCAAAAGATTGATGTCTTCTCCCAAATGCAGGAGTGTCAAAGTAATAAATAACCCGGCAAGACCGGGGTCAAACCACAGGGAGGTTAATTGTATGAACTATAAATAAAAAAAATAAATAATAATAGAAAATGAGTTGAAGAGAGCTTTGAGAAGTGATATTGATGTAAGGATTTAAACAAGGATAAAATAATTATCAATGTTAGAGGATCCACTAATAGTATTTCAAACAAGTATAGTATAAGCTCTTATTATTCAACTGGAAACCACACACAAAGAAGGTTCCAATTGGATTATAAATTGTTAACATGATTATATTAGTTATCTTATTCGAATAATGCTAATACTTGTAAATGTTGCGGGCATTCATGATTATAACTTATGTTAACAACAAATCAAGTTCCTTTCATAGCACAGGTGTCGATTATACCATACGGTTTGGGCTATGAAAGTGCCAAGTATTTGTTGTACCAAGGGTTATACAATATAAATCTAGATTAACCATTTAACAAGCAAAGTATTAAAAGTGAATAAGATAACAAATATAAAACATGTTACTATCAAACATTAAAGTCCATGTTGAGTTTATACTATACTTATTCTTACACCATTAGTGTAACCTTTTCACCTTAAAAATAATAAACTTAGCTAAACATAATGAAGAAGAGAAACATAAATAAATAAGATAAGAACATAAATAAGATATAAGTTAACTAAGTAAAGGAAATGAAATGAAAAGCATAAACAAGAGATTAATATAAATAAAACTTAAGTATTACAAAAATATAAAGAGAAAGAATAAGAACATGATCTTGATCTGAAAACCAAGATGCCTAAATGCATGGTAAATGCCTCCTTTTATAGGCCAAAATTGTTGAGTGGGTGGCCATATCTTGACTTGGTGACAATCCTTATCTTCTTGTCTGAACAAAACATCATTGATAACGTCCGAATTTGAACAGACTTAAATCATGAAAGTTCTAGAAAATTATCTCAGCTTTCCAACAAAAAAAGAATCGGTATATTTGGACTTCTAAAACTTGAGATATGGGCTGAACAGTAAACAGTGTCGGGGCTGTAGGACAAATTCTGACTTCCCCGTTGTTGTAAGATTTGGACTTCCAAACAGCATAATTGAGTCTTGGACTCCCATGAATGTTTTAGGGTTATGTCTTAGCTTTCCATCCATATAGAACAGACCTAAATCCAACATCTACAGCTCCAGATATGGCTCAATGACTGAACAGTGTTCCAGTTTGAATTGAACCAGCATTTCTTTTCTAAGTTTGGCCCTCTCTTTGTCCTTTCAATTTCAGTAGTTAAACTCATCAATCAATCCTTTGATTTATGTGATAGGCTTGCATTTAAGATGAACATTTACCATAAATTAAAGTTATCTTATAGTATCAGACTTGTTATTATAAAACATGCTTTAGTTAATGAGTTATTGATGCTTCAAGTACAAAATGATGATATAAAACCTTGATAAAAATGCACTTTTAAGTACTAATCAATTGCCGAAAGAATTGAACAAGCTATCAAAATGGAAAAAAAATGGAGGTCCTACCATGGGTTCTAGAATAATGACGAGAGATGAATCAGAAGATGGCTTTTGGGTGGAAAATTTTAGTTGTATGATCTAGCTAGTTCTTGTTATGGCATTAAAATGTCTTTTCAAATATTGACATACATTTGCCACTGGAGTTTGTCTACCAACATCTATTAGACTCTGGACTTATTGCCCAGACTCCATTAAATACTATACAACCACTATTTCCTAGGTGGTATAATCCAGACAAGAAATGTAATTATCATGATAGAGTCCTGAGCCATTAGATTGAAAATTGTAAAAATTTCAAGTATCAAGTTCGGAAGTTGGTGAGCAAGAGATAGATTGAGTTTGTAAAGAATGATGGTACCTACCACATAGTCACCTTTCTCTCCAGTAATGACCAGTAACTTGCAAAGTGCTAACAAGGCATAAATAATATGCAGCTACCTAGAAAATGAGCATTGTATTTTGCTTCAATATGTTTTCATATATCGTGAGTGCATCACATACTTTCAATGAATTATTCTTTGTTCTTTGTCTTATTATTGTTGTCGCATGTGTGCGGCGTCGCGACGAAAATATCCACTCTCGTATCTTATCTTCTATCTATCTGACAAATATGAGGAAATAAAGAATTATTGTCTTTTATTCATGGAAAATAAAATGGGAGTCGCCACCTAATATTTTGGTCAGTAGAAACCCTAACTCATCTCAAAGATCGGGTACGGGGACTGGTTGAGTAAAAAGAAGATATTAGCACCCTAAATACGTCATACCTAAGGTAAGCTACATTGTTTTATTGTCTGATAAAATCTAAATCTTGTCATGTTTTCTAGTTGTTGGTCCTTCTATGGTTTAAGAAAAGTCTTTCTCGGTAAAGAGGTCCTTATCTTATTAGGTAAAACCTAACTCTTCTAACGTCAACAAAATAATTTAATATCTGAAATACGTCTTACGTATAAGATCGTAACCCCAGATACTAAAAGAAAACAAAATAATTTTTTTGAAATTTTTGAAATATTGACCCAGTTCTTGTGACTTTAATAAATTGGTTATTAAAGTTAAAATACATGCTAATACATAATTTTTGAATTTTTGTTATATGAAAATATGATATGATTTTTTTCTTTGAGATACTTGGTCGTAGACTTGAAAAAAAAACATTTTTTTTTAATTTTTCTATGTTTTGACGGAAACTGAGTATTTTAATACTGGATTTGTATCTTTACGGTATAAAAATACAAGCCAATACTAAGTAAGATTCAGTAGAAAAATCTATGGAAAATAACAGATATTTTTTTGAAATAATTTTTGAAGAAAATTTCTTTTTTTTATTTTTTTAGAATGGGCCGGACCCGGCCCAAAAAAAACTGAGCCGAGATCAACCCAATAAAATGCAAACTATCTCCTATTGGACTGGACTCAGCCTAGCCGCATAAACTGGGCTGATGATCTAACCCGGACTGGTTATTGTGCTCGTGCACGCGAACTTGGCCCAAATACAATTACCCGCCATTCTGTGCTCATCACGATGGTAATTATTTTTCCTTACTTGCAGAAACATGCACAGTGCACGTTCTGCATGCAAGAAGATGAAATGGGAAACAAAGACAAGGGAACGAGAATTACCTGGAATGGAGGCGCTTTCGTTCACGGTGCTGGTGGCTCACAATGGCGTTGGTGTCGCAGTAGCCGGCTATGGTGGCAGACATTGGTTCTCCTTCTTCTCTCCTCTGTTTTGATGTGTTATCTTCTTCCTCTGTTTTTTATTCCCCTGTCAACAGTGTTCTTGCCTCTCTCGGTGGCTTTGCGGAGGTGATGTTGGTGTTAGCAGTGTTGTTGGTGGCGGCAAAGAGGAAGACTGGTGGTGGTACGCTAAGGACGCTGCTTTGGTTTCTCTGTATTTTCTTTTTCTTCCTCCTGCCTTCTGCTGGTGCTTCTCTTTGCTTTTTGTTTTTTTCTGTTTGTTCTTCGTTCACTCCTCTCTCTCTCTCTCTCTCTCTCTCTCTCTTAGCTTTTCTTTCTTTTTCCTATTCTCCTCTGTTCCCCTCTCTCAGTTTTTTTTCTCTATTCCATTATCCCTCCTCTCTTCTCCTCTATTCCACTCTCCCTCTCCTCATGGCGTCCGTCCTCCTTTTCTGAAACTCCCCCCTTGCTGTTCGGTCCCTTCTCTGGCTTTTATAGCCAGAGAATGCATGCGTTTTCCTGATAATAAAGAGAACGTTATTGCTGAAGCAATGGTAACAGTCGGCGATGGTAGGGGCGTCCGTTTTTCTCTAGCTTTATAGCAGAATAAATGTCATACGTTTCAATAATCGTATTGCATCGTGGCAGCTAAGGCTAATCATTTCTTCTTCTTCCTGTTGAAATGGCTCCCCTGGTGTAATGAAGAAGGTGATGAAAAGTGTCGGTGTTGTTTTGAGATGTGAAATGACCATTTTCAGTTTGGTCACTCAAGTTTTGAAATTTTATAATCAAGTCCTTGGTAAATTATAATTGGATCCCTGAACTTTAATTTCTTCCCAATAAAGCCCAAATTGACTTAAAAACATTTTTTTTCTTGTAATCAAACCCTCCATAAATTCAACTAAACCTTCTATAAAATTTAATTGAGTTCATAAACATCTGATTTTGAACTTTTATTCCTAAAATTGAATTTTCCTTGTCAACAAGGCTCTCATCAGTCAAAAATATATTGTTAAATTTTAATTCTTGTATTTTTGAACCTCCTCAACCAATTTCTAGCCATTTTATGGGCATTCCAGCATCCTTTTCTCGCTCCTATTATTTTTTGGATTTCTTCTGAATATTTTTTTATATATTTTTTTGTATTTTCTCATTTTCTTGTGTGGGAACCCAAAAATGAGTAACAAACAATATAAGATGACCAAACAAATTTTAAGCTTACATACAAAATTGAACCACACATCATGGAGCTAAGTTTTAGCGGTATGCATAATGACTTGTAGTGGATTTTATAGTTATAAACCCACAAATCATGGTTCCTTGCAAGTCCAAATTATTGTGCTGGACAAGATCAAAATTTATCAGTTCTAACCGACCTTGCTTGAAATGAAAAAATGTCATCTTTGTTTATTCCTTTCACAATTCTTAAAAAAATTATATCCTTTGCAATCTCATTTTGAGTCTGGTGGATTATTTATTTAAAAAAATCATAACCAAGATCACACCCTACACTGAGAGGCAAAAGAATATGTGCAAACTGCAAAAATAGACATATGGATCTATGAAAGTTAGAACCTAATACTAGGGGGCATTATCATAAAAGAGAAAGGATAAGAAAGAGGAAGCAAAAAAAAAAAAAAGGAAGAAGAAAAAGAAAGGGAAAGAAAAAATAAAAAAATGGTTAGATGACGTTTTAAGACTGAGGCAAAAATCATGAAGCAAGACTCTTCATTAAGAAAGAGGGTTTATCCGAACAAAGTCCATGAGATGAATTCACAAGAGAAAATAAGTGGAAGAAAAGTGATCCTAGATCTTTGAAACCCTCAAACACCTTTTGAGCCTATGAATTTCCCTTTTCTTTTATAACTATGAACCATAGCCTGCATTACGTGTATTTAAAAGCCTTTTTTAATCAAGCAAGATTTGGACTGATACATGACACTCTCAAATACATGAAGAGATTTTTCCATAAGGGTCGTGGCTTCACAAACTAGGTTACTGGTTATTATGCATGCTGATAAAATAGGTGCTCAAAAGAGATAATCTTTTTTAGTAGAGCTTTGAGTTTTGACTCGAGCCTTCTATTTTTTAAAATACATAAAAGGTCAGCTCATCACGTACCATCAAATGACATACCTAAAATGAAACATCAAAAATTGACATAAAGAACCATAGAAAAACTATTTTAATCTTACAACGGGTCAATTTCTTTTTTCAAAATATAAGACAATCAAAGGAATGCATATATTAAATGTCGTGTGTTGGGTCTTTGAACAAAGAAGCTTGATTTTCAAAATACTTTAAAAAACTAACATCTCTTTGATTTTATTTCAGCAAGTAAACTTGAATAGACATGATTTTTGAAATGTGCGAGTTAATTCCATAACAAAAAAAATCTTGAACAAAAGACTATGGATTGAGATTGCAAAATACTTGACAAAAATGATATTGAAACTTCTTGATCATCCTTGAAAAGTTTAGCAGCTAGGGGAAATACAGTTGACCCTGAGAAGGAAAACAAACTATATTCAGATTAGTCGGCAGGAAAAATCAAATGATGAATTTGTGAAATCCATTAAATCTAAAGCAATGAGAAATGCCTTTTGATGATAGACAGAATAATAAGCATAATCAGATCAGCTAAAGGCAATATTGTTCTACGATAGCTAATGATTTAATAAACTTTATCAATAGTTGAGAGTAACACCACACTTAGACGCATGATCAAACTTGATAAACAATAAGAGTAGTAATCATCGTGGACAGTCCAGGATGGGCACTGCACTTATATTTGAGTGGAGGATTGGCATATAATGAACTCAAATGAGCTAGTGAATAAAAAAAACTGAGAAAGCTTTGGATAGCAAAAAAATTCACCTTATGACGATGAAGCATCAAAAAAGAGGGCCTACATTTCAAACCAGGTAAGGATGTATACATGTCATCTAACCCCAAATCATTGCATACATGTTTTAAAATTTTCAGGAAGATCCTCATTGAAATCCAACAAGATTTTGATAAATCAAAGTTAACAAAGAAAAAATCCTTAAGCTATAATAGTAAAGAATTCAAGTTCAAGCCCTAAAATTGAGAAACATCAGTAAAACCCTGTAATCAAGAAGGAAAGAAAGAAAGAATAACCCTACTATTAGGAAATTCTTAAGAAAAGAAAAGGATCAACCCTACCATTAGGAAGAGTCTTCAAGTCAACCCTAAAATCAGGAAGCACCAAGTTTTCTAACCCCGTGATCGGGAAATTTTAGGTCAACCCTGCAATCAGGAAATACCAAGAAATTTAAACACTGCAATTAGGAAAAAAAGTGAGAGGAACTCTATTATTAGGAAATTCTCAAAGGAAAAGATCAACTCTATCACTAAGAAGAATCTTTAAGTCAACCTTGCAATCAGGAAACACCAAGTTCAAACCCTGCTATTACGAAAGAAAGTGAGAGGAACTCTATTATTAGGAAATTCTCAAAGGAAAAGATCAACCTTATCATCAAGAAGAATCTTTAAGTCAACCCTGCAATCAGGAAACACCAAGTTCAAACCTTGATATAGGGAAGTATCAGGTCAACCCTGCAATTAGGATGCACCAAGTTTAAACCCCGCAATCAGGAAATTTTAGGTCAATCCTACAATCAGGAAACACCAAGAAATTCAACCCTGCAATCAAAAAGAAAAGTGAGAAGAACCTTACTATTAGGAAATTCTCAAGAAAATAATAAGATCAACCTTGTCATTAAGAAGAATCTTCAAGAAGCACTAAGTTTTCAAAACTTCGTGAACAAGAAGTAACAAACATTTTAGTTCTGGTTAAAGGAGATCACCAAATGAGATTTCAAGTTGACCAAGCTGAAGACAAAGACCAAGGTTCTAGTTAAAAGGGGTCTCTAGATTAAGATTTTAGGTTAACCCAACTAAAGGCAACATTTTTGTTCTGGTTAAAGGGGATCGTCAGATGGGATCTCAGGTTGACCAAGCTGAAGACAAAGATCAAAGTTCTAGTTAAAGGAGGTATATAAATTGAGATTCCGGGTTAACCAAGCTGAAGAAACCATTTCAGTTTTGCTTAAAGGGGATTTCAGAATAACCAAGTTGTATACAATTTGATCGCAGTTCTGGTTGAAGGGGATTGCTGCGAAAACAGAGTTTCAGGTCAACAGAACTAAAAGTTTTAAGAAAATTAGTTTTGGGAAAACAATTTGTTTGTCTTTACAAACTTACTACATCAAGCACTCAACAAGTCTTTGCTCTATAAGTATTATAAAGAGTGGTCATCTATCACTACCAAATTTTTTACTCTATTTTTGAAAAAAAAATCAAAAACACCGAAAGACAACAAAAACCCAAAAAAATATGTTTTTAATGTATTTGCATCATTTGCAGCATCTTTTCCAAAAAAAAAAGGAAACATGTATTTAATTTTTAGTGATCTAAGTATAATTATGGAAGGGAGATGACAAATTTGAAAATTAGAAACCCTCTCACCAAACAACCTTTTTTTTAATCATATGGTCTACAACCATTCTCTTAATCCAGGGGTTCATTTTTCTTAGCTTTGTCTCCAAGTTATCAAATAAATGGTTGAGATTTATTCTTGAAATCCAATGGTTGATCTTAGTTTGCTTTGCCTTTAAGCCAAATAAAATTTTCACCTATAAATAGGTGATTACACACACACACACACACACACACAAAAGGAGGAATTTTAGAAAGACCAAGAAAAAAAAACAAAAATTACTCCCATGTTCTCTCCTTACACCCACACAACATAAAAAAAACCCCAGACCTATTATTCCTAAGCCAGATGCCAACCCCAAAAAAGAACTGAAAGCAAAATTCACAAACCCAGGACACCACTCTCAGCACAACTCTCTCTCATTGCAATTAAAAAAAAAAATACCATCCTCACAAACCGATCATCTCCAAAGCCTCTCCCCTTCATCTTCAATCAACACCAGCCTAACTTACCAATAACCCCTATCTCAACCAAGCCAAATCAAGACAATAAACAATTTTTAGTGCTCCCTCATTGTCTTTCTCAAAGCTTAAACCCAAGCTCATCCTTCACAAGTCATCAGCCACCACTAATTTTCTATCCTTCTTCACCATGTCGCCAAAACTGACACCATATTAATAGCCTCCCTCTTATCTCTTTCAGCAACCTACGGTTGCCAACCACCCAATCACATTAGCGGCCCTTTCATCTCCTTTCTACAACCAACAAACCCACCAAATCATCATCAACACATACCTATAGCCGATCTCTAAGCTCTTCTCAAACCAACACAAACATATCGCCCCTCTTTTCACTCTTCACCTTCTTAGCTCTAGCCAATCAGATCTTGTTCTTCTCCAGTCGAGGACCTTCGTAACCAGCCATTGTTGAAATTCTAGTATAGAAAGAGAGCAACAACAGACCTTCACTAGTCTTAATCTAATTCCTCTAGTATTGGTAAGGTGCACCGCTAATACAGGGAGGAAAAAAGGTGTTGTGCATCTCGATGCGTTACCAGAGACCGACCCACCATAACCATAAAACAAAACCTCATCCTTTCATCTTCACTGCCAATAACTACTCAAGTTGATTGAAACAAATAAAAGAGAAGATTGAATAAAAAAAAATAAACAGAAGAAGAAATAAGGAAAATAAAACCAATTGTTTGTGTGTTTTTATTTTTTACAGGTCACGGTGAGAGTCACCACCAGTACAGGGAGTAAAAAGAGGGGAAATTGCTCTAGATCCACTTATTCTTTAGGTTTTTTTTCCTACGGCAGCGCTTGAACTCACACGCCACCAGTGGCGATGGTGCGTGCAGCACATATGCCCCCACTATTCCTGCATTTTCAGGATCTTCCAGTTTGGTTACTGAGTTTCCAACAACCTCCTGAAGCTATCCTCAGCCTTCGGTAGGTCCATTTTGGATTCAGATGATTTTTTTTATTATTTATGTTTAATTACAATGTTGTGTAAATATTTGTAATTGGATGGGTATGTCGGTTAATTAGTAAAAACATTGGTTGTATATATTTGTATTTTCTTATATGTTTTTGAATGTTTAAAACCAAAAAGACAAAAAGAATTAAATGTTTTAATTGCATACAACCAAGTTTCTCAAAAATACAAAATCATATCTTGTTTAAAATATAAAATACATGGTTTGTTTGTTTTTTTAGCATGCATCTTGGATCTAATAATCAGTTTATTGAATCCATAAGAATTTGGTCAATATTTCAATAACCGATAAAATTTTATTTCATGAGAAATTAATGGTCAATATTCTAATATAAATGTTGAACCTACATATGAAGCTTATATTTAAATATTTGGAGTTGACTAGAAAACGCTCAGAATTATCTAAATATTTATCAATTTTAATTGGAAGTATTTTTTACCATAACACATGAGTTGTGGAAAACTCTTCCGCCTTCCAAGATAGGTGAACCCTGTTAGGGCACCTACATGGATCCTCTCCTTCAGAATTTATTTGAGCACACGAGCTCATAATAAATTCAAAATACCAAATTTATGCACACGAATAAATCCTCATCATAAGTCATAGACAGACTACCAGTTAAAAACCTATCAAAACCTTTAAACCACATTCAAGCCACACAATGTAGCTTACCTTAGATAGATGCGTTTGGGGGTGTTAATACCTTCACCAATCACAACCAATCTCTTACCCTTAAAATATATGATAAAACCAATACACCCCGCTGTTCTAGCAATCTTAAACCAAACAACTAGATGACGACTCCCACGACCCCTCGATATCACGTGTCTACATGTGACAATGTTAAATACAAAAATATAAAAAAGAAGAGAGAATGGACATTAATTTCTATAGAAATTAAAAAATTATTTTAAAAAATAGGAAAATTAAAAAAAAAAAAGGCCTGACTAGCACCTAACCCATTTAGAAAGAGCCCTATTTTCTTGTACCAATATTTTTTGAAAAAAGAAACTTCGGACAACACTTTACGTGGTATTCCTTAGATTTTGATGGGATCTATGCTTTTTTAACCCAAAAACTTATTTTCAACCCAATTTTGACCAGAAATACCTAGAAAAGAGCCTAAACACTTTGATAAACCTATAAATAGCTTTAAAAAACAAAAAACAAAACCCTTGAAATCAATTTAAAATAAAAACTCTTCTCGAGCTTAGATTTGGATTTTAAAGCAATTTTAACAAGAAAACACTTAAGTTGAACTCCCTTTACCAAATAAAATATCTTGACACCAAGATCAATAATTTTAGTGGTTAAAATCGATATCAACATTGATTTTTTCTTTCTATCGTTAGAATCCAACGTCCTCTCTCTTATTTCTCAAATTATGGACTAAAAATAAATAAAATAAATTTTTATATCAAAATTAAATTGAAAAAATATTGAGGGTTCGAATAGGTATAATTTATAAAGTAATTTTTTTATAATAGCTTTAAAAGCATTATTTATTTATGGCATTTTTTTCATTTTGATTCTCTTTTAATTTTTTTCTTTACTCAACAAATTTAGTGCCCAAAGAAAGATGTAATCGGGAAAAATAAAAATTTGAAAAATAAAATAAAAAAAACAGTAAATCTTTAATAAAAATGTGAGAAGGTAAATAATACATCCAGAATCTTTAGTCTTTGTAATTAAGCCGGCCTTCCTTTAAACGGGTCAATAATATGTAAACCTGACCCGTATCCACAAGAAGAAAGATTCAACAGCTAGGGTTTTGGCTCACGGCTAAACCCTACTCCCGGATTTCAGTATCAAGAAGGCCTTCAATCCACTCAAGCAAAAGATGGGGAAGGGAAGCTACAAGAAGCTAAAAGGTAGCCAAAACTTCCGTCAAAGACTGATATTAGCGACGCTCTCCGCCACACCTATCATTATCAAGGGCATTCGAGCCAATGACATGCTTCCTGGCCTCCGCCTCCATGAGGTTTCTCTTCTTCGCCTCCTCGAGAAGATTTCTGATGACTGTGTTGTCAAAATCAATGAAACAGGTAAAACGAAGTACCCTACTTGTGTTTTTGCTGGTAACTTGTGCTGGGTTTGATTTTTGAGGAATATATTTTATCTGACAGGAACAATGGTCCAGTACAAGCCTGGGATTTTGATGGGTGGGAGACATCTTGTGCACGATTGTGGTGAAAGTCGAGCTATTGGGTATTTCTTGGAGCCATTGCTTGTTCTTGGGTTGTTTTCGAAAAAGGCCCTTTCGATAAGACTGAAAGGTATTGTTGCTTTCTTTGTTGGGTTTGCTAAAATTTTTGGCCCGTCAGCATGTGCTTACAGTTTGTTCAGTTGTATGTTCTTCTGTTTATGGGGTTTCTAGTAGTTGAATTACTATTTTATTTTTTATCAGTTATGTCCTTGTTGTTTTGCTCAAAATGATATCCTTGTGAGTGATTTTAATTTACTGTCTTATGCTCTTGATGAGGGGGAAAAATTGGGGGTTAGGAAGTGAACTAGTTTAATGTTTTTCCTAGATGGGTTCTAGGAGACTTTGTTTTAGAGTAATCGATGATTGACTAGGATTTGAAAGAAGGGTGTTACAGAAGCCAGAACTGCCACCATTTCTACTTATGTTGATTTCATCTGCTCTCTGCGGGAACCAAAATGGGACACATTATTCTATCATATGCTATTGTATATTTGATGCCCTGCTTGTTGAGGGTTCTATCAATGTGCAAATCTAATTAGCTTGTAAGATGTTCATCCATGCGGATTATTCTAGAAATGATCAAAGATAGATATCCAAAGGCTCAGCAGAGAAGCTTGCTAGAAGGCATGGATCAGTCTTTTATCTTAGTGCCAAGTCTACAAGAGGACATCTTGATACCGAGTCCTGAACTTCTTGTGTGGTAACATGAGGAGCAATCGGGAATGTAAAATCTTTAAAGCATGCTTTTCCTTTTGAGAGTTTGGAGAATTATTGGTTGTAGGGGCTTCGTCTACCATTCTATTGTATCTTCACTGGCAAAGGCAGCCATTTTCCCCTCGAGCTCATATAGATCACACCTAGTCCACAACCTAATGTTTAGAAAAGATCTATAGGGTCTGTACCAACCGTGTTGCAAAACAAATGATTTTAGGATGCTAACTTTACCTTGATGATATCAGCTCTGACTTACCTTTAAAGTATCCACACACAAACTTTACATAGCATGCCTTAGTTTATGATTTTTGCATAGGGAAACATAACTGTAAAGGGTTATTACTTTTCCTTTTAAGAAGTTGCAATGAGCAGTGTTGTCAAGAGGCTCTGAGGCACTCGCCTATGTGCTTCAGGTGAGGCAAGGCAAGGCCCTAGTGCCTTTATTAGCCTCAGGCATTGGATTTCAATTAGGTGCCACCTAGGCGAGCACCTTGTGAGTGGGTGCAAGGTGCTAAGGCCAGCGCTGCTGGAAGTTCTTCCTTTTCTGTTGGATTTTTCTTTTTTTAAAATGATTTGTGTTTTGACCTATTTGTCCTTTTTTTTAATTTACCACAAGAAACAACTTAGGGGTATTTTTGTAAAAAACAAAGATTAGGGTAAAAAAAATTTAAAAATCATTAAAGTGGGAGACAAACAGACAATGAAGGACACTTAGAAGACCAACCACACTTTCTTTTTTCAACAATGGGAGTCAAAGAACAACACAATAGTTAATACTTTAATTTTTTCTAAACAAGTGCAATATAGTTTGGGAGAGGAGGATTTCGATTATAAACATGAAATGGAGGATATGGAGGATTCAAGTGAATGAGAGGAAAGCATGGATGGAGATGTTTTTGAAGATTAATGAATAATGATGATGATATTTAATTTTGCTTTTTAATCTATATGGCTACTTACTACTTTAAATTATTTTATTTTGTTTAAAAGGTGAAAAATATAACTTTATATGACTATGTTATGGTATTTTATACTTTCTTTTGATTATCTAAAGATCTAATCTTGATTGGGAAGATGTATATTTTAGATTTATCTAATATAATATAATATAATAATTTTTTTAAATTTATAGCATATCGCCTTGGTTCATTCAAGCGAGTGCCTAGGCGTGTGCTTAGTGCCTCAGGCATTTTACAGGCTTGGCACCTTTTAGTGCCTTTCGCCTTCGACAACACTTGTAATGAGATAATAAATTGTTTTCAGGAATTACAAATGATTCTAATGACCCATGTGTTGACACTTTTCATTCCACTACCTTACCATTATTGAAGCAATTTGGAGTTCCATCAGAAGGATTGGAGCTGAAAATAGAAAGTCGTGGTGCTCCACCACATGGTGGCGGAGAAGTTCTTTTATCAATTCCCAATATTCAAAGTTTAACGGTGATATTTTTAATCCTGTGGTAGTTCATTTGTCTGGGATTCTTTTTTCCCTGACGTTCTTATACGTTATGCTCAGCAGGCAGTCACATGGATTGATGAGGGAATGGTTAGGAGGATTAGAGGGGTGACTTTCTCAACCAGAGTATCTTCTCAGTTTGAGAATACTATGATACATGCTGCTCGAGGAATCTTTAATCATTTGCTTCCTGATGTCCACATATTTACTGATCATAAAGCTGGTCCACAAGCTGGAAAGTATGTTATCTGTTAATAGAAATTTGTCGACTCATTATATGTTTGGAATGTTGTGGAGAGAAACATGAATTGCTGCATGATTTTTTTTCTTTCTATTGTTTTCTTCCTGATGTTCATATATTTATGCTTAATGAAGTTGGTCTACCAGTTGGAAAGTATTATATCTGTTTATAGAATAAAAAATGTTATCTGTTTGTTTGTCGGCATCTTTCAAGCACTGTAGAGAGAAATGTGAATTGCTGCTTGGATTTTTTTCCTTTCAGCTTGCTGCAGATAGTATAGCTCACATATATATTCATTTAATGGCAGTTCACCTGGTTATGGAATATCCTTGGTTGCGGAAACTACTTCCGGTTGCTTCATCTCTGCCAATACTGCAGTTTCTTATGCACGAACGGAAGATGGTGGAATGGAAGATGAGAAAGGAGAGCTGATGCCTCCAGAAGATGTTGGTGAGCAAATTGCTTCTGTTCTCCTTCAGGAGATTGAACAGGGTGGAGTTGTAGATACAACACGCCAGGTTCGTATTTTCTCTTCTCTGTAATCTTTTTCTAAGTCTAGGTTGGTTAAATTCATTAAAGTGGGTCTTCAAACCCCATTCCTTCTTTAATATTACTTTCCAACAAGCAGGGTTAAATGCAGCAAAATGAAACCTTTGTGATGACTATTTATCTCCTTTAGAAGACCACGTTAATGATATCCTTCAAATTTCTACTTAGGAGGATAGCATGACAACCTTTAGGAAAAGAAGCGTGAAATCTTTTTGGGTTTTACAATGATAACCTCTTACCTTATTTCTGACTGTCGTTGCTACTGACTTGTTCCAGGGTTTGTTGTTTCTTCTGTGTGCATTATGTCCACAAGATGTTTCAAAGATTCGCGTAGGGAAGCTTATACCCCATGGAATAGAAGTACTAAGGCTCATCAGAGATTTTTTGGGTGTTAAATTCGTCATCAAGCCAGATCCATCCACAGGGACAGTCATACTCAAATGTGTGGGAAGTGGATTGAAGAATCTTTCTAGAAAGAGTTCTTGATTGCTAAATGCATCACTTGAGATCTCTTTCGATGATTGTGCTTTTTGTGGATTCGAAGGTTATGATACTGCAATTTCGTATGGTCTTGTCGGCTTGAATTTTTCATTTATATCATACTATTACATGCAATCTACGAGAGGGGAGGGATAAGTTTTGGTTCATTCTTGTATTGTATATCCGACTCCTAGCAGATTCATGCTCAAATGTAAAATGGGTTCTTTGGCAAGCGAATTTGATTTTTCTTTTGTCCGAGCAGAGGTCATTTTGGCACTTTTGTGAAGGTATTTTTTGGAAAAATAAATAATTAAATTGCAACAGAAATAAACAAAGGACTAAGCTATAAACAGAAGCAGAAGCATAAGGATTCAATCTTTTTTTCATTTTTTCTTTTATGCATCAGGGGAGCAAAATGCATCAGTGTCTTGTCAGTTTAACGAGCAAATTAGAACAAGCAGAAACGAGGGTTTGGAGGAGAACAAGCAGAAACGAAGACCAATGTGTCAAGAATGAAAATTGTGTCCAAATAGTCCTCTAATAAAAGATGATGTCAATTTCCAAGTAAATGGTAAAAATTAATGTCATGTACATGAGAAAGAAGTACACATATGAAGGAGACCATCACTTTCGCATTGCAAATCATGAAGCTACATCCATTTTTTCCATCAATCATCACCCCATGCATCGTCTTTCATTTTCTGCCTTGTAACTATCCGATTCTTTCTGGTTTCTTCCTGGTTCTTCAGTTCTCTCGAACCAAAGGTCATTGGCAATTTCAATCCCATTCCATGAGCTATTAGCCTTTGGGCAGTTCTTGCTGATGTCTTTGGCCTTTGACGAGGAGGCTCCAGATCTGACAAAAGGAATAACACAAATATAGTTAAAAAGGAACAAGACAGAAGGTTAGAGAACTGCTTTCCTCCTATTTCCCAAAAAAATAACAGGAAACTGGTTAGGATTGCTAAATATTTGCATGTCGCTTTATGCTACATAAAAATAATTCCTGGAAAAATGCCCAAACTCCACTGCTTCTGAATTTTTTAGGACTCCCGGTAAGAACGCAGAAGCAATCGAGTGCTAGTAAGAATGCTCTATCAATAAGAACATGACTCTAGCTGGAAAGAAAAGCATGTGATTAATTCACAGAAAGTTCTCATTAATACAACAGATAAGGAATTTTGAGATACAAACAGGCAAAAAGACACCACTGAAGTTTCTTAGAATAGGCTGCTTAGAAGCAATACAGAAGTCGCTAGCTACAGCATAGGAAGGTTTATTTGAATAGATTTTATTGAAGAAAGCAGTTGAATAACTTGGAGTAGCTGGATGACTATTTTAACATGGAACAAAGAGGGCACAAAGAACGTTCATTAGATCAAAATGACAGAACATGACTGAACTACAGAAGAAAATCACTCTCAAATCCTGTTATCTCTTCCCCCAAGCACCATTTCTTGCATGGTGTTAACTATGATAATTCCATTCTTGCTGATTGTTACAGAACAGCAAATTCTTGTAAGGTCAAGTTGCAAACCATTCAAATCTTATTTTAACATATCTTGGGAGATGTCAGCATCAACTTCAATAGTTTTTTTTATGAGGACAGGAGAAAGGAATTTTGACAATTTGGGCTTCTTAATTTAATATTTATTGCAGTTTTGTTGCAAAGAAAAGAAAGCCTATAGAAATTCAGCTTAGCTCCAAAAGGGAGTCTCTTTGAAGCAATATATATTAATATTTATATATATATATATATATATATATATATATATATTGTTGGCAGATAACTTTGCAGCTTCTGGTAAGTTAAAACATTAGAAGCCTCTTCGAAGCTGGCACTGCTCAACAAATCTATTCTAACTATCAAAAATTTTCTAAATTTTAAGTGGGAAAGGATTGCATGTCTTTCTGCCTGTCTCTCTCACCAAGCTGTTCAGTATGCAGCCTCTTCAATGAGTTAGACAGTGGGTTCTTAAGCAGACTTCAGTCCTATGTACCTTATCTGACTGGTAGTAGCTCAACGTCAACATCTCCATTCTTACTGAGCTTCCAAATGGGCTCTCTTTTGAACCAGCATTTCATCTTGGATATACATCAAATTTCCACAGAATTCTGAACAGAGAAAAGTTGGGCCAAAATAATTTACCTTTTGTTGGGATTGAGCCCATGAGTTCATCATCCGCATCAAGAATGCGCACAGTAAATGAACATTGAATGTGGTTGCGTGCCTCAAGTGCTGCATGAGAAAATTAAAACTGTAAGAGGATCTAAAACCGTTCCAAGTTAATCTCAATAACAGCAGCACATATATTAGAACACTGATATATGGACAATTATCAACTTCAAAGGGAGCACTATAGAAGAAGGAACGTGACTAGTATTTGAATAATCAGTAATGAAAAAAGCTTCAAATGACAAGTCAACTACCAAGCCACCTTCACCACAAGTGGGAAAAGACAATCATTCCCCAATGTCCAGCATTAATCACTGAAGGATCAAAATAGCCAAAATCACACAAGTACTGCTAGATATCAACAGTCCACTGGCTCCAAATGGCACAACTAAGTTGCAACCAGAATGTCTAGAGCCTCCACCTCCTCAAAGGCATAAAGGGTCTGCATAGCCAAGGCAGAAATTGAAGATCTTCATTCACTAAAACTGCTGCACATGGTAGCTATACCCAACTGACTAAGTTTGGGGAGATTGTCAGATAGAACAGTGTTAGTTGAAGGGAGGAACCAAGCCTCCCCTCATCAAGTCCAGACTTGCATTCTACATCACATGGCTTAGGGATCTTGGTGGTTAAAGTCATACCTTTGATTGGAAGAATGACAAAAGTCTGGCCACCATCAACGACACTGCCCCACAGACAAAGGCGTTGACAGCATGCCAGTTTAGTGGCATTTGCTTCTTATTAACCAAGTCATCCTAAGGCTACCCCATGTAGACACTCTTTGCTCCTGCCCCACAGACAAAAGGGCAGTTTGACAGCATGCCAGTTTAGTGGCATTTGCTTCTTATTAACCAAGTCATCCTAAGGCTACCCCATGTAATAAGTGCATCTTTCTAGCTCATGTTCAACCTACAATACTATATAGCTTATGGAACATTCTAAACAGGTATTGTTCCTCAAGATTCTTATACAGTCAACTCACAGTATCACATCATGCCATACTCCTATCAACATAACATCTCACAAGCTTCAGCCAAAAAAATGTTTGAAAGTGATAGGGGGGGCATAAATTAATTTTATGAAACATGGATTCAAGAAATACTTACAAATGATAACTTGGGAGTTTTCCAATATATTTTATTTCACAAACTCAAATTTTGAAATCTCAATTCTTTTTGTTTACATCCAGGTCCAAAGATAACTAAAAATTTATGCTCCTTTTGCTTCTTCCAGATCATAAACTCCAATTTACTGGATCTTTCTTTCTTAAGATATTATATTGTGTAGAGTTTTGGAGATTAAAGAAGGAAGAGAAAATGGGTTCACAGTTCCTCCAAAACATGCTGTAGATAAGATGTGTCAAGTGTGGTGATGCTGTACTGTTGTTTGACTGCGGTTATCTTCTGCATCTATTCTTAGCTGTGTTTTAAAAACCTAAAGACCTAATTTTATGGGTGATTAGCGTATAAGTAAAGGTGAGAGTTGCACAGGGATCACCTCAAACCACAGATTAAAATCCTTTCCTTGACTATAAGTAGGTTGCCTCAAATATGCAAGCCTTCTTTAGAAAAAGCACACACCATATAATCAGAGCATATGCCCTTCTCTTTTCTTTTCTTTCTCACTTTACCACTAAAAGAAGCACTGTAAAATCAACATATAAAACCCATGTCCCGTTAATCAAGAAACAAATTCAAATCCTCTTGAAGGATGGACTAACAGAGATGATCAGATATATCAAGTTATTCCATGCTTATATTCATTTTTTCCTTCACCATTGAACTTGATATCATATGTATGGGGTCGTTTGTAACCATGTTCCAAACAGCATTTCACTTAATTTTGAAATTGTTTTGCTTAAAATTAATTTTTTTAATGTTTTTGGATCGCTTTGATGTGCTGATGTCAAAAATAAATTTCAAAAAAACATTATTTTGATGCATTTCCAAGCAAAAAGCACTTTGAAAAGAAATTGCTACCACACCCTCAAACACCCCCTATTACTATCTGCACTACCAGCATATTATCCACTCTGATTTACATCTTAAGTCAGAACATATAATGAAACATTAAATTTATTACTTTTATCTTCAAACAATAACATCGTTTAATAACATTTTAGAATGACCTTTACAATTAATTTCTTCCATTATAAAAATTAAAGTTATTTACTATAATTTGCCAGATAAAGTTATCATAAACTAAATGACTCATGCCTCAAATTCACGAGGTCAAATGATGCAGTTCGAGCTTTCCACCTTTTAAAAACTATGATCCTTATCCCTGCCTATTTGACAACCAAAATAAGAAAAAAACTAAAAAACTCCTAACCATATCCTTTATTTTTATAACTAATTTATAATGAGGTTTAATGTATTCTTTCTGAAAGACTATAATTTCAATTTTTTTTCAAAGTATCCCATGCCATTATACATTTATTCAGATCTTTATTAGTTATGCAGAACTTATATTTTGCACTTTGCATGTATATCTCTCCGCCAAGTATGTGTGTGAAAATGCTGAGGTAAATCTAATGTTCAATGTCCTTCTCATCTTGTTCTTTTTGTCCTGTTCCGTGATAGCTTAATAACTGCATCAGTTAATGGATTCAAAACCAAGACACCAGCACACCAAATCAGCCCCTCACCAGTGGATTTCAAATTACAACTATGCACTATCCTAACATTGCATCACAGAGAATCATATGGTGCAATATTTAGTTTGGAAAACAGGGGACTGATCTTGTATTTATCATCATACAAATGTAAAGTCAGTCGAGTTTCAATTACCAATTGATGGAGTTTGGAATACTGCAAGAGCCGCTGTGTCATTGATCCAGCGAATAACAAATCCTCGATCTTTAAAGTCTTCAAAAAGCTTTTCTAGATCTGTTGTCCTCATACTTGGTGGAAAGTCAGCCAGAACAAGAACATGATGTGTGCCATATTTAGCTGCATTCAAATAACAAATCATTAGATCCTGCATAATATTTTAGAGAAAACTTATGTGGGAAAAAATATTAATATCCATGAGGGCATTATTCATAATTGATTGATGCATGGGGCCCTGCATCCAACCTGAGTAACATCCATGTTTATCAGTAGGTGTCTAATAACATTATTTCAGACAAAGATATTTTTTTTTCATGTTCTCAATTACTTTATCATATTTAGCTGGTTAACAATCCTTGTTGAAACCACGAAGACATGCAAGTCCAGTGCTGAGCTGAGAAGGAAAAAAGAATTAAAAAAACTGTTCATGGCAAACCAAGCAGCTAAATATGGGCATCGATACTGAATTGATGGGTAATGTTTGTACCTCTTGAAATGTGTGAAAAAGGACAAAAATTGAACAAACCTTTTGCTTAATATGCAAAAGACAGCTTATTAGAGGACAAAAGGAATAGACAAACCAAAACCTGATTAAGATAGCAAGCAATTACAGCAAGGGAAGGAGCAAGAAAAAACAAAGAACTTCTATCTAACTACCCAAGGATAAATAACTTAAGTATGAGGCCCTGTAGGAGAACCAGGCTAGGAGAATGAAAAAGTACCCATATCTAATGTAAGTATTTTCCTCAATTGCATACACCAATAATGACTCAAAAGTTAAATAAAACGCATTTCTGACCCAAAATTACATCATTTTTCTGGAAATATTTATAGCTAATTTATGTTACGCACACTTTGTTAAATACGTCAGCAGGAGGACATTGCTAAGAAGAGTAACAATTGTCATCTCCCTCTCTCAACACAAATAACATTTTTGTCTGCCTCCTTTACCAGTAGTGATATTTTAATCCTTCTCTCTTTCTCTCTCTCTCCACTAAAATTTTCAACCTTCAATTTGTTAAGACACCAACCATAAAAAACTAACTTTTATATCCGTATCAATTGCTCATGTGGCAATTGGTTTCCATTTTTTTGACCTCATAACAAATGCGACCTCAAATGTAAGAACTAAAGATTTTTACCTAAGAGAGTTTATTTAATATTCTCATTCTTGATGAAGCTTTAAGCATAGATCCACAGTGGCATTTAAAATATTCTCTAATTTAATCTTCTTGTATTTTTTGTACCGGAAAGGTAACTTTGGGGTCTTGTCCAAGAACATAAAAACTTTTAAAAAAGTGGTTGCAAGTGAACAAATGAACATAGAATAATGCAAAAACTATTAGTTCCAACAAATCAAACAGCAGAAACCTATAAATATTCTCATGATTCAACTTTAAGAGTAACAAGTGGACTCCTTTGGTCAAAAACCACATTAATGGACAAGCAAGATCAAGGATAATGCATTTTTACACATGAAAAGTTCATTCCAAGGAGATGAAAAGTGTATGGCTTACAATTTGTCAATTCTGTATTTTGTGTACTTCTGCCCAAATCTTCATCATCTACATCATCAACAAGGGTTGCATCTGATTGTCGATCGCTATACAGTTCGTGCTTTTTGTACGTGAATGGTCCCCGTCCACGCCTTTTGGAAGTTTGAACTTTTGCATCTTCCAAGCAAATATTTGATACAGAAGGTAAGGATTGTGGTGAGAGCAATTCATCGGGCGCATGATCAGCAATAGCTTCCCAATCTGTAGCATACCACAACAACATTTCGATCATAAAATTTTCATTCTTAATTAAAGAAACATAGGAAATAAGTCTCTGACAGAACAGTATAAGATGATCAAGCTAAGTCACATATGAAATAACAATCAGAGAAATCATGCGAACATTTTCAAGTCAGGCAGGTGTTCCTAAACATATAAGCAAAAACTAGAGAATCACAGCCAGACCTTTTAACCTACAGGACAAGGTCGATCAAACAAAAGGAAAACTTAGTAATAAATAGACATACCATCATCTGAGCAAGGTGAAACATCATCACGTGGATTCGATGATTTCTCAAGATGCGCTTCACAGAGACCAAAAAACCCATCAATTATTTCTCCAATTACAATCAAATTTTCTTTAGCAATCTGATTATAACAATGCCTATCTAGATGCAATTTGCAAACTTTGTTGTCTGGAAAGTAAAAACCAAAGAACCCAGAAACTTACCATCATTAGAAACAGCATTGCACTTTGAAATCTCATCTTCCTTCTCCACACTCTCCACATCGCTAAAACCAAATAAATAAATAAACCCAGAAAAACCCAGTGAGAAAATAAATAGAAAACTCAAAAAGCACAACAAGATCAAATCTTTTTCCCAAATTTTCTTTTCTCATCAACCAAACAGTCTCTTGAAAAAAAAACAGAGAGAGTACCCAGAAGAGCGTTGTTTAATGAAAGAAGCCCGAAAGAGAAGTTCGTCAGATTTGAGGGAGAAATGTTTAGAAGAGTAAAGCTTTGCCAACTCTGTTAATGCAGAAACCAATTGAAGATTCGCCGCCTCTGATGGGTTCAAAGTTCCGAGCCTTGAAACCTCATTTTCAAGAAGAGTTATGGCTCCTTCTGTGTCACCGGCTGTCACCAGATCTTCTACTGTTTCACTCCAGTTTTGGTATGATTGTTCTTCATCTTCTTCTTGTGCTTTCACTCTCTCCATTGGATTTCAAACAAAGATTGCGACTTTGGAAGAAAGTTTTGTAGGGCGAGTACTGTACTCGTATTTATTTGAGATTAAAATTGCAAAAAAAATTTCTTTTTTCATCAAACGAGTCATAAAAAATATATTAGTATATTGGTGGCAACAGCTTAATATTATATTTTTTAAAATGTAAAAAAATATTAAGAATATCTAACAGTATTGTTAGACACAAGCAAATTACATCAATAATTATAGTAAATCAAGTCTCTTGGATATAACAATCATGCAGAGGCACCTAGACCTATCACCCAACCTCGGCCTGATAACCGTATCAAATACATATATTTTAAAAAAACAATATAGTAATTTACTTATAATTATTTTAAAAACATATATTTTTTTTTTAACAAAATATATTTTTATTTTTTTATATATTTCCTTCTTTTATTTTAGAACATTAACCAAACATGTCCCTAAAATTCACTCTTTTTTTTTTTAATCTCTAATTTTAGTGAAGAAATCATCAACAAAATTATATAGATTAAGATAGTTAAAAGAACAATAAGTCTTTTATATATATAATATTTTTTTTTCTATAACATAATGTATTAATTCAAAAGTTTTCTTTTATAATCATATATTTTAAATTTTCATAAATACTAATATTTATAGTGTAGAAAAAACTCTGCTTGTAACAAACTTTGACAATTAGATAATGCAACAACATTTTAAATTTTAAAAAGTATAAACTCTTTAAAAAATTGTCCAACACTTGGATAAAAATATAAAATTAATATTTTCATCCACAATGCATACAAAAAAGAGAAGTTTATTTTTGAAGACTTGAAATAAATCACTTAAAACTCAATATTTTTTTCATTCTTTCCTCTTCGAATATAACAAATTTATAAAATAAGTTAAACAAACAAAAAAAAGTTTGCAGTTAAGTTCTACTGCATATGAATGAAAAATCATTCTTGAATGAAACAATGTTTGTTTTTGCAGTCCAATCATGCTGTTGAAAAATTTTAAATTTTTTGACTCGAGCGTTTGGGTCTGCATGATTACCAGACCCGGGCACTGTGGGTCTGGGATGGCTGCAACACCAAAGCGTTATGGTCTGACAGCCATGTTAGACCCAAGCGATTTGGGTCTGACAGTCATGCGAGACCCAAACAAGCAACAAACAAAGAGATGACAATTGTACACTTTAGTTATCAAAAGAGAGAAAAGAAAGAAAAACACAAACAATCGAGTATCGGCGGCAATCCAACCATGATATGTTTACATACACCGCTTCATATTGAGATGGCACGGCTACGCATCTAGTTATACGATGGATGGCCAGATTTGGCCATCAGGAAGCGTCTCACTTGCTTCCTCAATGATGCGGGCGCCGCCACTTGCTATGGCGCATAGAACATGCGCCAACAACTTTTTGATTAAAAATACAATGTGAAAAATACTAAAACGTCCATCATGATCCTCTTAATTACACAAAATATCCATGTAAAAATACCAAAATACCCCCAAAGGCAAAGCTTTTTTTGTCTTTTCTAAAGCTAAAAGCGTTATTTACTTGCACTTGAAAATTGAAAAAACCTGATTACTCTTGTGGAAGAAAGCTAAAGAAATGTTTATCCGCTCATGAAAAGATGAGAAATTGAAAGTGAAACTATTATTACAATCCATAGTGAAATGTCTCTTAATCTACATTGATTTCCACACACCATTTAGCTTTTGTTATAATATTTTTAAAACCTGATTTAGAAAAAGACAGACAGGTGGCCTGTGCTACGTCGCGAGCCTATCATTTTTTTATTGTAAAAATATATTAAGAAAATATAATTTTTTTTTCAAAAAAAATCTAAGATTTTAGTTATTGACTCAAGATTAAAAAAAAAGATTAAAAAGTAGTAAAAAAAGACCAAGTCTAACTTGATAAACCTGCTGAATCCATAATTCAAGACATGATATTAGGATAACTCTATAGAAAGAAAAGGTAAAAAAAATAAACAATACCAGTTTTAAAACAAAATAATTAAAAAACAAAATTTCTTTAAGTATTGCCTCAAATTAAATGTTAGATGATGAAATTAATAATTTTAATTTAATTAAAAAATAAAATTCTTTTTAAATAAGGGAAATTTAACCAAACAAAACTCAAGGCAACCCTTGTTATTTTAAAAATAAAGATAAATCATATAGAAAGAGAGTAAAAAGGAATGTTAGATGATGAAATATGAAAAGAAAAAAAAAGAGCTTAAAAAAAGAAAAAAAACCAAGTAAGTCCAAATGAACCTTGTAAATTCGGGTTAAATTCTTGAATTCACAATCCATTAAATTCTTCACCCAGGCTCAATCCAAGAGCTTAACATATAAAAAATTAAATGTTGAAGGATGAAATCAATCAATTTAATTTAATTTAAAAACAAAATTTCTTTAGAAAAGTTAAATTCAACAAACAAACAAACAAACAAAAAAACACCAAAGCAACTGGTGTTATTTTCAAAACAACCTAAAAAGAAAATGAATTAAAAAATAAAAAAATGTTGGAGAACAGGGGAAAAAGCTAAAAAAAAAAACCAAAAAAACCTATGTCAACATCATAAATCAGGGTTAATATTTTAAACCTGCAAACTGTTAAATTTAGACTCGAACTCAACTAACAAGCTAAACATCTGACTAATAAAATGTTGGAAGATGGAATAATAATAATAATAATAATAATAATAAATCAATATAAAAATTCTAGGGTAAAAAAAATAGAACAATATAAAAAAATAGATTTGATAGAAAAAAAACTAAAGAATGATGAAATTGCAAAAAAAAAAAATGCCAAAACCATCCAAAAAAATTCAAAGAATAGAAACCAAGTAAGTCCAAATCAACCTTGATATTTTTCATTTTCTTATAAATTTAAATTTATTATTGAATCTTATAAACATTATGTCTTAAGGGTATAATAGTAAGTTTGTTTAAATTCATTATGGATTTTTTGCATAAACCCCGACCCAATAAAAACATATTACTAAATTTTTATTTCTAGCCAAGTATAAATATTATAAGCTTAGCAATGTCGAGGATATCTGAGAATCCATGTACCAAATATCTTATAAGTTTTTTTTTTTTTACTATTGTCACTACTCCATATTAACATTAACAAAGAAATTAAAACTAAAACTAAAATAAATCATTGTTTCACTATGCATATTTATATTTGTCACACCGTGATAAATTATGCACTCCTAAGAATTAAAATGAAAAATAAAAATAATGGAATTTCCATCTAATAATTAAAGAAAATTAAAAATTCTAAATAGAAACTAGTCTTAGAAATTCAAGTAATTGATTAGTTATACCCAAGAAAAGATCAACATCACCACTGCTTTATTATTTCAAATGAAATGTTATCTTTACTATATGTTTTTCTAAATTTATTTTGTGCATTCTATTAATTATCTAAATTTATTTCTAAGATTATTTATGATTTATTTTAATAAAAAATAATGTCAGTCCTTAAAAATAGAAGACTTATCGATAAATGAAATTTTTTTATGCTAATCCCTAAAAATAGATAATTTCTTCAATTTAGGAAAAACTTTGAACTTAGTCCTTAAAAATAAGCAATTTCATCGGTTTAGGAAAAATTTGATATTAATCCCTAAAAATAAGTTATTTCATTGATTTAGGAATTTTGGACAGTAATCCTTAAAAATAGATAATTTCATCGATTTAGAAAAATCTTAACAATAATCTCTAAAAATAGACAATTTCATCAATTTAGAGAGATTTTCTCATACCGATGAAATCTTTTATTTTTAGGGATTATCATCTAAATTTTTGTAAATTGATGAAATCACCTATTTTTAGGAATTACCATCCAAAATTATAAAAATATACTAGATAGCCTATTTTAGGGATTAACGTTAAAAAAATTTAAATTGACAAAATCTTTTATTTTAGGGATTAACATTAAATGTTTTTCTAAATCGACAAAATCAGTTATTTTTAAGAATTAACATAAAAATATCTATTATCAATGAGTCTCCTATTTGTAGGGAATAATATCATTTTTTATTAAAGTAATTAGAAAATAAGTGTAGAAATAAATTTAGATAACTAATAGCATGCATATAATAAATTTATAAAAACATATATCAAAGGTTACCTTTTGTTTCAAAGGATGCAATAAGGGTGATGTAGATATTCCCTTAAGCATAACTAATCTAGTACCTAAATATATATAAGACCAATATCTATTCTAAGACTCCTAGTCTCCTTTAATTACTAGGTGATGACTCTATTATTTTTATTTTTCCCTTAAGTTTAGAAAGTTCCTTATTTGTCACAATCTGACAGCATGACGACTCCACTAGAGAAGAGGTCTGGATGGTGGCCGAAAGAAATGGAGATTGATCAATATAATTGAAAGAAAGAAAAGTTCTAGTTTAGTGAGATAAAGTCCAAAAATAATGAGCCCTTCTCTTCCTTTTTTCTTCTTCTCTTTTTTTTTTCCCTTCAAAATCTCTCCTCCAAAGTTTTTCTTCCACTATAAGGGAAAATAAGATGGAGGCTAGGATTTTGTGGGGGAAGAAAGGTAGGCCAGGTTTTTTCTTATACACCTTGGTTAGGATTTCTATCCCTTTTTTTTTTCCTAATTTTTTCCATCTCCCAATTCTGGCTAGGGTTTATTTTTACACCTCCTCATTTTTCTCTCCTTTTTCTTTTTTCAAATTTCTCTATAGAGGCTAGTATTTTTTTTGACACATTCTTTTTTCTATTTATACCACCCCACCTAGGAATATTCTTATTTTTTATTTCTTATTCTAAGAATACTCTAACCCCATCTTATAATATTCTTATTGTATTAGTTATTTTGGTCCTTCATTATGTACACTACACATTTTTTCTTCTTTGTCTTTAATTTTCTTTTCTTTCTCTCTTTTTTAATTCTTATGAATTTTTTACTTTTGAAAAATCATTAACATGAATACAACAAGCAAAACAAAATCATCAAAATGTCTAAAAATTAGCTGAATTACATCAAAAATATATTTTTTTGGAAATTCTTGTATTCTTTAGAAATATGTTAAAAAATAGAGGGGTAAAAAAGGGGTTATGACAATGTTCATCCACGCTCTTTTTCACTATTCATGGAGAAACTATTCATGGGCTATATTTTCTTTCATATCCTCAAGTTTTTAGTTCTTTACATTTTGGTCATTGAAACTTCTTTTACCTATTCCTTAGAAGTTATGTTGACATGATTTTATATTTTAAGATTTATTTTGATTTGCATACTCTTGTATATGTGAGATGTTAGATAATATTCCGACATTAAATGAAAGATTAATTTTACAAAAAAAAAGGTTATTGTTAAAAAGAAATCTAAAAGAACAATGACCAAGATTAGCATAAACAAAAAAACAAAGCCTTTTTTTCTTCTGCAATGGCATGGAAAACTTTACTTTGGTCCTTTATTTTATTTTTTTTGCATATTTGGTCCTCGTTATTTTAGGATTTTACATTTTAATCTTACATTTTAATCCTTAAATGTTGAGAGAGGAGATAAAAAATCATAAAAAAAGAGATGAGAGAAAAAAGGTTCGATGGGGTCACATGCATCCACAAAAATGGCCAATCTTGGTGTAAATAGATTCATCTTGAAAAACGATGTTTAATGAAGGTGGTGTTGTCTTTTAATCATGCCAAAAAATAAATAAATTGAGATTCATAAAAAAAAATTATTTGGTTGGATTTTCAGTTTATAGAGTGATTAGAGATTTGTTTTTGGATTGGAAATGAGTTTATTCAAATTCGTATGATAGTTTTTTGGTGTTGTAAAAATAAGTTGAAAATTATGTTTTAGAAACTCAAAGCTCGATCCCTGACTTTCTGGTCACCTATTTTTGGGATCTAAGAGCTTGGCCCTTTATTTTTCGGTTACTGAAAATATAATAGTAAATAATGTGTTGTTTGTTTAGTTAGTTAGAGAGAGAGAGATTGACCTCCCAGGTTCAATAGCCTTTAGCCTTTTTTTTTTGTTTTTAATTTGATTTTAATTGATATCATCTCTCTCATTTTTTTAAATTATTCAGTTTAACTTTTTTTTAAATAGTAATAAATATTTTGAATGGTTTCTATAATTTTCTAATATTTTTAAAATATTATTGTACTTTATCTTTATTTTTTTTCCATTTAGACTTAAAATAGACGATTAGTATTTACATTATGCATTTATAACATAAAAATTAAAATTAAAATTAAAATTTTTATTTTATTTATTTAGCTTGTCAAAAGAATTATTCAACCAATAATTTCTTAAATTTTTTTATATCATCAATTTTATCTAGTTTGTCAAAAAAGATAAAACTTTTTTTATTATTAGTAGTATATCAATTATTTTATTTGTGTACTCTAATTTGAAAGTGATTAGCATGTGTTCTTAAATGTTTGTTTATAACTATCGGTTCCAAGATATATATTATTTCTTCTTTGTATGTTACTAACTTTAAGAAAACCTTTGGTGATTAATATACTATTAGATAGTGACATGCATTACATTATAGATTAGACTAAACTTTTTTAATGTAAAAAATTATTCAGATGTTGTTAACATATTTTAATGAAGTAAGAAAAAATTTATGACTCGGGTCATAAACCTGACTGGATCCAATAAGTTATCTTCATTTAAATATATGATAAGAAAAAGAAGTAACAACAATAAATAGAATGATTTTTTATAACAAAAAACTAATCATAACGACCTATACAAAAAAAAAAAAACGCTTGTCCAAAGAAAAAAGACATGAATCTCAATCCTTAGACAACCCAATGTTAAATAATGAAATTAAGAATAAAATAAATAAATAAACAACTCATGTTAACCTGAGATAACATGTCAAACCTATGATCCGAGTTATGAGGTCAAGATAACTTTATATAAAGCAAATTGAAAAATATTATAATGCTCAATTCCCAATAATCCAAATATAAAAGAACGATTGAAAAAAATATTAATCAATAGTAAAAATAAAACAAAAATGAGCAAACCCAAGCAAGTATGCTGAACCTCATAAGCTATATTAAGCAAATGAGATAACCTAATAGAAGGAATGAAAAAAATTATGAAGAATAATTAAAAAGATAGAATTGCCATGCATTAACCTTTCCCTCTAAAAAAATATATTCTTTGGGTGTGTTTTGAATGTTTTTCTTTTTTTTTTGTTTTTTCTCTTGCATTATCCAATTATTCCATTTAACTAACTAATAATACAAAGAGAGAATTTTTTTTTGTTCTTCCGATAATGAGTTTCAGCCAATGATACGCGACATGGTTTTTAAGATCAACTCGATACCAGATCATCATTTATATTTAAATCCTATTTTTTTTTTGCGTTTCAAAAATTGAAATTTTTTATTTTTTTCTTTGCTTCAAATTAATATTTTTTAGTGTTTTCAGGTCATTTTGATGTGCTGATGTGAAAAATAATTTTAAAAAAATAAAAAAAATATTATTTTGATGCATTTCCGAGTGAAAAGCACTTTAAAATACAACTGCAATTACACTTTTAAACACGCCTTAATCAGTAAGAAGATTATTAGGAAGATTTCTTTCCATTTAATTTGCATTAAGAAAATATTAACAAAACATGACAGGGAGTGTTAGATTTTCACACCGTAAATAAAGAAATAAATATTATTTCTTTACCATGGCAACCATGAAGATCATCTTCCCTTTTAATAAATCTTGAAAATTTTATAAATAAACATGAAAATTATTTTCAATATTTTTCATTAATTTCCATGAAATTATTTCCATAAAATTAAAATGGAGAATTAATTGACCAATAACTTCAATGTTTAATGGAGTTAATGAAAAATCACTCAATTGATCACTAAAAAAAAGATACTGAATATTTATCTAAATCTCAAATTTAGTCCCCTAAACTTTGATAATTTTAAATCAATTAAATTAAATTTTATTATACCAAATCGAGCATCAACCAAAAACATAATATTTTCTCGATACATCAAGATCTTCTTACACATACATGAAAAATAAATCACAAAGACCAATCATAAATCTAAGCAATGTTAAAGGATCAAATATGAAAAATAATTTGAAAGACCAAAATATAAAAATCTCAGGGACCAGAAAAAGAGAGAGAAACATTGTTCAAATGAACTACATTTATTGTCACATGCTATGGTGAAACACTATGTACATTTAGATTCTTGTTAATGGTGCACGTGAAATAATAACAATAATAATAATTGATAGAATGTTTTTGAGTTAATTATAATTTAGTCCTTGTAGTTTATTAAGAAAATAATTAAACAGTCCTTTGTAGTATAAAAAATAATTTAATAGCCCTTTGACTAGTGTTGACCATGTTTAATTTAATAATATCTTATTTTTTAAAAATGGTTTCTTTTCTCTTCAAACTTTTTATCATATTTACTTAATTTTTTACCTTTTATTTTTCAAAATAAAAAATAAAAATAAATTAAAAATAAACCTGAAATGGACAAAAATGATTAATTTATAAATAAATATAAAAAAATAAAGATTAAATAATAATTTTTTATATTATGATGACTAATTAATTATTTTTGCTAAATTATAATGCTAAGTTATAGTTAATTGAATTCCTTTTCTATGATATTTCAAAATCCAAGATACTAAATAATAAAGTTTTTAGATGGTTGGATAATGGACTTAATCAAGTGTTCATGCTATTAGATCCATTCTCCATAGCAAAGGAAGGTGATAACTTGATGTAGGGATCTTAATACCTGCAAAACAGTTCTTTTTTTGATGGATTTGAGAACCCTTATATGCTTAAGTCAATATCTTTATAAAGGAAGGTGTGATAAATATGCAAAAAACATTAAATTTTAAGAACAAGATTATTTGTTCTTGTTTTGGTATGAAAATAAGTTCTCTGTAAATGATAATGTGGTGTGTATATTGAAAATAAAAATTATGAACCCCTTACCTAGGTGGTTCAGATGATATTTATGCCCCTCTAAACCTTGTCTTATTGCTTAAAGGAAAGGACTAGAAAGTCATTTCACCATGGTAACATTAATGAGAGATAAATATCCCTTATACATGCATTAATATGGTATAAATATCATTTACACAAGCATTGACGAGAAACAAATATCCTTAACACAAGCATTAATATGAGATAAATATCTCCTATACTTGTATTAATAAGATGGAAATGGGGTGGGCTATGAGAGACTTTTGCATGCCTAGGGGTGTAGATGGAGTAAGATTCACACTAAAAAGCTTGGGTTGGACAAAAATCCCAAGGGACTATATGTTGGGTCTAGAGCATAAGGTAAGGCCTAACAAGTACCAGGAAACGCACTAAGCTCAAGTGCATGACTTGGGTCTAAATGGTGCTAAACATGCTCCTGATGCCTGTGGGCTCAAGCATGATCCTAGCGTAAGGTTCATAGCATTGCCTAGGCTTAGTGGCGTTAATCCATGCACTTGATGCTTACACCTAAAATTTTTTTTTCAAAAACCTTCTATGCATGAGTCATCGGTAAAATGAGCTGGGGCCAACATAAAGTTATTAAAAAATAATGATAAATCCTAGTTCATCTATAGCTCCCAAAGTCTTTGTAGTAAAGATACACAAAGACTTAAAGATACACCTAATTTTTTTGATGGGATCCTTGATTTTTCTCTGTAGAAGAAAAGGAACTTATATCAAGAGGCGCATTGTCGAAGTATCAATTAGCCGAGTTGTGCACCATGATCGAAAAATGCTTATTTCAGATGAAAAATACTTGGAGAAATATTTTATAGTGGTGTTGGCTTTAACTTAGTGGATTTGTTAAAGGCGATGATATATGTCACTGATCCGGTTGCGTATGAGGGAGGCCTCCCATTATATAAGGACTTTATTTCAATCCATTTCATTCTACCCCAAAAGTTCCTCTCTCTAAACTTCTCTCTAAGTCATCTTTCCAAGTAGTTGTGACATGTGAAGTGTGTTCCTTGTAAAGAGTAATTATGTGGAGTTTGTTGACTTTACATGGAACTAAGTACAAAGAGACTTGACTTAAGGTAACTATCCATCCTTAGTAGTTTTATATAATTGTAAAAGTGGATCCAATAAGGGGTAAGTAAGTAGCATCTAGTAGTGATTTCACCTTTACACTATGGTTACCAGAAACTAAAGGGTCTAGCAGAGAGTCTAGGTCGTTTAGAATTAGTCCTAGAACTAAAGATGTTAATGCCCGTCCATTAGAGAACCTTAGATTACCTAGGGCTCTTGAGGATATAGAGGATAACACTATAACCATAGAGCAACTGGATAAGGCTAACGATCAATAAGGAGGGGTGTATATAGTTGACCAATCTGAAAAGATAAGCCAGAAAATAAAAGGGTGCCCACAGTGAAAAGATTAAGATTACAACCCTTTTTTATATGTATGAGTTAGGGCATTGCTTCTTATTGAAATGGTTTTTGAGTGATGTCTTCTTTCACTTTAACATATATGCTTACCAATTACATATGAATGGATGGGTTATCATTACAACTTTTAAGAATGAATGTAGGGTTGAAGCCAACCATAGATATATTCAAGTAGTTTTACACCTTAAATGGCTTCTCCAATGGTGATCATAACCTTCATTAGTTCTTCATCTTCATCAGCCGACCAAAAAGGCCTATGAATATCATACTAGATGGTAAAACCACCCTTGTAAAAGAATGACAATGAATGTGGTTAATTATAAGGTTTGATAGAGATGCTCCTCGAGTTAAAAAGCAGGAGGTGTAGGGGTGTCCCTCTATTTTGGTGAACTCCTAGGCCATACATAAATGTGAGGCCTTGTCGGAATGACTTTGAAAGGGATGTTTGCATAAGACCAATGAAAGCCTTTAATCACTTTAATGTGAATAAGATGATGAAAGGATTATACCAAAAGAGAAATGGGCAAGGTATGTAAAGCTTTATAATTTGTACATTGTTTGACATGTTTATCATTTTTTTTTCATTTTTTTTGGTACAGATTCATCTTCGGAGAAGGAGTATAAGGGAGAAGAGGTCGAGGCTAAAAGAGCCAATGTTAAAATTATGGACACATCTAGCTTTTAGTCTAAAAAGATCTAGGAAACTTGTCAAGAAATAAATAAGTAACAAATGGTGACTACCAAAGCAAAAGTGAGGGCCTCCTGTGAGGAACATGCTTATTCAAAGGCATTGAGAGACTCATTTAATGAGTTCCTCACTGTGTTTAAGGGATTTGCAACTTTGGATATGTTCATTTCAAATAAAGTATTCACAATTATTACTAACCTTTATTCTTACAACCCATCAATATGGAAAGTGGTTGACTTCTCAATAGGTTGGTCTTCAGCCCCTACTCATCTCTTTTTGGAGAGTAATGGGTGAATATAGGATATGGGCATTGAATTTCAGCTAGTATCATGGTCTCAATACCATAAGTAAAAAGGAATGGGGTTTCCCTGGTAATTTTTTATATCATTTTGTAAGCCCATAAAATCTTTATATAGTTCTACTAATTCTGACTTTGCTTCTTTGATCTCTTTTTAAAGCCTATTAAGTAAAACTTTATTGGTGAGCTCAACTTGACCATTGGTTTGAAGGTACGACAATAAAAAAAACCTATTATCACTATGGAGTCTTTGACATTGTTTTCTCATCTTGTGATTGCCAAATTGCATCTTATTATAAATTGTGAGGATTTTAGGAAGCCTAAATTAATATATGATATTCTTTCACAAGAATAATTAAGATCACTTTATTAATTATATTTGTCAATGCCTTAGCCTCCATCTATTTGATGAAGTAGTCCATTGTCACCAAGTGTTACCCGTGGCCTTATAAAAGGGACCCAAGATTTCCATTCCCCTGTCGAAGAAAAGTCAAGGAAAAGCTATAACAATTATCTTTATAGAATGCTGGTGGGAGACTGAGGTAAATCTTTGGTACTTGTCAAATCTTCTAGCCAAATTTACAGCATCATAAAGTATGATTATCTAGTAGAAACCTAATCGGATAACTTTGACAACAAAAGCTTGAGGGCTCACATGAAGGCATCACATCCCTCATAGATCTCCTTTAAAACATAAGTGTTTTTTTTTTCCAGGAGATAAATGTTTAAGTAGAGAAACTAAGATGAAACTTTGGTATAGGACGTCATTGACCAAGTAATATCATGCTCTTTACTTAGCTAGGAAAATGACCTCATTTTTACCTAAAGCTTAGTATGTAATGTTCGATAGATGTTCTCTAATCCTCATGAATAATGATCAGGGCAGTCACTATCTTATATTCTCCAACATTTGTTCTCTTTAATATGTCAATCCACACATCTAGATAGAGCTCAATAAAGTTGAAGATTGCAAGTTTGGATAGAAGACCTGCTCAATTGTTGTCTTTCCTTAGTAAATGGATAGTGAAGATCTCTCTACCTTTATTGCTTTTTGAGAAGTGAACTTGAACTTTATAAAGATACTTAAGTATGGTAAGTTCTTTAGCCTATATAGCTTTTGGCATTGGCTAACCACAAACTAGAGTCACTGTAAATGCGAAGGGTATATGTATCCAAGGTCTCCGCGAGACTAAACCCACTAAAGGGCTTTAGATCTTGATACATTGTTAGTGTCTAGGAACTCAAAACAAACTCCATATTAAAAAAACTTGCCCCTTTAAACTTATAAGCATTATCCCAGCGCTATTCCTCTCGGTATTAGAGGATCCGTCTATATATAACTTCTAAGTGGGAATGGCTAATGTCACACTCAACATCGCAATGTCTCGAGAAAAAGAATCGAGTTTTTACGATGTATTAAAAAAAGGTCTAAACTTTTGAAAATAGGAGTTATTCCCTAGTATTATAGTCACTAAGATACCTAATTGATCTTTAGAGATATGTGATAAAGGAATGATTATATTACAAAAAAGATATTTTCACCCCTAAAACATCCTACTTGAGGTAGGCTATATTGTTTGTCTTGTCTTAAATTGTTAAGGTCTTGTTGTGTTTAAACTATTGGTGGCCTATATATTGAGTGAATGTGGGTTTACTATGATGAGTTAAACCTTGGTCCAAAGTTCAACACTTATCCATTCTAAAAGCCTGGTTGGTTTTTGCCACTCCTAATTGTTTTATTGAGTTGACAATTCTAAAGTGGGCATCCTAGATTATAACTCAAGTTATGTCCATAAATGTATCAGTAAGACTATGTTAGGTCCATACAAATCAACCTAAATAATAAGAAAAGTCCATGAAAGTACCCTTGACGAGGTTCACCTAACCTATAGTACCTCGATACTTATAGCTCTAGCGTCAGAAAATATTGAACAAAAAATTTTTAATATCTTAAAATCTAAGGAATATTTTACTTTTCTCAACATTCTAGACAACAACTTACCATAAGTCTATTTACTTCAAACATTGAAAGTAAATAACAAAATAATTTTTTATTGTTTTGAGAAAACCAAGGTTAGACTTTTGAAGTTTTGGGTGTGTCGGCCCTAACGAGCCTTTTAATTTGGGTCAAATCCTAATAGACTTCATAAAATTATTATAAAGTCTAAAATACATGCAAAATACTTTTGTATTTTCTATTTTTTTTCTTTATGAAAATGCTAAAACAAATATTTTTATCAAATGCTAAAATATGAAAAATATTTTTGTCTTTTTCTTTTTTGTTGTTTTGTAAACAAACTAGAAAGACAAATTCTTTTTTTATTATACAATGATAGAATATGCAAAAATGATTTTTTTAAAAAAGACTTGGTCATAATGACAATTTTGAAAAATAATTAATTTTTTATGGCATTCTTTTTGGTTTAGGTTTATCAAGTTATCTAACATATACTAAAAAAAAAAAAAACTAGTCACACATACATAGTGCCATTTCACTAATCACAATACCTACATATAAAGTGTTATTTCGCCTATGACAACCCATACACAATGTTATTCACTAATTATAAAACACACCACACAATAAATAATCAAACTAATTATCACAACAACATATCAATAAATTAAAAAAACTTTTAAAGTTTAAAATCAACCTTTTGGGTGAGTGGAAGCTATTGGGGTCTAAGAATAATACTGGAATATTTGTTCGGGATATATGACATGTGTGTGGCTCACATACTAGTTGATTGCACTTTTAAAATGGATGAGTGCATGTAACTTACGTGCCTCTTAACATATATCTGTAAATATAAAAGAAACAAGGTTTTCTAAAACAAAAATATCTCCTTGTCAATTGGGATTCTAAAAAATTATGGTTTGGGTTCTTTATGTGAATTAAGAGTGAAGGTTTTTGGATGGTAACATGAAGGAGGACCTATTTGTTGCTTTTAGTGATGATGGTTAGGGTTTTTGATGTCATTGAAGAGGGAAGTTTTATGGTGGTTGATGGTTGTAGAATGTGATTTCTCCTTGTGGTTAGTTTAGTGGGTCTAATGGATAGTAATTGAACTTTGGTCATAGTCTCATTGATAACTAAAAGGTCATTCGTTTGAGGTTGTTATCAACAAAGATAGTGTTGGAAGGTGAAAAGAAGCCTAAAAGATGAGAGACTATTAAAGAAGAAATTGAGGGTTTTAGAAATAGAATATCATTGGTATTTGAATGGTGGCAGGTCTAGTGGTCCTTAAGTATGTGATTAAAGTTTATTCAATGGAGGAGAGGTCTAGGTTTGCGGTAGCTCATGATTGAGAAAGAAAAAAAGCAACCATGAATTTATAACGATTGTCTATAGTCTATCACAATGACAAGATGTGTGGTTCAGGTGAATGAAAGAGGTAAAAAAAAGAAAGTTATTGAATGAGAATATGTTGATTGGGTTTGACAACAAGTGGATCATCCTTGTTATTGGGACTGATTTAGGTTTAAAAAGAGCCTGATTTTAAAATAGAGGAGATGAGGTCTTGTTGGTCTATGATAAGTTGATGTTGAAGGCTTAGCTTTGGTTTATTATTGATGTTGTTTATTAACGATGAATGATTAGGAAAATAATGAAGGGTTGGTTCTTTGACAATGGTTATTTTTTGGTTAAAATAGAGGTTGTGTTGGTCTATTAGTAGTTGATGAGGAAGACACGTATGGTGATTATTGGGTCTATGATTAAAGTTTGTTTAGTATGGGAGAGGTTTGGGTTTGTGATGGCTTATAATTGAGAGGAAAAGAGGATAATCATGAATTTTTTATTACTGTCTATAGCCTATCATAATGGCAAGATGTGTGGTTTGGGTGAAAGGAAAAGGTGGAAAAAAGAAAAGCTATTGAATAAGAATGGGTTAGTTGGGCTTGATAGTAGGTGGATTATGGTTTCTATTAGGACTGATTTGGGTTTAGATAGAGGTTGCTTTTGAAATAAAAAAGACGAGGTCTTATGGGTTTGTGATGAGTTGATGTTGGAGGCTCATGTTTAGTTCATTATTGATGTTATTTTTTATGATGATGAATGAGTGGAAAGATGATGAGGGATCGCATCCTAGACAGTGGTTGATTTTTGGTTGAAAGAGAGATTATGTTGATCTATTGTAAGTTGATAAGGAGACAATAATGTTTGTTGAGTAAATTGGGTTAGGTGTTAGTGTTGGTAGTGAAAATGGTTTGGTGTCTAAGTATGAAATGATCTTGATGTTCTTATGAATTGTTTACGAAGAAAATGACAATGGCTTGATGTTGGTAAAAAGGAAAAGATTGAAAGAGTATGTTGTATTAAAATTGGAAGAAGATGGAGGAGATGAGTTTCAAAATTAGTCTAATTTGCTTTTGGTTGGGAAAATTGAATTTGTTTTTTTTAAGAGAAACAATATGGGGTAAAAAGATGATGTTTTTCCAATGTTGTTCTCTCTTTAGGTTAATGAAAAGCTCATAGAGGAATGAGTGATTTTTCAGTGTTTTTTTTTAGAAGGAAGGTCATCTTGTGTTAGGTAAGAATGACATTTTTTTATAGGGTGAGAAGAAGCAATAAGGTTAATCTCCTTCTTTTTTGTTAATAGACAGTAGCCATCTTGTTGGAGAAGATGAAGGCAATCGATGGGTTTTCAAGTAAGAGGTGGTCTGCGTATTATTTGAAGGATTGATTGAAGATTTGGACAGGAATTTTAGGATCCCAAAATGATTGAGCTAGAATGTGAGAACTTGTAATGTAGAATTCGGTTTAATTACTAAATGAACTTGGCTGGAAATTAGGTTTGAGGAGCTGTAAATTGCAACCTCTGGGTTTTATTACTTGATTTGGGTTGATACATTTGGACTTAATTGAACTAAAATATAAATTAAATGGACTGAATTAAATTAAATCAACTCAATTGGAATTAATTGGACTAGAAAAATAGAGGACTGAAACAAAGTTAAATTAATTAGTCCCTGAATATTTTATCCTTTTTATTACAGTTCTTGGATTTTGAGTTTTTTCAATAACATTAAATTGGGGTTTTGTTTCAATTTAATCCCTAAATTGATCTTTCCAATTTAGCTACATTTCAAATTTAGTCCTTGGTTTCTCAAAATTCCTAAATCATATTTTTAATTTCTATTGCATCCCTAATTTAATCAATTTGGACCCCAATTTTAACCATTTATTACAAATCCATCATTTTCAAAATTATGCAATTTTGATCTTTTTAACTCTCAATTTTGATTTTTCTCTTTAAATAATCCTTCAACTAACTTTTTAATATGGTCAAGTGTTTCAAACTCATCTTTGGCTTTTTAATCTTTCCAATTTTAGACAAATTAAAATCAAATTAAATCTTTTTGTCTTCAATTTCTCTTCCAATAATTTTCCAATAACAACATAAATCATTATGGGATCTAAGTGAACTTCCCAAACTAAATCTTTGGTTTGTGAAACTCAATTATTAGTCCAAATTTTCCCCAACTATTTTTTTGTTTTTATTTTTTAGATTTCTTTTGTATTTTTTAATTTTTGTTTTATGATTTTTATGATAATTCCTAACTTAATTTGTATCATAAAATTACACAAAAATGATGAAATGACTAAAAAGAACAAAATACTTTTTTTAGGTATTTTTATAATTTTTTTGAAATATATACAAAAAAAATAAGTGTCAAAATTGGGTTACGACAATCACTATGGGTTTTAAGGAAGCTGCAGGTTCAACAAGTGGGATCAATGCTTGATGGAGACTTTGATTTATCAAGTATAAGTTCATCAAAAGAACATTCAACAATGAAATATACCAAATCTTATTCCTTTATAACCGACCTAGGTCTATATTGGAGGCCAAACTCGCCTAACTTTATTGTCCACCTGGTTAAAGCCCAACTTTATTGTCCACCTTGTTAAATGCCCAGACATGTCTAGCTTATAAAGGATTCACTAGAGAGGCTGATCTGTCAATACTATGATCTGGTGGATTTGGAAATAAAGCTTCAACTTTTGGGAGGCATTAATCAAAATAAAGCTATCTTTTCTTTAAAATATTTGGTTTCAACATCATAAAGAGTCTTATTGCAGTAATAGACTAAGCGTTGGATCCCTTATTCCTTTCTTACCAACACTACGCTAATAACGAAGTCTGATGCATCTAATTAGAGAAAGAGGATTTCACACTCCCTTGTTTATGATAAAACCATAAGCGATGAGAGGTCCACTTTAAGTTTTTCAAAGGCCTTTTGACACTCTAATATCCACTCGAAGTTAGAAATATTTATTAAAGTCTTGAAGAAATTCAAGTTGCGCTCCTTACAATGAGCAATGAATCTATTGAGGGTGACCAATCTTCGCATAAGGTGTTGAACCTCTTTCACTGATCGAGGGAAATTGACTAAGTCAAGTAGATCACAATAAGACAACTCTTACTTGGTTTAATTTTAAACTTAGGTTGTGCAAAAAATTAGGTTGAAAGTTTTTTTATGTCAATTTTATTATTTTTTCTCATTTTTATTGTCAAATGTTTTTAACAGTTGGTCGGGATGTCTTTGGACCAATTAAATCAATTGGGTCATGTTGGGACAACTTCACATTATTTAATTTTAAACTTAGACTAGGCGAGCAGTCGAATCATAAGATTTTAAGGTTAACTCGTTGGGTTCGATATAATAAAAATACAAAAATAATTTTTTATGACCTAGATACTTTTTGTTATGTTCAAAAAATTCTTAATCTAACTTACAGTGTAATGCAAATATGTAAACATTGAGTGTATTATACAAGGAAGATACACATCTAAACAAACCCCTACTACATTTATATTAAATTTGAACTTTTAATATTTTCATAAGTATAGCTAAACAAACATTTCTTTCACTACCAAGTAAAAAAGCTCTTGATTTGTGACTTCATCACAATCACAAAACCTTATAAATCAAAAGTTTGTAAACAAAAGGAAACATATAAAAAAAAAAACTGTTGCGAAATTATTGTCCCAAAGTTTCTTTTTTGAAATTTTAGGTATTTGTGACCAAGATCTTTGTGATAGATTAATTCTGACCACAAAATCCAGGGACAAATCTGTCAACAAACATTAAGGGTATGTTTGTTTCTCGGAAAATGGTTTCTGGGAAACTACTGTACAAACTTTCCTATGTTTGTTCGTCATTAGAAAAGTTAGTCAACGAAAAACACTTTCCGGTCAACGGAAAACACTTTCCAATCAAAGAAAAATCTGGCTTGGTTTTCAGGAAAGTGTTTTCCTTTTATTTTGGGCGGAAAACACTTTTCGGAAGTTGTGAAAAATTTAGAAATGTCATATTATTTGCTGATTATATTAAATTTGGTCCTCAAATTTTTTATTGCTATATATATATTGTTTTGAATATTTATTTTTCAATTTCATCCCTTAGAGTTTAATTTTTATATTAAGGCCATGTTTGTTTCCCGGAAAGTAGTTTCCGGGAAACCACTTTCTAAACTTTCCTGTGTGAAACCACTTTCTAAACTTTCCTGTGTTTGTTTGCTATTAGAAAAGTTGGTTAACGGAAAACACTTTCCAGTCAAAGAAAAATTTGATTTGGTTTCTAGAAAAGTGTTTTCCCTTAACTTTGGTCCTCATTTTTATAATTGTTATTTGCTTTTTCCTTATTATTTTTTAATTGAAAATTTTTATTTATCAAATTTGGTCCTCATTCTTTTAATTGTTACTTATTTTATTTGAAATAATTTATAAAATTTTAATTTTAATTATTATTTTAATTTCTTCATCTTTAATTTTTTAGATTTGATATCTATTATTTAGATTACTATTTATTTTGTTTGAGATAATTTATGAAATTATATATATTTTTTAATTTCATTCTCATTCAACCTTTTAATTTGTAAGATTTGTTCCTCATTATTTTAATAAACTTGAAAAGAAAATAAAATATTAATAAGTTATTTTTCAGCTCATTCACTACCAGAAATTCGCTTAATACCAACTAAATTGCTGACGGACTAATTCTATCAGTAATTTGGGGTCACCATAATTTCATCGTTATATACCGATGGCCAAAATCCATTGGTATATACCGACGAAATTACAGACGAAATGTTGAGAATTTTAAAAAAATGTTTTTCATTGACATGGAGGTTATTGCGGGTATTTTTTTACCGACGGAGTCACCGAGGGATTCAAAACATCAGCTCCGTACACTGACATGACCGATTCACCGATGATAATGCTGATGGACTCGCCGAAGGATTCAAAACAGCAGCACCGTACGATGATGTGCCCTGTTTACCGACAGATTAGCCGACGGAATCACAGACGGAATAGTCCGTCGGTGAAGCCGTCGGCAAAAGTTAATATATCCCCTCTCACTCGACCTTATCCTCCCTTATTTCTCCTTCTTCATCTTCATCTCAACTCTCCCCAACTGCAAACAACCAGCGCCCAAAAAAAAAAAAACAAATCTCCCTTTTCTCGGTACAACAAGTCATATATCTTGAAATCTTCTTGTCACAGCATCCATGTTCTGACTTACCGATGGATTTTTATCAGTTTTTGTAAGTAATTCTATCTTTTTAAATTTTAACATTTAAATATCCTGGTTTTTATTGTTTTTTTAGTATATGTATTTTGTTAGTAGATGTACATGTTTTTAAATATCATGTTTTATTGTTATTTTGTTAGTAGATGTCACAGTATATGAATGTATAATTTTATACTTATGGTTTGTTTTAGATTTTGTAAGATTGTATTTGTTTGTAAATAGTTGAAACTTTATTGAATTACCGAATTACATGTGTTGTTTTGAAATAATTAATAGCTTGTTTAATGGGTTCGTTTTAATTTTTATCATCAATGGTATTGCGGAGTTGTAATTTCTGTAAATTGATATATATGTATTAATTTGTATGGATGTTGATAATTGAAAATGAATATTTAATATTTATGAGAAGTTGTAATTGGTTTGTTGGATAATCTCGAGGTAAACCAATATTTTTGTAAATTTATTTACCTAACATAGTTAATTAATACATGTTGTCATCATAATTTTATAGAGATTCGATAGAAGTCATGGATGATCGTTCATGGATGTATCGAGATTCACCCCAAGGATTGTGGAGGATGGATTATTGTAACGGGGTTCAGGATTTTATTAATTTCACAACATCTATTCCCAGAAATTTTACTAGAGGCGGTATTAGGTGTTCATGCAGGAAGTGTCAAAATAAAAAGTATCTGCATCGAGATGTTGTAACGATGCATCTTCTACACAAACATTGAAAAGTGTTTTCCAATTTATTTTCTATTACATTATCAAATATCAAAAAATAATTCACTTTTCTAGAATTCATTTTTCTAAAATTCACTTTTCAAAAAAAAAATTTCAGCAAAGTGCCAAGAAAAAAGGAAAAGGAAAGAAAAAACTTTGCAACCGATTTTGTGACTACATGGCTTGAGAGTTGAGACCGTATCACAAATAATAATAATAATAACAGATTTGCGTGCAGCCACAAACTAGTCAGAAATAAATAAAAAATAAAAACATTTGCGACCAATTTATTCTCAGTTACAAATTTCAATTACAATTGGACTAGTTTAGTAGTGTATGGCATATTTCTAAGAATCATTTATCGGAGATAAAAAGAATAAATAAATACAAAGTTGATTAAATCTTTTGGTTAGAAAGTTATATGTTTGAATGTACGTCATGTCTTGAAAAAACAAAAACAAAGAAAAGGAGTATTAATACTCAAAATTATTATAATTGTTAAATTTATTTTGCTTGATTTATCCTTACATAATTTTTAAATTTTAGGTTACCAAGTCTCTATAATTTTTTAAAAATTCATTTTAATATCAAACTTTATTTTTAAATTCTTTTTATGGTTGGAGAAGACAGAGCGAATCGCTAGATTCAAGTAGATAAAAAGAAAATTGTCTTTGGTCACGATATAAGTTACAAAAATAGTCGTTCTTTGTGTTAGATGCTTCCATATGAGGGGGTTATGATTAGGTGATTTTTTTTTTACCTTGAAAACACCTAAAAAAAATCTAGACTTGAGAAGATTTTTTGGTTTCAGGTTAATTTTGGGTTTCAAACCTTTTTTTTTGTGTGTTTTTAAAGGCCATAAATTGATTTAACAAGGTTCATAGGGTGTTTTCTAGGTGTTTTGAGTAAAAAATAGGTTGAAAATAAATTTTTAGAGTGAAATCTCGACCACACCAGTGACTGAATTCTGAGCTTAGCGAACGAAACATCGTCTCTCCCATTAAACTTAAAAAAAAAGGTCTGCGCACAAACCATAGCTTCAAGGGCCAGGCGCTGGGCCTTACTTACCAGGCCCTGCAACACTTGGTTTAATTTTTTTCTTTAAAAAAATATGATTTTTTTAATCAATGCCTTGTTTTTCATGAATTTTAAAAAATAATTTTTTGGTATTTGATTTAATTAATACACATTCTTTATAATTGTTTTTGTTAATTTAGCCATTTTTATATTGCATTTTTTTTTTTTATGAATGTTGATGTGTTTAATTTTTAAAGAGATTGGTATGATTCATTTGTGAGATTTTTAAAAAATTGAATTTTTTTTAAAAATTTTAATATATACAACCTTGCATAATATATTTTTCTTTTATATTATTCATGCAATTTGAAAAGTTAATAGGAATTGGAATTTTTTTTTATCTTTTGTTTTCAATTACGTACTTTATAATTGTTTTTTAGTTTTTTTTTATTGTTGTTTAATATTTTTATCATATTATTAAATTAATCAAAATTTAATCTAATTATCGAATTTCTCTTACTTCTTTAAAAACATAAACTTCTTTTAAACTTTTTTCTTTCTTGGTTAAAAAAAATTAGAGTTTCGATATTTTATGAATAGTGTAAAAATAAGATCATTGAGATGTTTTATGAATATTATACATATATATTTTTATAATATTAAAAAACATTTATTTTTTGTATTGAATCAATATTGTTTTTTCTCTTTTTATTTTTTATTAATATCTTATTTTTTTAATTATGTTATTAAATTAATCTATATAGTTATTAACCTTATCTAACTTACCAACCAGAATCTTAGATTTTTTTTTTGAAAAATATTTACATCATTTTAATTAAAAAAAAAATAGACCCTAGCATAATGCAAGTCATCTACATTGTGATCTACTACACCAATACACGTATACAAATAGAGGGATTGAGAGATTTGCGTACCCAAATATGAAATAACCCATTTTGCATATCCATGAAATCTTAATTTCCATATAACTATGCCCCAATGTATGAATATAATATACAATCATTTAATTAATTAACCTTAATTATGAACTCAATCCTCCCCTAAGCAATATGTAAGAACACTAGCTAGTTGTTCTCTATAACTAAAACCTAGCTACACTGACTTTTCTTCTTGCTTTGCAGCAATCATCATGCTTGTAAGCTTTTCTTTAGCTTCTCTTTCTATAGGCCAGGGTACATTAGAAAGGAGAGAGCTGTTACTTGCACATGCATGTTACCTGAGATCTTGAAGTATGAATTGTTAAGTACATATCGAATTGATCAGGCCACAAAATCTGGTAATAGTTGAGCAGGAAACCTCTTTCTGTTTTGAATGTCAACACTCTCAAAACCAGAGCTGGAGTGAGAATTTTGTGAGGTGTTAATCCCAGAAAAGTCAGGTTCACTGGTTCCAATTTCTATTCTTCTTCCACCCAGCTGAATGTTCTGGCTGGAGAGGTAGTTTTGCTGAGTTCCTGAAAGAGAAAGGTTCTCACAGTGTGGTAAGCCAAGAGTGAGGGAGACACTATTTCCACTAAATCTTGGGGTCAACTGCTCAATGTTAAACCTTCCAAGATCTCCCATTGGATATGCTCCAAAAGATCCATTGCTGCCAGTGATTAGAGGATAACCATCCTTGGTCAACCTTTCACCACCAAAATTCACACCGATTTCCCTACTTGTCTCACCATGTTTCATGTCCATATCCATGGAGAGGATACTACTTGGAGAATTCTGCATGTCACCGCTCCTTGGTTTCTTTGAACTTTGAGCAATTCCTTCCATTTCAGCTGGCCCAATAAGTGTAAAACCAGCTTGCTGTTGAAAGGATGCTCCCATGGGAGACATTGAGATTGTTGGGTTTGAAAATCTAGTAGGAGAACCATTCTGGTTGGTGGGTTTTTCAGGTTGTTTTGATTGAAGTACTACTCCCTTAAGTTGATCCATGTGATGTGTACTGCTCTCTCCTGGTGCACTAGAATGGGACCCAGACTCTTTATTCTCATTTTTACCTCCACTCTCCTCAGAACCATCCTTCTCTCGCTCCTTGATTTCCTCCAAGTACATTTCCTCAACCATAGGCTTCCACAGCCGAACTCGAGCATTTATAAACCAATTAGACACCTGCATAGACATGATCAGTTCATATATGTAGTTCATATTGGATAATGATTCATAGCAGAAGAAGGAAATCAATCACCTACCCTATAATTTATTGCTGAATATATATATAATTGCCGCTGATGAAGAGGATTAGAGTTCATACCTGGCTCCTAGTAAGCCCTGTTTGTTTTGCAAGCATGTGCTTATCAGAATCCTTGGGATAGCTGTGTTCAACCAGAAGCAAAACATTTGTCACAAAATCAAACTAAGAAATAGCCAATGCACGCATATTTAATAATGAGGCCGGCCATATATATATTCCCATACTTGTAAGATCATATAATGAAAACCATTACTGGATCCTCGTCTAAAAGATTAGTTCAATCTGTTAGGTGAAGCTCCCATAATGGTTATTACTATATTCATATTTTCTCTTGCACTACTTATCAGAGGAACATACGGGTGAAGGAAGTGCTCGAAGAGCCAAGCGCGAAGAACTGAAACAGCACGTTCAGGCAATCCTCTCTGGGGTCTCCAAGCATTGTGTTGGACCATTCCAAGTTGTTGTAGTGCTCGCTGTTGTCGAAGCTGATGATCCACATACCTTAGTCTTGAACCTTCAACCTTTGCTCCAATGCAATCCTCTTCACCCAAGCTCTTGCTCGTGGCCCTGATTTGTGAAGCGATTGTGTCTTTAAGACTCCTGAATTGCCTTGAGATAGTCTGTAATGCTAGGGCAGTGTATGATTTCGCCGCACCGTATCCTGCTGCTTGCTCGAATGAGGAAACTACTACTTGCATTTGGTGGTGGTATTGCCTGTATCTTTGGTCCACCTTGAAAGTTTCCAAAGCAAGAGACAGATTAAGTACAATAGGACCACATTAGACTTGAGCACTTAGTCTAGGGATGGAAAAGGAAAGAAAGCAGGACTGTGACTTTATTGCATGTTTCAGGTTATAAGATCATCAACTTGCATTTCACCAAATAATTTATCACAACCACAAGAGAAGAAGAAAAAAGAAAAAGAAAAGGGAAGAAACAAGAAAAACAGGCTGGGGTAATTGATATAACTACGGCTGCCATGAAATTGACCTTGTTAATGGACCTGTTTGACTGGGACCTAACTTAACTGCCATAAAAAGACGAACACACATAGTTTGTATTAATGGAAATAAAGTCTCTCATGCTCTACAATAATTTCCACCATGCCAAGCTACCATCTCTTCTTCATTTTCATCTTCAAGATATTAGTAGGAGAATTATACACATAGGTCACTACCGAAAGGAAAATTTACGGATTGTATAGATTTAGTGGTAACAAGAATTTTTAGTGATGAGTTCAGTTTTCGATGATCCCAAAATCAATTGACGAAGACCTTACTCTACTTATAATCAAAGTACTTAATTTCAACATTATTTACTGTGGAAACAGCACACGTGAATTTACATGTAGCATTTGAAAGGAAAGCGGGTAATGTTTTCTATTTTGACAGGTAAAAAATCTAAAGCAGCCATCAAAGGAAAGCAGCCACAGAAGTATGCAACTTGTTTTACACACACACACACACATATACATGTACGTACCTCATCAAGCATGGTTACAAGCTTTGCCTTCTTCATTTGCAGCTCCTGCCTATGGGCTGTAGTAAGGTCAGCTCCACGCTTAGCGCTGGTTTCACCAACAGCTTCACCACTACCATCAGAACCATCTCCAGTTATTGATTCTTTAGTCATCTTCATTTTCTCTTTAGTCCTTGCTATAATGCCACTCTTTATCAGGTCTTTCCCCACATTAGCAACTTCATCAAGCAACTCCTGTGTAGCTCTCAGGTACTTGGATCCCAAAACCATGTTTTGCATACCGGAAACCCCATTCGACACTGCCGAAACAGACGGCGGAGAGTTCCCAGAAAGTCTGATTTCATCACCTGAAGACACAACCGAAACATGAGGATGCAATGCTTGAATCTCATGCTCATTGCTTATAGCTCTACTATAGGGTGTCGGTGGTGCCGGTGCTTGCTGAGACGAAAGGCTTAGAGATAATCCTTGCCTTCCTGGAGACACCACCACCGGCCTCCGAAAACCCACCTGGGACGACATGACATCATGGGCCCCACTAGACTCACTAGCTGTAGCAGCTGATGCGACCGAATTCTGATCTATTGAACCCCAGATGTTATAGTGAACACTAGGGACAACCCCGTGTAGGGACGATGGACGGCTGTGATTGTCGGGAGCTGAGGAAGTGATGTTGGAAGAGGGTACAGGAAGGGGGATGCCGACAAAGTGGTGATTCTGCGGCGGTCCATGGGAAAGGCTATTGTTAACAGTGTTACTGTGGTTGAAGAAGATCATATTTGGAGACTGTTGTTGGTGCTGCTGTTGAGTAGCGTCAGAGTAAGATGAGAGGTAGTTAGGGTTCATGAGATAAAGTGTCTGGATCCCATCAGATGGTGCAGCTGCTGCTTGGATTTCTGAGCTTCCATGAAAGTACGTTGCCATTAAATATGATCTACAAAAGGCAAAGTCAATAACCTTTGAGACTCAATCCTATATGTGCAAGCAACTTTAATTGTGTATCCAAAGCTCGAAGCACTGAACGAAGAATCAGCCCATTTTGATGATTGATTCAGAGGAATTGGATCCTGAGTTAAACCTGAAGAAAATCTGGAGCAAGACACGAAAGAGAGTGATTATCAATATAAATCTCCACAAGTACATGATAAAACAAAACATGTATACATGTAGTTTACCACACAAATCAACCAGCTACTAGCTAGAAACTTAAGATCTGATCCGTAGAAGAAGAAGAAGAAGAAGAAGAAGAAAGGGAGGAAGTGAAGAATATGTGCTGAAGTTGTTTATATATTGCTATCAAGCTAGCTAGAGAGGGAGTGGACAGGAAACGGAGAGAGAAAGGGTGGGGGAAGAAATCAGTTAAGAACAGGACACAAACCCCATCAAAGATCTTCATTCAGAGACAGTAAATTAATGTATAAAAAAATGTGAAAAATGGAAAGGAACCCATCAAAGAAGTTGCAGAGACAAGTTCAGTAATCAGTACCATTCAATTATGATTAAAGCAAGCAATTGCACACGAGGGATGGAAGGAAGCAGTGGTAGCTAGCTATATATCCCTAAAAGGACATGAGTTTAATATATATGTATCGAATCCAACAAGTGTCTACCATAACAGCAAGTTCTTTAGACTTGGGTAGGGGTCTGATCTTGTCAGAGAGACTGAATTTTTTGCTGCCGTTCTCCAAGTAAAAATGACAATGATAAATACAAAAGAAAGATAGAGGCTTTAAAAGGCCTCACAAGAAAGATACCCTACTTTATTTTTCCACTAAAGTGTCCACACATTTATGGGTTTTCTTTTCATTTTCCATTATTTCTATACTGTAATTATACTAATAATACTTATAATGTCTTGTTGTTTGTTCTTTTTACATATTGTGTATTATTTTTCTTTTTTATTTGTGTTTTTATATTGCTATTTGTGAGTTTGGTATTATGACATATATAATAGTTTTTAAAAATATTTTTTACTTAAAAATATATTTAAATAATTTTTTTCACTTCTGTAAAAGTTTAAGAAAACTATTAAAGTTCATTTTTTTAAAAAAAAATGTATAATTTAATAGATTGTGTTATTAAAAATAGTGCAACTTGATTGGTAGATTGTGTTGTTTCCATAATACAATCTATTTTTTTAAAAATAATATATATACAAGTTACATTGTTAAGAACAACATAATCTATATAAATTTTCAGGATTATTCTATTACCAACCATGCAACCTAAAAGAATTATGAACAACAATTCAACCTTCATGGAGTAAAACAATGTCCAAATTTTGGACATTTCATTTATATATATATATATATATATATATATAATAATTTTAAAAATAAATAAGCAAACTAAATGGGTTGACCAATCAAAAAGTTGACCAAAACAACCAAACTATTTAATGATATACTAAAGACATGTTATATATATATATAATTCTTAATTTACCAACCAGGTTTGGATCGAGTTAAACTAAATTGTCTAGGTCAATTGATTTTTGACTAAGTTTAATTGGATTAATTTTTAGTCGGTTTTAATTTAAATCTAATTTTGATTAGATCTTGAGTCACCGGGTATATTTTTAAAATTATTTGATTTTTTAATAAAAAATTGAAATATCTAAGGTTTTGATAAAATAAAAAAAGGGACCCAAATAAATGTTTAAATTTTAGACATTCTTTTATTCCATGTAACTTGTGCTGGTTGTAACAAGGCAATTTTCACAAATTTATTGTTTTCTAAGTTATGTTGTTATTATAAAAAAATTATATAAATTATGTTGTTTATAATCATATAACCTATTAAAATGTGCTATTTTTTTTTTAAATATTGTACCTATGCTACTTTCCCATATTTATTTACGGGAGAGTGCTATTTTTCAAAAAAAAAAAAAAGAAATTCTTACTTCTTCACTATTTCGGGTTAGGTACCTTCTACCTTGTGTGTGGATTAAAAAAAAAAGAAAATTCCACTGATTTGACCCTCCATTTCAAATCATTCAATGCAGGCACGTTTGATAAGAAACTATAAAATAAATACGACAGATCTATTTAAACGCGGCTTAAGGAAGAAAACAACGCTTCAGCAATAGTTAAATTTACCGCTTAATAAAATATTTCAAGATATATTTATTTATTATATTTTATAAAATAAAAATTATTAATATTTAATAAAAAAATCTAAATATAAAATAAGCATTGTTAAAAATCATACTGGTTAGATATACATTAAAAATAGTAAAAAAAATAAAAAATTATTTATAGTTTTTTATTCACTTTAAACCAGGCCCGATAAAAAAAGAAAGGGGCCGGAGGAGAGGGTTCAGATTTAGAGGGTGATAGAAAATAGAGTAATAATTGTTTTTTAAAATATTTTTTATTTAAAAATATATTAAAATAATATTTTTTTATTTTAAAAAAATATAATTGACATTAGCATGACATGGAAATAACAATTTTTTTTTTTCAAAAATACTATTAAAACCTAAACTATTAAAAAAGCAAAGAAAGTGGGGGAAGAGAACACGCAGCTGAATAACGAGAGGAACTGTCTGGTTCCACAAGGGGTTTTGGATTCATTATGGAGTAAGCTAAGCTAGAGAGGAAAAGGGTTAAGGAAGTAATCTTATTGGCCTATCGTTAGACCTTATGAAAATATCTCCTTGTCCTCCATTATTCATACACTGTTTAGTATGTGTGTGTTCGTAATTTGCTTGCTTGCTTGCTTTTGTTTTTTCTTTGGCCGGATGTGCAAGGGATATGGAGATAAAGTGTTCGTGAAATAATCCCCACTCTTTGAAAGCAACTGCCATTATCAAACAAAGTTCTTCAAGTGACCCTCCATCTCCACCGTTTAATCTAGCTAGCTAGTAGTGGATGTCTCCGTTAATTCCACCTATATATATATATATATATATATGTAAAATAATAATTTTAATTCCAAAATTTAAACCGTTAGCTGTAGTAAAATGAGATATTTTTAGGCTTCAAAGGGAGGTCCGCTATATTATATATGTTGCTTTTTTTTTTTTAATTAATTAGAGAAGATTGTGGAAACTATGTAGAAACTATGAAGCATTAACCAGCATGGAAAAAATGTGAAATTACTTCTTCTACTTTTATTATCGTGGTACAACTATAAGTCCTTCTTCTTAGCTAAATTAGTGCGTGTTTGGAAACGCGGTTATACCCATATTTTTTAAAATATTTAATTAATTAGTTTTGTTAAAAATTAATTTTTTTATATTTTAAATTATTTTGATACGATGATCTCAAAAATAATTTTTAAAAAATAATAAAAATATTATTTTAATATATTTCAACATAAAAAATATTTTAAAAATATTATATAGTTTATTTATATATATATATATATATATATAACCCTTATTTGACTATTATAGAGGATACCATTTGTAACCAATAAAGAGTGCCAGCATGGAATCTTATGTTTGACTTAGTAATCATTACGGTTATTTTGGGCTATTACTAGTATAGAAAATTTATTTTTTTAATAAAAAAACACAGCTAAAAAAAGATATTGGTTAAATAACAGAATTTTTATTTATTATTGTTCTAAAATGTAACATGTAAAAAAAAAACATGATAAAAAAATAGGATATTATATAAATATTATGTTTTAGAATACTATTTCTTTCAAAACATAATATTAAAAAGGGAAAGCGAAGTTTGATTTTGTTACTAATCTTGATAAGATATGTTATTATTATTTTTGTAAACTATGTTATCATGTAAGTGATTTAATTTAATATGCTAATTTTTATTATAAAAAATATCAATTATTATAAATTTTCTTTTTTATCGCTTCATGTTAAACTAATTTATTTTTGCATTTTAAAAGTATTTTTTTAAAAAAAATTATATATTTTTTTTATTTTAAATTAATATATTTTTGGTGTTTTTAGATCATTTTGATATATTTATTTTAAGAATAATTTAAAAAAAATAAAAAAATATATTATTTTAATATATTTTTAAATAAAAAATATTTTAAAAAATAATTATACTCCAAACCACACCAGATAATTGCATCACTGCTGCTCTGTAATCTCCATCTTGTCACTATCATTTTTTAGCATGACTTTACTATGGATTACAATGCCTTTTCGCCATAAAGAAAGACTACCGGCAAATCAATAGTGTAAAAGAGAAAGCATTAGGTGAAATCTTGTGATTACATCACCAGCAGGTTATCCGGTTAGTTCACTCAGAGCCCATCATGAATCACCAATACCTATATTTTATGGCTTAATTTCTTTTCTTTTTTTTTAATGTATGACAGCTACATATTAAAATTATAAATTAAAAGCACGTAGATTTTGTATTTTAAGAGTATTTTTAGTAATATTTAAATATTTTTATTTTTTTAAGTTGTTTTTTTTAATTGGCTTGCTATCGCTATCATGATTAATTTAGAGATTAATTTAAATGCGCCGAGGCCATGTATCCTTGTCAGCCCACGCTCCGACCATGGCATGGCTAAAAAAGTAAAAGGTTGTGGTTTTCCTGAAGTGCTTATATTTTTTATTTTTTACTTTTCCCTTTTTGTTCCGTCATAATCTTGTAAGGCTTTATACATACCCTTAAAGTTGTTTAATCAAATCCTCATGCTGTTAATTATGGATTTAGAGTGGGCCATAGTCCCCAGTGTTTTAAAAATCTTCATAATCATCCCCAATTTTGTTATTTTCTCATAGATTTTATATGAATTGGCCTCTCTAGAACTATTAAAAAAAATTAAAATTAAAATTAAAAACTATTCAATTCCATTTTCCAATTATTTTCTATATATACATAGTACTTAGTAGCACTTTATTTTGACTGTCAAAATATTAAAATTACTTAAACACAAGCTATTTAAAAAAATTCTATTCAACCAAAAAAAAAAATTCAAAAGATTTTTATTCGGACAAGCATGTATTGCTAATTAATTTCCATTCACAATCCATAAAATTAACTATTTTAAATAAAATAATACGATGATAATGCTACTATTATTGTATGAAAAGTTATCAGAGCTAGCATTGAAATAAATAAAAATATATTGTATCTGAATTTGAATAAAAAACTTCTTTAGATTTAATAATTTTTTTTATATATACGAGTGGCAAAAGGGGGAATATGAGGTTTCTATCAATGTAAATAATACTCGGTAATTTATTCAATATAAATGCATTTATCTCTATAGAATCATTATTTTACTATTTTATATCAATCAATATTAAGGAGTGCATTTATCTCTATAGAATTATTATTTTACTATTTTATATCAATCAATATTAAGGAGTGAGCAAATAAACTGAAAAATTAAAAAAAATAACTGAAAAAACCGATTAAAGCGATTAAAATTTTAAAAAACTGGCCGGTTTGGTTCGGTTTCGGTTTTATAAGCTTAAAACTGAAAAAACCAAACCGAACCGAACCCAAACAAAAAAAAACAGAGTCAAACCGGAAGAAAACCAAGCCAAATAAGAAAAACTAAGCCAAAACCGAGTTAAACCGAAAAAACCGAGCCAAACCGGTTTGAACCGGTTTTTGTACTAAAAAACTTAACCGAACCGAAACCAGTCGGTTTGAACCGGTTCCGGTTTTTTTTTAATTCAGTTTGGTTATCTTTTTTTTATAAAAACCAAACCAAACTAAAAATGATCACCCCTAACCAATATGAGTACCTGTTTAGGATTGAATTCTATGTTTTTGTTTTCAAAATTATATTTCATTTAAATTATTTTATCATATAGTATTAGAAACTCTAAACAGATTATAAGAATAACCCGTCACAATGCGGAACATATTTTTTAATTAATGCAAGGACGAAGAAAGATAATTAAGAGCATGTACATTAAGCACCAAACAACGATGATTAGCGTGTGTAATCATCTTGCATTATCACATCATTATGGGTTCCTTAAAACCGAAACGAGGATGACATTAATTAGGAATTTGACGAGTTTTTTACTTTTCCTTTTTGAGAAAAGTGGGCATTTAACTTTAAATTATATATCATTATTACTTGGAAGATATATCTTATCAAGAACATGCATAAAAGAGAAGGAATCCATTTATTAATTACTACTAAGAGGATTAACGAAGTTGATTGAAAGGGGTGGAATTAAGAGTCTTTTTCTCTCCTGTAATTAATTAAATTATGGAACTACGTACCAATTTTAGATGTCCACGATGGGCACATGATCCTTTTTGTCCTTTAATCCTAGTTTAAATAATGGAATTTACCCATCACTTCACTCGCAGTGATGCCTTTGGTTTACCATCCATTCATGGATGTGACGTTAACATGTTTGGCTTTACGACCACAAAGAGGTTGCTTATTGGTCTTTGCAATTTTTACTGGGGAGTGTGTGCTTGATATTATAGTAATTTTTATAGTTGGTGTTTGATAAAGTAGGTGTAAATTGTTTTTTTAAATCATAGCTCTTTTCAAATTACGATCTCAAGAGTTAGTGCTTGATAGTGTCCATACAAAATGATGGTCCATAGATTCGCGAGGAGGTAAATTACACAAAAATATGTGTAAGTGTGAGGAAAGAGTTTATATATATTCTTTAATTATTTGAAATTTAAAAAACTTCATGTTTAGGGAACAATTTAATAGGTTATACACACACACAATAACAGAAAAATAGATGCATACATGAATAATCAACGGTAGTTGGTTCAAGTGGTTCGATGCTTATTTCTCTTAAATAAAATCTCGAGTTTGAACATTCTGAATAAAGTATATTATCATTAAGAGAGTTTTACTCCTTAGAGGACCGACCCAACTCGACCGGATTAATTAGGGTCCATTAAACTTTTAGATGTTAGGATTTAAAACAAAAAAAAAATACATACAAGGATACAAATACATTTCTCATTCAATTCATAGAACAAAAATATTGTTATCCTAAATTATTTATTTTAAAGTGTTTTAAAAATTGATTTCTCTTTCTAAATTTATTTATTTTATATTTTATGATAATTTTCCTAAACTAAATCTTTGATTTGTGAAATTCAATTATTAGTTCAAATTTTTCCCAACTATTTTTTTTTGTTTTTGTTTTTAAATTTCTTTTTGTATTTTTAATTTTATTTAATGATTTTTATGATAATTCCTAAATTAATTTGAGACATAAAATTACACAAAAATGATGAAATGACTAAAAAGATCTCTCTCTCTCTCTCTCTCTCTCTCTCTCTCTCTCCCTATATATATATATATATATATATATATATATATATATTATTGGTATTTTCATAATTTTTTTGAAATATATACAAATAGATAAGGGTCATAATTGGGTTACGACAATCACTACGAGCTTTGAGGGAGCTACTGGTTCAGCAAGTGGGGTCAATGCTTGATGGAGACTTCGGTTTATCAAGTATAAGTTCATCTAAAATACATTGAACAATGAAATCAATCAAAGCTTATTCCTTTATAACCGGCCTAGGTCTATATTGGAGGCCAAACTTGTCTAACTTTATTGTCCACCTGGTTAAATGTCTAGACATGTCTAGCTTATAAAGGATTCGTTAAAGAGGTTAATCTGTTAATACTATGATTTCTCCCTCTAAATTTATCTATTTTATATTAAGATATTTTATGATATTTTTTCTTAAATGAAATAAATTCATGAATAATTATTAAATCTCCTTATTGATGTTCTTTTTTTAAATTACATCAATTTTGAAATAAATATTTTTAAAATCATAAAAATAGTTACATCTCTTTTATTTTTAAGAATAAGAGATTCTATCGTATCTCCTAGTATTACTCCAATAAAATTAAGCATAATCACCAAAAGAGACAAGGTTATAGTTTTGAGTTTTATTTTTGTGAAACTTTCATAAAATCAAATCAAGTTGTAAAAAAATTAAAATTTTATAAATTATTTATAGTTAAATTTTTACTATTTAGATTTTTTTTTAATTTTATTTTATGAAATTAATAAAAAATTAAAAAATTTTAAATTTAAGAAATAAAGGCCTCGCACACTACGTTCACGAGAAATTAGCCCTGGGAAGCCAGACTCGCGCACACCTATACAGTGAGTGCCCATCCTTCTCAACATATTGTTTTTGTTTTAAGAATGAAGATGAACGACGCATTGCTTACACTTGTATTCTTCAGTGATTGCAGTGTTATCGAAAAATTAACCTCGGATGATGCATGTTTTTTTTTAATTAAAAAAATAGATATTTTTTAGTTAATTTTATTTTTTTATTCTGTATTAGAATATATATATTTTTAAATTTTTTACTTGAAGAGGATATTTTTCCTAGATTAATTTTTCAACTCAATATTATTAAGGTATTCTAGTGTGTGTATAAAGAATTGTAATAACTTTTTGATAAATAAAAATATGAATAAATAACAGTAACTATTTTAAGAGTCTTCTCCTTGTTATGATATTCTTAGTCTTCAAGAATTTGACTTGTAATAATCTTCATTATTTTCTACTCTAGTCTATGTTAATATTTGATATCAGAATCTAATAATTCTGAAAGGTTTTGGTTAGAAGTCGTAGATAATATATATTGGATCTCAACAATTCATGATGATTAGTTGTTGCATGTTGTTAAATAACTATGAATAAAAAAGATCGCACAACATGAGGTGCTTCTGTATGATAGAACTGAGAGGTTTCCCATAAAAAAAATAATGTATAGAAACTAGTGTGTTGTTTCCATTTATGTTAGTTGTTATTATTGGAAATCTTGGTATTGAGACCTATAATAAGGTGGCTCGCATAAAGATATTGTGTTAAAAACCTATAATGACAAAGCTCATATAAAGATATTAGGAATATATAATAGAGTGACTCGTACATAAAATGATGTTTGTAGTAGAAGATAATTTTTTACTAAGCCCCGAACTAAAGAAGGAGTTCTTTTTAACATGAAGAGAATGATAAAAGAGCTTTTTTTTGTGAAAAAATAAATATTTTTTTAATTAATTTTATATTTATATTTATATTTTTCTATTTAATATTATTATGTTTTTCTTGTTTTTTTCCTTATTTGAAATGAAGATTTGAAAAAAATAAATACTTTGCTCCCTTCTACATCACAATAATTCTAAGATTTATTAAAAAAAAACACATCAAAATAATCCTCTTAATTCATTATAAAACAACAAAAAAACCCATAAAAACTCAAAATTCGTTTTTTAATTAGGAGCACCTGATCCACGTTTTCCAATTAAGAAGGGGTTTCACATCACGATGCCTCCAGGGATAGTCCTTTTAATTAGAATAGATGTTGGGATGAGGATTTTTAAAAGCTTTTCTCCTCTCTCCTCAGTTTTTCCATACATATAAGGACTAAAATGTAACACTATGAGGATCAAAATGAAAATAAAAATAAAAATGTTTTAAAAAAATGTGAGATTTCTAAAATGATCTGCTGCTAGAATTTTTTCTTCAAAAATCGAAGGAACAGTGAAAGCACATCCAAGTTTAATTTATTGTATTAGTTAATGTGCCCATGATATTGTAGCTAGAATTCAAGTTAATTTCTAACACAATAAAAAATGCATTGACAATGCGGATGTCTATTTTTGGTATCATTTAATTTGTTAACTAAGGAATGAAATGATGATGTATACATTTAATATTGTCATTACTTATTTTTACCCCTATTTTAAATATATTTTTTAAAAATTAAAAAAAATTCAAAAATGCCAAATTTCACAGAAAATATGTTGTTGACGCGATTGACCAATTTTTGGTTATTTTATAATTTTGAACCATTTTGCGTATTGTTTCTATATTGAAAAAAAAATTAAAAATAAAAACTTTCAATAGAAAAGAAGAAAAAAGAGAAAATCAATCCAACAAAAAGATTTTTTAGTGAGTAAAATATAATTAAAAAAGTAATAAGAACTAGTTTAATTAAAAAAATAAGTGCAAAGTAAAAAAAAAAAAAGGAAAAACAAAGTTATCTTATAAAAGGGGAGCTCTTTAGAAGAATCTAGAAGGCAGGGGTACTTTCTTGAAAAATTAAGAAGGAAGGGAAATTTCTAGAAAATCTAGAAAGATAGAAGGGTTGAGAAGATTCATTATGGTATAAATAGACATACACATCTACACACCTCACACATAATAACATCCAAACAAAAAAGACCTCAAAACAAAAAAAGAAAAAAGAAAGAAGAAAAAGAAAGGTCAAAACTCGTGCGCTCTTAGAATAATAAAAACCACCAAAATATAGAATCCATATAAAGACTAGCCACCATCCCCCATCATGAGTAGCATTGCCACTAGCCACGAATGACAGCAGCAACACTGTGTAGCAACTTTTAATTCCGCCGTGAATGGCAACAAGAGAGTATCCACCTTCGCAAGGAACTTCTTCCATAACCAACATTGTGACAAGCACTCTTCATCCCCAACATAACACTTGACAACAGCCATTGTCACCTCCTAACACCAGCTGTAGCACCATCTTTTTTATATTGTTCATTCTCCATATCAACAACAATCATTGATTCCTCCATTGCCATCGTGAACTCATTCCATAGTCAACACCAATACCAATAATTGTGACATAAAACCTGTAGAGAGGAATTAAAGAAGAATAAAGGTTATAATAGAGAGAGAGAAAGAGAGATAAAATAGAGAAAGAGAGAAAAGAGGACCAAAGACTTAGAAGACCAGATCTCTTTCCTCGAGCACTGGTGGGCGTCACCGCAAATGTAGGAGCAAAAAGAAGATAGAAAAACTTTAGATCCATCAGCTTATACTCCTCCAGTAGTGGTGGCACATAAGACCACGCATTGATAATGGTGGTGGTGCATGGGTACATGTGCCACCATTATTCCAATTATCCTCTAGCCTTGATTTTAACAGATCCCAAACACATCAAACACCTTGGAAGGTCGACCCGTAAACTCAAATCATTTTTTTTTGATAAATTGCTAAAATATTGTGAAAATTAGGACAAAATGCTCATTGTTGTGCATTTTTTTTTTACTGTTTGGACATTATTGATTTAGATTGATGTGTGTTTGTGATTTGATATGAATTTCATAAATATTGGATTAGACATGAATATTATGAGAATTTATTTTGAATGATTGCAATTATTTTGTTAGAGGCTTGTTAAATTTATTGAATATTTGATTTGGTTTTGTTTTTTTATGTGATTGAATATAGACTGGTTAATTTTGAATTTGTTTGTTGATTAGGTGGATAAGATAAAATGGTTGAATATAGCCATACAATTTGTATTTAAAATTTTTTTTATCATTGTGAAATTTTTTGCAATGAACATTAGATGAACCAATTATTTTTATATGAAAAAACAAAACATTGTTAATAATAATAATTGATTAATCAACCCAAAATGGTATGGTTTAGCCTTAGGCCTTGTCTTTTATATGTTGATTAATAAAGAAAAATTATAATAATAATTAAATTGTTCTTGTATTGGTTGTTCCTATTAATTATTAATTGATCCAAGATGAATACTTCTTATACTAAGCCATATCTTTAGGATTTTGATCATCGGGTAACATGATTACTTGATATTTGATCAATGAATTAATTATTTCTATTAACTTTTAATCGACGTAGGATGATATGATTTAATATTGGACCTCGTTCTTAGAATGTTGATAAGTGAATAATAATATCAATTAATACTTGATTTCTAGAATATTTGTTAATAAAATTTTTAGTCACCACATAATCTTTTTATTTTGCAAATTCAATTTGTTATTCCTATTATTTATTAAGTATCTCATAATGGAATGGTCCAATAGTACGTCTTGTTCATGGGATGCTACTAAATAGATAATATGAATTTTTCAAACCACAATAAGTCTTATATATAGGTATGCCCATCATTTCTAAATAACCCAGGATGAGATGGTCTAAAATTAGACCCCATCTTTTAGATATTATTTAGTCAATTGACAATGATCATGAATATCCTAAACTTATATTAAATGATTTTATCATCTGTTAAAAGACCTAAGATGAAATGATCTCATAACATACCATGCTTTTCGGATGTTAATTAACAAATAATAGAACCAATTAATATAGTCCACTAAATAACCCGGGATGGTAAGGTCCAAATTTAAACCCTATCCACCTTTAGATGTTGTTATGTGAATAAAGACAATAATTTGAATAACATATATACCAGTTTAGGGAAACCATATTAAAACACATTTATCGTTAAAAATATACAAATATACAACTTATCTTAGGTAGAATATATAGAGTGATGTATATCTTTCCTATTACATAACTAAACCCTTATATACAACCTCTGAAGACAAGTTAGGGTTTCTAATTACAATAAACTATGTGATAACTCTTTTTTCCTGTTTTACCTTTTTTTTACACATATCTCACCTCAATGTCCACATGCAACATAATGACAACTTCACTAGGGGTCTATAAGGGCTAAGCTTTGTTTATTGCTTTTTTTTTTAATGATTATTTGATTGTGTTTGTTTTCTTACTTTGGTTAATTCATTCATTTATATTTTATTCATTATTTTTAGATTAGATATGGATTTGTGCCTATGAACACATAATATAACATTTGTATTATAACATGACTGAAGCCATAGGATTAGGAGGGGAAGTAGTGGTGCCTCAATGGCCTCTGACTAAGGTAACATGCACGAAACCGCCAATTTTCATTAAAAGTTTACTTGGACATAAATAATATATCGATATGGTATTGCCCTGACCTATGTTTTTCTACCTTGTAGGCCTTGGTTCAGATAATTGAGGCTGTTAATTGGGCAACAAAAGACTCTTTTTAAGACCAATTTAGTTAACCAACCTACCCTACATGTAATGACTTTTTCTTGTTTTTGTTCTTGTTGTTCTTCTTCAATTTCATTATCATCATGTCCATCATAATCTTCTTCATTGAACTGAAGCTCGTAATCTTCTTCGTTTAACCAAAGCTCGTCGATCTCATAATCTTCATCGACTTCTGTACGTCTACTACTTCTCAATATATTATTTAATTCTTCAACATCAACAAAAATATTCTCAGCTACATGAAAATTTGAATTTTCTTCTAAATCGGTAGACAGAGTAACTCATTATGGATTAACTAACTCATCAAGTTAAAAGACATCGTCTCCAGCAGTTACTTTCTCGTTACCATTCTAAACAACTTGGACATGACCCCTAGGTTTGGTTTTCACAATAAATAACCAATCAACCCTCAAACGATCATTTCTAAAGAAATCATCGACATTTAAAGTCTAGCCTTTATATTAATTTTGACCAAACCATGGTGGTATCATACCAATAACATTTGAATAAAAAAAACTATAATATGCTCATTATGATATTGCAATTCAATAACCTCTTCTAACTTTCCATAATAATCAACTTCAAAATCATTAGAAATTGATCTCTTAACATAAACTCCACTATTATAGGTCTTTCTATCTGGTCATATTCTTCAGTATGAAAGAAAATACCCATTATATAAAACTTAACCTTTATTTTAGCACCTAAGTATAGTAAATTCAAACTACTACTAGCACTCCTTTCAATTTGATAAACCTGGTACAAGATTATAACTATTAGTAGTTAAAAAGAAAGATGTAATAAAATTAAGCATTATGAGAGTTAAGAATTATAAAGTATTTCTTACATGTGTTTTGAACCATGTGATAAATTGTTCATCTTGTATTAAAAAATTAAGATTCAATTAGATGTGAATTTTGAGATAGTAAAAATTATCAATGTTGCCTACAAGGAATTATTTAATCTATCAGTTTATACAAGGATCTGCCTTAAATCCATAAGATAGGAACCTCCCTACTAACAAGACCTTTTATGAACTTTAGATAGATCAATTAATAGAAACATGAATTAGAAAAAAAATCATAGGGTGCACCGAGGGTGATGTGTCTTCTTCATACACAACTAGTTCCCTTACCGAAACTCTGGCAAACTAGTAGGTTTTCAAGTGACTGTAATATTAGGTAGTGACTTCTTAACCCCTTAAATAATAATAATTTTATGATTAATAAAAACACATCCAAAATCCTCTTGATCCAGGAGGAAGGTTCCCTATTTAACGTTATGCATGTCACAATAAGATGACAACTCCACTTGGGATATCTCTGGTTGGACTAAGCTTTGTTCATTATTTGTTGTATCTTAATTATTTATTGGTTTGGGTGATTTAATTTTAATATTTATTGTCGTTTGGGTATATATATATGTATGTATAGACAATAAATATTAAAATTAAATCACCCAAACCATATATATATATATATATATATATATATATATATATATATATATTATTCATGTTTAAGCGCATCGAATATGGATTCATGCCTTCATGCATTTTAATTCTCAGGGTATAAAATCAATTCTAGGTTAGGTGAGGGATTATTGGTTTGCCTCATGACTTTCAATTGGGGTCCAGATTCATGAAACACTCAACTATGATTTAAGTGTTTACTTAGTAATGACGATCATGTTATACCTCAACCATTCCTTGTAGACCCCTATAATCTTCATAAAAAGTAGTCATTGGGCAGGTCAAAAACCCTTTTGACACCAGGTAGTAAGCCTACCCCTCATGTAATGACTAGATACTACCTTTAGGGTGTTTGACTCCCTACTAATTCATTTTGTATTAAGGAAAACTTGATAAAAAAAATTCTTGAATTCTGAGGGGATTTTCTATGCTAAGACTATGACTTCTATAACGTTTTATGAATATGGGAAAAAATCTGAAATGATTCAATAAGTTGAGGGGAATTGCCTAAGGAACAAGGTTGAGGAATTACCGTACATAACTAAAGTGCATTGTTCTATAAATAATATGGAAAAACTTGTGTCAATTATGAGTTATATAGATGAGACTCTTTTTGAAAAGATGTTTGAGAAGATCACTCATCTAAAGAAGATTCCAGTATGAATTGCAGCAGTCAAAGCCCTATTGCATTTCTGGGACCCAAATTACAAATGTTTCACTTTCAAAGACATTGACATGACCCTTATTATTAAGGATTACACTCAGATTTTGAATTTCCCAAACAGCTCGCATAAGGTCTATTTCAAACAAAAAATTGGAGACACAACTGCTAAAGTCGCTAAATTACTACACTTAGACAAAATTTATCGATACAAAACAACTTATGGAAGTTTTAAGTGGAAGCTTATTGAAGCTAGGCTGAATACAAATAAAAATGAGGGGAAGTTAGGAGATGAAAGATACCAAGTAGTTGTCTTTGCCATCTTTGAGTTAGTGTTATTTCCATCATAAGCTGCCGAGATTATTAGTATTAAAGCCACTAATGCTAATTTCATATAGAAAGCCCCTTAGGTAGGAAGCTCCTCTTATGTCATGAATTGTTGAGATAAAGCATATTTCTCACTAACTAAACTATTTAGTTATATTAGTTATTCACCTTTATTGGTTGCTATGTAATTTGGGAAAATTCAACATTTACCAAGAACCCAGAGTTTAGTTAAATACAATGGGTTGTCCAAAGATTCTGATTATCTAGTTGAATTAAAAGTTATCAAACAAGATTCGAGGTAGTTTGTACTGGTTCACAAAGGTGAAGAAGAGGTTGAATTCCTAGTAAGTTCTAATTATTGAGAAACAATGGGTTATATGAAGTATTTGACAACTTTGAAGAACAGACCCAATAACAATTGCAAAGCTAGACCATCTATCACCAAATAACCTATAAGAAAAAGAGTTAACAATGAAGAGTAGTTGCAACATGAACTTGATAAGCTTAGAATTGAGCTATGTTATAGTAAGAGTTAATATAAGTTTTTAGAAACCCAACTTGTTGATGAGGAATAGATGAAGGCCTCTGTGAACCAATAGTTAAGAGAAAAGGATGAAAAGATAGTTGTGCTAATGTAAGACCTGAAACTAAGAAAAAACAACCAAGGGATGATTAATGAATGACAAGACATAACCAAGAAGTTTGAGGAGATTGCACATGGGATCCGAGAGTAGTTGAAAGAAAAGGTGACCAAGTATGTGATAATGGAAAAGAACTAGTTACTCTAAAAAGGGTTTTCAAGAGGTTCAATTGAAAGAAACTTAAAGATTGAAGGGTAGATCTACATACCCTCTATAAGATTCAAATCTTTAAATGAATCATGTGTGTTTTAATCTCCATAATGACCTTGACAAATTACCCAACCGATTCAGCCATAACAAAAGAAAATTTCACCATAAAAAAAAGACTCTAAAGTTGTTTTCTCATGTGTGATTTCTATTTATATGAGGACAGAAGGGGACTAAAAACCCTCTTTTTTTGGAGAATAAGGTTTTGAAAGAGAGAATAAGAATCTTCCCTACCTAAATCTTGGTAAAGACCATAATTATTTTTTTGTTTTCTATTTTATTTTGCGTATAAAAAGGCTATATGCTTTTGTGTATAAGATGGAAGAAAAAAAATAGGGAGAACACAAAAAGAAATCACGGAGAAAAAAAAGCAAAAAATTAAGAAACTCAGATAAAATTAAGCTATTGAAAGTCGTTTGGTAGAAGGGAAGTGGAAAAAGAGAGGAAGAAGGCATAACTTGCAAGTCTAAAATTGAAAGTAGAGATACTATATCTAGGGCTTGAAGAAAGAACATGAAATTTTAAGCAAAGAAGACAACATTGATTAGACAAGGTATACCTCTAACTTTGATGAGAAGGTCACTCAATAAGCATACCCCTCCCCTTCTATTTTATTTTTTAAATTCCTGTTTAAAACGTTTATAATGCATCCATTATACTTATTTGTTAGTTTAAAGACAATGAACAATTGTTTTAAGTTGTTTTAAGCATGCTTTTAAAATAACTTATGTATGCTCAAGTTTTGTTTGATGCCTTGATAGACATGTTAGAAGGTGATAATAAAATGGTAAATGATTGTGTATAATGTTATTTTGCATGCTTTAATGTTTAGTTAATCAATATTAAAGTTATGGTAGAATATGTTAAGTATGATATTGTTGTGGATTATGTTGTTTCAAGGTAGTTTACTGGGTTTGTTGAAATTGCAAGCATAATGTTTTAGCTTAGGGACAATAAAAATGATCAACAAAACATTATTTATGTATAAGAGAATGCATGTTTTTTCTTATTGTAGATAATAGGTTTCAATTGGTGTTTTTGAAGTTTTTTTTTTTTTAATGGATGGATTTGAGTGTTCTTAGCTTTAAAATTTGATTTCTCACAAACTGATTTTTTTAGCTTGATTCATGTATCTTGGCCAAAGCTTAGACCTTTATATGATGTTACTTTGCCATTTTCTTGTCCATTAAATGCTTACTTAGATCAATTCTTTAAAGTTTGAATATCTAGGTTTGTGTTTATGGCTATAAAGTTTGATTTTATTGAAAACAAGAACTTGTTATTGCTTTTCAATACATAATTGTGCATTAGTTCTTTATTTTGCATCCTTATATGCTTTTGTTTTGACACGATCAGACTTATATTTTCACTTTGATTTTTGGGTTTTGTTGTCGAGTTCTTGGTTTGGATTCATACAAAAATCTCCTCTGATCTTTTTTTTTTCCTGAGTGTGGGTCGTGTTCAAGGGCTTTTGGGCTTGGACTAGGAAGCCCATTCAGTGTGGCTAGGCTAAGTCCCTTACAAGCCTAAGAAAAAAAACACATTATTTGATCCTTAGGATGTGTTTGGCAAACACACCATAATGAGTTTTTGACAGTTTTTGTTGTTGTTTTTTTTCTTGTTTCACCAAAAAAACCCAAATAATTTCCAAAAATTCAGAAAAAATAGGTACCATTTTAAAATTATTTGTGATGGGCCCATCATATGTTTTTTAACCATTTCATTTAATATTTGGGCTATAAACTTACATTGTAAGAGAGTGGTCCGATATTAAATATACATGTTTTTCTTTGAAATTTTAGAAAAATACAAATACAAAAACAAAAACAAATTCAAAATTCCTTATTTCATGCATATTTTATATAAAAAATTAAAATAAATTGTATTTTTGTCATACTTTAAAAAATAAAATAAAAATCAATTAATGGATATCATAAAAATTTGTGATTATTTATTAGGATTTGACTAAAATTTAAAAAATGCCATAAAAATCAATTGTTCAATTAATATTTGGAGTATGAATTTTACAATATAATGTATATTTGTGGTATTAAATTAAATGGACTAACAAAAATAAAATTTTAGTAATTAATGGTAGATTTTAATATTTGGGGTATAAAATTAAACTATAAAGTATATCCCAAGTGTTAAAGATACAAAATAGAAATAAGTACATTAAAATTTAGGTCTTAGAATGGATAAGTTTTAGCTTGATAAGGGATGAACCTCTTTACTAAGAGGGATCTACTTCAAATCCATAAGATATGAATCTCTTTATTGAAGAAACCTTTCTTGAACTTTAGATAGACCAAGGAAAAAAGAAACATGACCTAGAAAAAAAACAATCAATCAATAATGTAGTTTGCCGTAGGGAGGGTGCACTAGCGATGATATGTCTTCCCATGCACAACTAGTCCCCTTACCTAGACTCTTATAAGTTAGTAGGTTTTCTAATGACCATAATACTATGTCATGACTTTTCAACTCTCCAAATCAAGTTTCATGATTAATCTCAACACATCTAAAACCCCCTTGATCTAGGACGAAGATCCATAATTCGATGTTGTGCATGCCATAACAATAGTATAAGAGAAGATTGTTTAAAAATAACAACATATTAATCTTGTACTTACTGAATAAAAGATTTTAATTCATTACATTTAAATATAATTATGTGTATGTTTGAGTTTAATTTTTCTCAAGCATCTTCCTTTCACTATATTTTTTTTACAAAGGTTATCCAAGATGGGAAAATATTAACAAATTCCCACTTGAAGACATTTCCATACCATCATCATGTCTTGGAACACGGTTGATTTTTGTTCTCAAGTGAGGCCTTAAATATTGAGATCTCTTCAACAATATAAACCTCGTATATCGAAGCTTTAACATGAGTCTTGCTTTTAACTTTTTTGTTAAGATTGAATAAGTATCTGTATAAAAGCCTTGGAATTAAATGAATGTTTTAAGTTTTGTTAAAATAAAAGACAATTGAAACTTAATTAGGATGTATATATATAATTCATAACCTCTCAAATAGATACATCCATCTATAATAGACATAACTTCCAACTTTTGCCTTAAATGGTAAATGTATGAGTAGATGTTCTATTAAGTTGAACAAAAATGAAGGGAATATCATCTAATTTTGTAGATTGTCTAGACATTATTCATTTCAAGCTTCTTCATGTATGTGGTATGCAACTTGTTAGAACATATATCTCTAAAAAAGTGTTTGATCTCCATGAGTGCATCTTATACAATTTTTAGCAATAAATCCCGACAAGCAAGTGGAATAAGAGTTTGCATAAACACGTGGCAGTCATGACTCTTCATTGCATACAAATTTCATCCTTGAAATTCACCAATCTAGATATATTCTAAACATATCCATCATGAAAACACAGAATCTTAAGCCATCGGTTGACTAGCAATTATGCATTCTTGTCTAAAGCGAAGCTAGTCTTAAGCTTTATGACCCGTGGCCCATCATAAATCAACTTCACATTTTTATGGTGACAAAACGAAGGTATATTCATTTTAGCCTTCATGTTTTCTTTTGTCTTTCCCTTCACATCCATCATCGTATTAAAAATGTTTTCAAATATGTTCCTTTTTATATGCATGACATCCATATTATGGCAAAAAAAATTAGTCTTTCAATAAAGAAGCTCCCATAAAATACTTTGTTTTACCCAATTATGGTCACACCAAAATTAGAAAACTTCTGTATACTAGATTGAAAACCAAACACAATGCCCTCGTGTTGTGGGTCCATGCCATTCAATTCTTCAATTGACTATACTAGTAGGGCAACATCCTTCTCAACTCTACCTACAAATAAGTTCTTTCTATTATTTTTGTACTTGTGATTGGTCGGCCAGAACATTTAATGATAAAAACAAATATTTTGCCATCATTTGTTAAAGTAAAGACTTTGTTATTTTTCATACAGTCTAGATGTGCTAAGTTTACATGTGTGCTCCAATAAAAAATCATCTCAATTTAAAATTATTGGTTAAATTCAAAATTAATCAATCTATTTTTATAATGCCTATTAATAATGATCAATTTTCTTTAAAAAAATCGAATTCCTCCAAATTTACATAAATTCTCAACATCACAATAAAATTGATAAAATATGAAACATACTCATTAAGTAACTTATTATTTATTTCATTATAAAACACATAAGTTACAAAATTAAACTCAATTTCATCAAATGATAAACAAATATAATTTTTGAAAATCTCATACAAACCTTAACATATACAAATCATACATTCATACAATAAATTTCTATAGAAAAAATCTATAAAACAAGTCAACACACAAACAAACTACATGAACTACATAAAAATATCAAAAAACTAACATAAAAAAATGGGTTACAACAAAAAATGGATATGTTTGCTTACTTGATGTGGCGAATCTTCAAAACAAATTGAGCCAAAACAGGAATACTAATAAATTGAGTGTTGGAGTGGTTGAATTTGTGATGATGTGAGCCTGTTTTGTGACACAATGATGGGGGATATGTGTTATTTTCTATAGAAATAAAAAGAACTAAGAAAAGGAAACGGGGGAGGGGGGTCTTCTGGAATGTTATAACTTGAATATTATTGATGAAGTTATTAATGGAAATTAGCAATGATTATTTTTTATAGTTGATTTTGTCTGTAATATTAACATGTCATATTTTTTGACAGAAATAATAAGAGAATACTTGCCCAATTTTTTTTCATTCCTTGAATTCCACCTATAATCATCTTGGTATACACCGACATAAATGTTTTTGTTAGTGAATATTGATCGAAACAACAACATTATATTTTGTTGGTAAATATCATCATAATTTATCGATGATATTTTTTCCGTCTGTATTTTCATTTGTTGTCATGTCATATTTTTCAAAAGAAATAACGAGGGAATACCTATCTATTTTTTTTTTTCATTTCTTGAATTTCACCTATAATCATCTCGGTATGCACCAACAAAAATGTTTTCATCAATGAATATTGACTAAAACAACAATATTATATTCTATTGATAAATGTTGTCATAATTTATTGACGATATTTTTTCTATCGGTATTTCCATTTATATTTAATAATTTTTTAGTAGTGAACTAAAGATACCTCTTACCATAAAAAAAAATAAAAATAAACCTATGTGATACATATAGGCTGGCACATTTACATGTAGTCAAAGATTATGCGGGCAAAGTAGTTCAAGATTTCAGATATGAAATTGGAAAAATAATCAAGGCATATAACTTAATAAATAAAATGAGATGTCTAATGCTATGTTATCTGTGAAAGGGAAGTTAAAAATAATAATCATAAAACTCCATCAATTTTCCACTTTAGTTTTAATATCTCTCTTGAAGAGTTAATACAAAACCATATCTAAATTTTTATTTAATATTGAAATTTTGTGATTCCTATAATTATTTAATATAATATTAGAAATTCAATAATTTATATAGCAGTCATGAACTTATATATTTTATAATTAAATTAATAAAATAAAACATAAGATACTGATGGGTCTATTCTTTAATAAAATTAATAAAATTAAAAATTAAATAATGATTGATGTGTGCTAAGTTTAAAGATAATACAAAAGTATTCCCCAAGTCTCATCTCACTTATTAAGATTTTGAATTAAAATAGATTTTTGACAATTTTTAATAAGAATAAAAACCGAATTTTTTTTCCGTATAATGCCAAATTTTACACTTGGCCTTTACATTTGTGGAATATTTCAATAATTCATGAGAAGGTCCTTTTGTCGGTAAGTTCTACTATGTTGTGTGCCTGCCTTTCCATGGTTGAAGCAATGGTGTCTGCATATGCACATTCTTTCAAACCTACCTATTCGATGAAACTTCTTTGAGAATTACTATGCTCTTTCTGAAAGAATTAGTTTGTCAATCATATGACGACACAGTGGTGCTGACCATGAATATGGAACATTGCACATCGGTTAGCATCCTGTTTGTCTCTTTCTTCTCTACAAAATACAACATGCGAGCTAACGTGCAAGCTTTAATAACATGAAAATTTAAGCCTTTATTCTCATCTCTTGAATTGACCTGACAGATTCAGTACTAGGAGGGATGATAATGGTATAATTATGTTGGAACAACTTCTTTTGTTATATTATAAATGGATATGTTTTAAAAATAAATTTATTGTTTTTAACTTATTTGATTATAGTTAATGATCTATTTATATGTTAATAATGGTTTTACATGCATTTTTTTAACTGAACTTATTAAAATTATTGACTCTAAAAAAAAAATTAAAAATCATTACTCAATTAAGTATTTTATTTATTTAAAAAAGGATGGGTAATGAATATCTAAATGGATATGCAAAATTTGATGATTTGGATATGATTATTCAAAATAAAAAACTAATAAGAAATGAAAGGGTTATATATGATGATTATCATTATTTTATTTGGATATAGTTATGGTTATATATTCTACAATCTAAATTTATGAATACTCATTGTGATCTTTATTTAATACATCAAACTAAGGACATCCAAAATAATTTCTATAATTGCTTTATGTTAAGCATACAGAGATAGCAGACAATGACATTCAAGAAGAGAATTGCTGTTACAAAGTTTGAATCTACAACTATTTCTAGCTCCAACTAGTTCCAGCTCTTGTAACTGCTACAACATTGATGAACTGGTTGATTACTTCTTGTGACAGCTACATCAACAGATACTGTGACAATGGATACTAGCTGCTGTCGCCACTGCAACAATGATGAACCTGCACTAATCACCTTATTTCAAATTTGAATTCTATTGTGCTAAAATATAATGAAGAACAGAAATAATAATAATAAAAAACTTGAGGCGTGCACAAATATTTTCATTAAGGATAATTCCTTAACACAAAGTTATTATCTAGGATTTAACAAGTTTCTCCTCTAAAATAAAGGTTACAAAAACAGCTACATCAAGATTGGAAGAAAATATCAGCAAGCTCTACAAACATGGGAAATACTATGGTTTTTTCAGCACACCTTAATTGTAAGAGTGCATGCTCTCTCTCTCTCTCTCTCTCTCTCTCTCTCTCTCTCTCTCTCTCTCTCTCTCTCTCTCTCTCTCTCTCTCTCTCTCTCTCTCTCTCCATACATATATATATATATATATATATATATATATATATATATATATATATAGCAACTAGGGAGGAAATAAATTAGAAAATTAAAGAGTTGTTATAACAATTCAAAAAATAAAAAAGATGTTAAGGAATTAAAGAGTTGTAGCTATTAAAAAAAATTCAAATAAAAGACTTGTTAGGATTTTGTGACTATTAGAAATTTAATTTCAAGTATTTAAAAAGTTATGGTTTCAGTTTAAGGGTCAAAAACAAATTATTGTTGGAGACAAAATATTCAAAAAATACAAGTGTTGCCTCGTGCGTAGTGGGCAATAAGAAGTATTTCTTTTGCTCGGTTCAACCTTATGCACGTGAGCTTACTACCCTTTCCTAGTTGGTTACTATCCCATATCAAAGTTCACTACATAAACACTAGATAAATGATTTATTTTTTCAATGTGGGATAGAAAGCCCTATATATACTCTATGTTAACAAGAAGTTGTGTTTTTTCGATGTGGGATAAAAACTTTTTGAAATATTCTTCATTATTTACAATAATCCCCCATATATTTCAAAAGAATTTTGGAGTAAAAATGTACTTGCTGGGTTTCTATCTATTTAGTATAGTGCATCTAACCTGGTGTCTTTTTGGACTATGAACTAGATCATATAAAGAATGAGATTTAACTTTCAGAATTATTAGTGAAATTTTTAATTTTTATAAACCAAAAATTCTTATTGTAAGTTAGATATCTTACCAATCACATTATAGGTCATGCACGTGCCTGATTGTTCATGAGTGCTCTGGAGATAGATTTTGCTAGTATCTTATAGGAGTAGCCCCACTCCACACTCATATAAGTGATTCTATCAAGTGTTCACTGTAATTTGAACATTGTCCATAAGGAATATGCAATTCATTAAGAACTTTGTAGTTCATCATTTCTTTAATTGTAGACTAGCACTATTCTCATATTATAGGAAAAGACATGTTTTATAGTGTTACAAAATCATAAATAACGTTGTTATTACCTATATGAACTTAATTCATAGGATCTCTAATCACATAGGTAGGGTTACCATCATTTTAATTTCTCACTTAAACACTAGTCTCATTCCCTTGATGTTTCTATATCATCTTTCTGCAAAGTGATTTAGTTAGAAGTCGGCCAAATTCATTTCTGACTTCATATAATTAATTGAAATAATTTGATCTTTTAGTAGTTGCTTTACAACATCATGTCTTAATCAAATGTGTTGATTTTTACCATGGAAAGATTTATTCTTAGCAATGGTTATTGTCGTTTGGCAATCACAGTGCATGGATATATAAGGTGTTGGTTTTATTCCCAATGGAATTTTAGTTAAAAGATTCCTCAACCAATTAGCTTCATTTCATGTTGATTCCAAAACTTTAAATTCTGACTTTATAGTGGATCGAGTGATTAACTTTGCTTGGATGATTTCCAAGACACTGTACCACCAACAAGAATAAAGATATAGCTTGTTAGAGAATAATATAAATCATATCTTAAACCTTACCTAACAGCTTAAGCTATAGGGTTGAGATGGTTCTTTGACATGGTATCAGAGCTTAATGACCAAGCGGTCACGAGTTCGAATTTCACCATCCCCATTTATTTGATAAAAAATAAGCACAAGGTAATGTGGGTCTGTGCAAGTTTCAAGCCCAAAGGGCTTTCAATTGAGGGGGTGTGTTAGAGAATAATATAAATCATATCTTGAACCTTACCCAACAGCTTAAGCTATTGGGTTGAGATGGTTTTTTGACATAGCTATTAGTGGATTTAATCTCATCTGAATCTAAAATCCAGTTAGCATCATTGTATCATTCTAATATAATGAGAAATCCACCATATAGAATACCAAAGTTCATGATACATCTCAAATTTTTCATTATTCGGACTATTGTCGCCCAATGCTCATGATTGGAATTTTATGTATATCTACTCAATCTACACACACCATATGCTATATCAGGTCGAGTGAAGTTCATCAAATGCATCAGACTTCCAATAATTTAAGCATACTCAAGCTAAGTAACAACTTCACCTTTATTTTTTTAATTGAGAGTTAACATCATAAAAGGTACTCGCATATGTCATATCAAAGTGACCAAACTTTTTGAGAAGTTTTTCTATATAATGTTCTTGTGTTAATATTATGCCATTGTCTTTCCATATAATTTTAATACCCAATATTACATTAGCTTCACTCTTATCTTTCATATCAAATTTAAAGGCTAAGAAATGCTTAGTGTTATGCACGACATTCATACTAGTACTAAAAACAAACATATCATCTACATATAAACTAATGATCACATATTCATTATCAATAGACTTAGGATACACACATTTATCCACACTAACTGAAGAAAAACCATCATTTAAAACAACTTGAACAAATTTCTCATGCCACTATTTAGGAGCTTGCTTTAAGCCATATAAAAACTTTTTACTCTTACATACTTTATTCTTTTGACTAGGAACTATACAACCTTCAGGTTGTAACAATATATCTCTTTTTCTGGATCACCATTTAAAAAAAAAATTTAACATCCATTTGATGTATAAAAAGGTTATAAATAGAAGCTAAAACATTTAAAAATCAAAGTAAAGAAATTATAGTTATAGGAGAAAAGGTATCAAAATAATCCACATTTTGTTTTTTAGTACAATCCTTTGCAACTAATTTTGCTTTATATTTATCTATAAAACCATTAAGCAAATATTTTTTTCTTAAAAATCCATTTACAACCAATAGGTTTTGCACTTCGAGGCAAATCAACAATCTCTCAAGTTTGATTTTGTAAAATCGAATCAATTTTAATTTTAATTGCTTCTTTCCAAAACAAAGAATCAGAAGAAGAGATAGCTTCAAAATAGATCATTGGATCCTTATCTACTAGATAAGTGAAAAAGTCATTTTCAAAAGAAGTTTCTTTCCTTTGTCTCTTATTCCTTTTCACTTTCATAATGTGAGTTTCATCAACTCTATTATCATTAACAAGTGCATGAAAAAATCTTTTCATTTAATAGATAAATGTGTTCAAAGAATTTTGCATTTTTTATTTCAATAATATGTAATCTAGCACATCACTTTTTAAAACTAGAAACCTAAATGCAACACTATTTTCGGCATAACCAATAAATATACAATCGAAAGTTTTTGAACTTATCTTTATCTTTTTTTGGTTCATGTAACATAACCTTAGCTAAACACCCTAACACTTTTAGATATTTTAAATTAGAAGAATAATCTTTCCATAATTTATAAGGTGTTAAACCAGTTTTCTTATATGAAATTCTATTTTGTAAATAACATGCAAATAAAAGTTCTCATAAATTATCAGGTGTTGAAAAACTAACTAGCATAGCATTCATCATTTCTTTTAAAGTTCTATTTTTTGTTTCAGTTACCCTATTAGACTCAAGTGAATAAGGTGAAATAACTTCGTATATTATACCTTACTTTTCATAATAATCATTCATTAGAGCATACTCACCTCCTCTATCATATCTAACTCATTTGATTTTTTTTTATTCAGTTGATTTTCTACTTTTAGTTTATATAATAAGAATATGTTATAGACTTCATCTTTACTTACAAGCAGGTAAAGTTTTGTATATCTTGAAAAATCATTTATGAAGGTCACATAATATTTCTTACCTCCTCTAATCATAGTTTGCTTTTCTAAATCTGTGTGTATTAAGTTAAGAAATTCAGTTTCTCTTTTAACAGAAGCCTATGTTTTCTTAGTAATTTTAACTTCAACACATATTTCACATTTATTCATAGATGAAGAATTTAAGCCAGAAATTAAACCAAGAGAATTTATTTTCTTAAGATAAGATAAACTAACATGTTCTAATTTAGCATGTTATAGATCAATAGAGTCAAGCAAATAAGTAGAAGAAGATGCATTGCCATTCGTTTCTTTAGCAACATTAAGTACAAAAAGTCCATGGTTACAATATTATTTCCTTACAAATACATTGTTCTTAGTCATTACAATATTGTCAAATTCAAATCACACTTTGATCCTAAATTTTCTCAACAAACCCACATAGACCAAATTTTTTCAAAGCCAACGTTTTACCTGAAGTTAATTTTAGAAAGACTTTGCATTTTCTAAGAACATTTGCAGTTCTTGAGTCTCCAAGGTATACCACTTCTTCTTTATCATTAGAAGGTTTATAGGTGGAGAAGAATTTTTTATTTGCACACATGTGCCTAGTAGCACCAGAGTCTACCACCTAATTTTTCTCATTGCTCACTTTATTGACTTGAGAAACAACCACAACAATGATGTCTTCTCCTTCAACCATGTTGACCTTAGTTTTAGGAGGATTGTTGTTTCTCTTTCTAATTTGGTATTAAGATGCATGGTAGTCAGGTTTGCCACACAAAAAAGCTTTCCCTTTTCTTAAAATTGTTGAGTTTGAGTTTGAACATATTGGTATTATTACCATTGAACTTAATATTATTATTATTAAATTTATGTTCATACCTTTTTTATGTGAACTTCCTTCTACTAACTTTGCTTTGGTTTCTTCCTCGTAGTTTGCATCTCCTTTCTATATGTGTCTTCAATGATGATGTGTGTAATAAGATCAATTAAAAATAATTATCCATGCTTGTGCTTGAGTTGTTGCTTCTAGTCATTCCATTAGTTGGGTAGTTTTTTTTATCAATATTCCAGCAATGAATCCTTCAAGATTGTTGATATTTTTGGCTTCATGTCCTCTAATAATCTGTGGTATTCGTTAATTTGAGTTTTAATATCTTTGTTCTTCACCATTTCCCATTGGTAAAATTTTCCAATGCTAAATTTTTATTTTTTTACATCTTCGGCAGTATACTTTATCACTATATTGCTCCATATCTCCTTTGTTTTCTTATAGCTGCAATATACATCAAATAACTTATTGGAAAGAGTGTTTAAAATAAAGTGTTTATAAACCTTATTCTAATATGTCCATACTTTGGCATTATCATTGTTCTTGGGATCAGTAAGAACCCAAGCAACTCAATACATATCAAAGACATCAAAGATTCTTTCTTACCACCTTTTGAAGTTTTCTCCAATAATAACCTCAATCTTTGAAATATCAAGGAATGGCTTAGCTAATGACACAATGGCAGTAGTAGTAGAGTTAGCGACATATCAAAGACATCAAAGATTCTTTCTTACCACCTTTTGAAGTTTTCTCCAGTAATAACCTCAATCTTTGAAATATCAAGGAATGGCTTAGCTAATGACACAGTGGCAGTAGTAGTAGAGTTAGCGACATATCAAAGACATCAAAGATTCTTTCTTACCACCTTTTGAAGTTTTCTCCAATAATAACCTCAATCTTTGAAATATCAAGGAATGACTTAGCTAATGACACAGTGGTAGTAGTAGCAGAGTTAGCGACATGAGAGATGACAACAACAGAGTTCTCAACAACAACATTATTAAGGGTAACAATGTTGTTAGTAGTAATGTTTTTGTTCATGTTACTAAACTATCATTAAGATTGTTATAATAAAATACAATGAACATACACAAAATAAAACATGAGGCGTGCACAAACACTGTCCTTAGGGATATTTTCTCAATACAGGGCTATCCTTCAGGATTCAACAAGTTCCTCCTCTAAAATGAGGGTTACAAAAACAGCTGAACCAAGATCGAAAGGAAATACCAGCAAACTCTACAAACATGGGAAAATACTACGGTTTTTCAACACACCTTGATTGTAAGAGTGCATACATATATATATATACTGCTAATATGTAATAGCTAGGTAGGAAATAAATGAGAAAATTAAAGAGTTGTTAGGGAATTAAAGAGTTATGGATGTTAAAAACATTTTAAAATAAAAGAGTTGTTAGAATTTTGTGATTGTTAGAAAATTAATTGCAAGTGTTTAAACAATTATGGTGTCAATTTAAGGGCCAAAAATAAATTATTACTAGAGATAAAAGGTTCAGAAAGTACAAATGTTGCCTCACATTCAAGGAGGGGGAATTAGAGGTTTTTCTCTTGCCCGTCTCCACCTTATGCGCATAAGCCCACTATCCTTTCCTTGTTGGTTACCATCCCATATATCAAAGTTTACTATATAAACATTAGATAAAGGTCTTATTTTTTCAATGTGAGATAGAAAACCCTATATATACTCTATATTTACAAGAAGTAAGTTGTGTTTTTTCAATATGGAATAAAAACCTTTTGAAATAGTCTTCATTATTTACAACAAATTCAAATTGCATTTGTAATAATAACTCATAAATAATTAACTATTAGATATGTCTATATATATACTTCGATTGTACAATGGATTCAATTAAGAAAATAAAAACAGTAGAGATGTTTCTTTATAATCTTTAAGTTTATTTTTCTATCTCTTTATGTTTTTTTTATTGCATATAAATATTTATATATTAATGTTTTTTATATTATATATATATATATATATATATATATATATATAAACATTATTATTTGATTTAGAATAAGTTTTATTTGTTATGATAATCGAGATAATATGTATTAATATGAAAGCTAGAGCCATTGCGACAATGATACTAGAAAAAAAGAGTTCAACACAAAGCAAATGAAAAAGCATATGTAAATATCATCTAATTGGGACTACATTAGAATACCCTTTAAGCCTCTATACAAATCCTTGTCTATATAATTGAACTTGGGATTGATAGTCTTCAACTATAATGTCAAGCGGTGTAGAACAAGGTGGAAGTTAACTGACTAGGTTAGGGAGTTTATCTTGAAATATAAGATTATTCTAGCACAACCAAATTCCACAACAGATAATATAGGCAAGCATAATGATTGCCTGACCTTGAAATCTCATTTTAACAAAAACTTCTACTGAAACAAAGCTTTATTAATGTCATGCACCATTGAAAACCTAACCATCCATACAATGTAAGAGAAGATGATTTGAAGTCTCTAAATGAGCATTGCAAAAAGAACAACAAGCATTCTCATAAACAAGCAAGTTTATACGAACCAACACATCTTTGTTATAGATACTATCACGTAGTAAGAGCCATATGAAGACTTCAATCTTTGGAGAAACAAGACCATTCTAGCATAAAGAAGAATAAGGAAATAGACCTAGAAATATTATTCTGTTATGAATTAAACTTCCGGACTTAACCGTGTATGTTCTAGATTTGTCAATCACCCAGCGTCAAATATCATCAACATTGAGAGTCAAGATTATCTCCTCAATATTGGTCATGGGATGGCCTAGGATGGGAAGCTCAGAATCTCGCCGATTTCTAATTCAACTGAGATTTATGAGTGTGGTTGTTTTTGTTTTTTAAAGTGCTTTTCATTCATAAAAGTATCAAAATATTTTATTTTTTTAAATCATTTTTTATATGAGCGCATCAAAATGATCTAAAAATACAAAAAAAATATTAATTTGAAGAAAATAAAAAAATTAATTTTTTTTCAAAAGTGCATTTGAAACGCAAAAACAAACAGGTAAGAACATCGACAACTGATAAACCTTGATTAGCTAACAAATAATACAATCAAGGATACGTTTCTTTCAAAATACATTGATGGAGCCATTGATCTGACAAAAAATAAATAATCCTTCCATTCCCAACTTTAAACTGAATAACAATCTTCATTGTAAGGTGAAATTTATCATTGAAATTTATTGTCGAGTAAATACTTTGCCATATATTTGATAAGAAAGAGGCAAAAATCGGAAGACCATTCTCAGAACATGGACTGTATTTTTTAGTAACCAACTCTTACTACCCACCTAAATTCTGATCATGAAACCTATACAGTCATAAACAAAAAGAGCCTTATTCTTGCCCTATAAAGAGCCGAAGCCTAGACCACCCCGAGCCTTTTCCTGTAGGAACAACTCCATAGAAAACTTCTTTGAATGAAAATAATCAATCTTATTACACCCTGTGGCATGAGAAAGATGGACATAAAGTATACAGATAAGGAAGACAAAATAGTCTTTATCAAACAAATTATCCTAGACAAACTAAACACTTTTTCTTTCCACAACCTATAGTCATTTCATAATATTTGAAATGATAGGCTTCCAAGTAGTAGAGGTATGTCTAGGATTTGTTCCAAGTGGGAAATCAGGATATCTGAATGGGAAACCAAGTGGGAAACTCTTAAAAAAATTCACCTGCAGATCAAAGTACAAATCAAACCACCTTAAAATCTGCTTTGCATGGAATAAAGAAGAAGTTTTGAAACACTACCTATTTTACCTACTGACTTTATTTTTCTAAGTTCATAGAAAACCATTAATTGAAACACTATGGAAAACTCGTTCAAATACATTGCAAGTTCTCAATCTCTTTCGGTGTCTATAACTGTCTAATTCTTTCATTAACTTTTCATGTCCATGCGTGTTCTAGTCTTCTAGTCAATAACTCCAGTTGTCGCAACAATATGATATGATCTGTTAATAGAGCTTTTCATTTACATGTAATTTGGTCAACCTTAAAATCTAGGATTATTATCCAGAAAGATTTATTAAAGTACTTTAAATATAAATATATTATATTGATGTGAAGGGGTGCACTTTTGAAATTATTGGGAAAAAAAGTAATCCCGGAAAACCTTTAATTGCTGTCAAATAAAAAATATCCAGCTTCCATCCAGCACTCTTTCGTGTATCTCTCACTTGGGATCGATGGACTAAAAAGTGGGTCAACAAAATACCTATTTGTAATTATTTCAAAACACCACAGAATTTCTCTGTTTCAAATGGAAAGAACCAAAACTATAAAACTCCAGCAACCATCTAGGGATACAGTAAGCTTGAAAATGAACTAGTGGTAGTGGCGGTGATGGCGGGTTGATGTTGGGGTAGTGTTAGGCCGTTGTCCATAACACGAAGCTAGAGAAAGTGTGAGAGATAAGAAGACCATTAACATGTTAGGAGCTAGTGGGTGAGGGTGGCTACTACTAGGGTTTTTGCACTGGACATTTTGGTGGGGTTTTATAATTTTTGAAAAACAATCAAACCAAACCATATCCTTGCGTGTTTATCGGGCCTTTCGGTGAGACAATGACAGAGAGAGAGACCCACATTTTGTTGCTAATGAATGGCCAAGTGATCAGCAACCTTGTGGTCCAATATACTGCACCACCATTGCCACTCCTCGTTTAGTTGTGTTTAATTATGAAGTGTGATCCACTTTTACTCTTCTAAATAGTTCTTCTTGTCTCTTGGCTTAGACCACGCTATATGTGAAAGGTGTTTTCATTGAAGTTCATCGCGACTTTAATGAATAGCAGTGCAAATAAAATTAAACCTAAAGCTACGGGGAGTTTAGTCATATATAAATAAATTATTTTTTTTTTCTTCTCGTTTCTGAATAAATAGAAACATTATCTACTCTACTAAAAGAACTGACCAGCTTCTCGGGAAGGAGATGCCCCTTTTTATTGTTACTTTTTTTTAATTTTTTTTTATATTTTTCTTCTTTCAATTAAATTCTGTTTTAGCTTCTTTTTTTTCAATTTCATTGTTAATTTTGAATTGAACTTCAATATTATATTATCCAAATAGCAAATAACCGTCTAGTATTTAGTTGTAAGTGTTTATTTTTATTATCACATAATTAAATAAAAATAGTTTTTTTAAAAAAAAACTAAAGTTGTTATATTTAGTAGAGTCCACTATCCGGATCGTGAGTTCGACAGGTTAAGCTTGAAATCTATATCAATACAATATGTCATTATTTTTTAAAGGCAAACAAGCTTTTTATTAATCGTCCAGGTTTTTTTTAGACTCGTCAAGTCAACTGGATCACGTTAAGACAACTCCTATGCAGGTTGATTTTAAACCGAGGATGGGCAAAAAGTTGAATCGAGAGGTTTCAAAAAGTTGAATCGTTAGGTTAGATCCCTTTTTTTAATTTTTATTTACTTTTTAATTAATATCTTCTCTCTTATTTATTAAATTACTTAGCTTAAATATTATTTCATTGTAATTAGTTTTTTTAGGGCTTTTATAATTTAATAATACTTCAAAGAAATTATTATAATCTATCTTTAAATTTTTTTCTAGTTAATTTTAAGAAAAATTAGTTGTATTTGCATTATACATTTAAAAGACTAAAAATCATTTGTGTCTATATATATATATATATATATATATATATATATATATATATATATATGATGGAAAGGACAATTGATATTAAATATTTATATTTTTATCTATCTTTTACTTTTTGCTAGAAAAAAATCAAATTTTCGCTTTAGTTTTTAGTTAGCATTCAAAACTTTATTTTGATTTATCAAGTAATATAGTTTTTTAATCAATTGTATTTGTCGTATGTTGACAATAAGGCAAGCTATTTGTAAAAAAAAGGGTAAAACAGAAAAAAAAAGTCACTATCTAGTTTTATGGTAACTAAAAACTCTAATTGGTCTTTGAAAATTTTAGATAAAGGGATGATTATGTAAAGGTAAACTGCATTGTTGTTTGTCTTCAATGATAAATGTATTTTAATGTAATTTTCCTAAACTGATATGTATATTATTCAAGATATTATCTTTATTCACAAAACAACGTTAAAAGATAGAGCTCGATGTTTGACCTTACCTTCCTGTGTTATTTGGTGGACTATATTAATTGACTCTATTATATGTTAATTAATATCCGAAGAACATGGTTTATTATGAGACCATTCCATCCTAAGTCTTTTAACAGATGATAAAATCATTTAATATAAGCTTGAGATATTCATGATCATGATCAACTGACTAAATAATGTCCAGAGAACAAGGTCAAATTTTAGATCACTCCATCTTAGGTTATTTAGAAATGGCAAACACACACACACACACACATTAAAAGGCTTAATATAGTTTTAAAATTTCATCTTATCCATTAAATAGCGTCCCAAGAACAGGCCCCACTATTGTACCATTTCATTTTGAGCTACTTAATAAATTATAGGAATATCAAATTAAATTTGTAAAATAAAAATATTATGTGGTTACTAAAAATTGTATTAATTGATAAACTAAAGATCAAGAATTAATTGATACTATTATTCACTTATGACATATGAAGAACGGGGGCAATATTGAACCATGCCATTCTGGGTTGATTAATAGTTAATGGAAACAATTAATTCATTGATGAAATATTAATTGATTCTATTACTTGATAATCTACATCAAAAGATAAGGCCTAGTATAAAACAATTCCATCTTGGGTTAATTAACAATTCATAGGGATAACCAGTACAAGCACAATTTTATTATTATTATTATTATTATTATTATTATTATTATTATTATTATTCTTTATTAATCAACATCCGGAAGACAAGGCCTAAGATTAGACCATGCCATCTTGGGTTGAGTAATCAATTATTATTATTAACAATGTTTTGTTTTTTCATCTAAAAATAATTGGTCCATATAATGTTTATCACAAACTTTTTCGCAATAAAAAAAAATTCTCAAATTCAAATTTCATGACTATATTCAACCATCTTATCTTATCCACCCAATCAACAAACAAATTAAACATTAATCAATCCATATTCAATCATATAAAAAACAAAACCAAATCCAATATTCAACAAATTTAACAAGCCCTTAACAAAATAATTTCAATTATTTAAAATAAATTCTCATAATATTCATGTCCATCCAATATTCATGAAAATCATCTCAAATCACTAACACACATGAATACAAATCAATAATGTCCAAATAGTAAAAAAAAAATATGCACAACAATGAGCATTTTGTCCTAGATTTCATAGCATTTAGCGATTTGTCAAAAAAATAAATTGAGTTTACGGATCGACCTTCCAAGGTGTTTGGCATGTCTAGGATCTACGAAATCAAGATTGGAGGACTGTTGGAACAATGGCAGAGTGTGTACCCACACATCACCACCATTATCAACGCATGGTTTCATGTCGCCCCTACTGGAGGAGCATGAGCAGATGGATCCAAAGCTCCTATGTATCCTCTTTGCTTCTATACTAGCAGTGACTCTCACCGCTGCTCAAGAGAGAGACCTGGCCTTCCAAACCTTCGACCCTCTCCTCTCTCTCTCTCTCTCTCTCTCTATTATAACCTTTCTTCCTCTTTAATTATTCTCTTTACAGGTTGTGTGTCATAGTTATTGGTGCTGGTGTTGACTGTTGAATGAGTTCACGAGGGCAGTGTAGGAATCAATGATTATTGTTGATAAAGAGAATGAACGATGTAGAGAGGGGATGTGGTCGCAACTAGTGTTAGGATCACGTTGGTTATTGTCAAGTGTTGTGTCGGGGGTGATGATTGTCTATCAAAGTGTTGGTCATGGAAGAAGTTCCTGAAGCAGGTGGACACTCTTTTACTACCATTCACGAAGGAATTAAAAGAACTTACTGGTGTTAGGAGGTCATAGTTGTAGGGGTTGTGCCTTTTTTATTGTCATCCATGGCTAGTGACAATGTTACTCACAGTAGGGGATGGTGGCTTGTCTTTGAGTAGGTTAATTATATTGGTAGTTTTTATTCGTCTGAGAGCTCATGATTTTTTGCCTTTTTTTTCTTTGTTTTTATTTTTAGTTTTTTGCTTTTTTTTTAAATGAGAGAGTTTTTTTTTGTGTGGGGTCTTTTTTTATTGGGATGTTACTGTGTGTGATGTGTGTATGTCTATTTATACTATAATGAACCTTCTCAACCCTTCTATCTTTCTAGATTTTCTAGAGATTTCCTCTACCTTCCTGATTTTCTAAAGAGTTCACTTCTCATAAAACAACTTTGTTTTCCCCTTTTTTCCCCTTCCGTTTATTTTTTAAACTAAACTAGTTCTTGTTTCTTTTTTTCAATTACATTTTACTCACTAAAAAAAATCTCTTTTTTTATTGATTTTCTCTTTTTTTTTCTTCTTTTCTACTAGATTTTTTTTATTTTTTAAAACTTTATTAATTAAAAAAAAACAATACGTGAAATGGTCTAAAATTATGAAATGACCATAAATGTATTTTTTTTTATGAATATTGGTATTTTTTTTGTTTTTCCAATTTTTTTAAAAAAATATGTTGAAAACAAGGGTAAAAATTGAGTGATGATAGTTACCCTCTCTTTACAAGATTTATGATACAAAGACAAGGAAAAACATTTTTCCTTGACTTTATATTGTAAGTTTTGTTGAGAAAAAAATAATTACATAAAAAGATAAATGACAGGATAAAACTTGGGATTAATATAAAGAATAAAGTGATCAACTTGGGATGCTTATGAATGAAAAGCTTAGATTGGGATCCACACAAACGAAATGGATCATCTTGAGATCCATGTAAATTAGATCAATTTAGGATCTTAAGTAAAACTAGGACAACTTGGGATCCATATAACTGCAAGGATTAACTTAGAATCCACGTAAATGAAAGGATCAACTCTGGATCCATATCAAAATGATCAAATTAGGATTCATATAAAAAATGATCAACCTAGAATCTAGATCAACTTGCAATTTATGAAATGATCATCTTAGGATCTATAAAAGGATAAACTTAGGATCTATGCAAATAAGATCAACTTGGGATCCATATGAAAATATGTCAATTAGAGATCTATGCAGAAGAAAATAAAAAGAATCAACTTGATATCCATGTAAATAAAAAAAAAGGTATTAACTTGGGATCTATTCAAATGAAAAGGGATCAACTTGGGGTCCATGTAAATGAAAATGGTCATTTAGAGTTAACTATCCTAAAAAAAAATAGGGTTTAATTGTTTGGTTACCAGCTTTATCATAAAAATAAGTCAAATTATCAGGTGACTAACCTTATTATAAAATTGCAAAATGGGTTGAATTGTCAAGTGACCAACCTCAATTGTAAAACAAGTTATTAGGTTACCAACCTTAATATGAAATCCAAACAAGTTAGCTTGACTTACTTGGTTACAAGATCTAGCTATGAACCTCTTTATAATAAGGTTGAAATTGAAACTTCTTGATGGTAGGGCATCTTTTTCTTAATTGCAAGGTTGCTTCCTAATTCCAAGGTTTGATATACTGATTACAAGGTTGGATCTCCTGATTGCAGAGCTTAATCTCTTGATTGACCTGATGGCAAGGCTAATTCTCCTTATTGTTAGGCTGAACTTCTTAACAGTAAGGTTTGATCTCCTTATTACAGGGTTCATCTACAAGTTGACCTACTGGCAAAACTTGATCTAAAAAATTTCTTCATTTTTTTTTTGGATCACACTCGATAAAATATTGTCAATAAAGATATTAAAAATTAAAAGTTAAAATTGACATAAATTTTCACACATGCACACTGCTTTTAAAAATTAACATCTTATTGGAACATTTAGTTTAGGAGTATCAACAATTTATTTTGATTTTATTTATAAAGCTTGCCTCTTGGAGTCAATGGGGAAAACACAAAATTATATTTTGAAGCTTAATCTTCTTTTTATGTCATATGGATTTTCAAAGACTTCTAGCCTTGGCTCACCTGTTTTGTTTTTGGTTTTGGTTTTTTGGGAAACAAGTGTTATATAGGCTCACCATAAATTCATCTTTCCAATAACTCTATTTTCAATCATTGGATAGGCGCAATTAGTACATCATATTAACTTGGCTCATGTTACCTGTATTTGTCATTGTCCCTAAGTGTTATTTGAGAATATTTGTTCAATATTGCTTATATTCTATTATCATAATAAAAAAACTAACACCACAACTAATAAAGTAGTTTTTCATTTCAGTATTTTGCATGTTATCACCATGGATTTCTTCATTTTTTAAATAGGATTGCCCACATTTGATCTAACCGTTTATCAATCCAATGGTTATTAAAAGACATCCATGCATCCATTCTCATATGTGTCTTCTACCACTCATACCCTGTGATATTGTTCTTCGGGTTATTATTTAGCTACTACCATTGCAAAATATCTCTTTAATTTGAATTACGCCAAACTAATCTAAATGCATATATCTTTCCAGTAGCTACATAAAGGAATGCATACATCACCCCTATCATCATTATCAAATGTTTATTCTACCATTCATGACTTGTGATGAAGTTCACATAATCATCTCCAAATTGGATTGCCCCCATCTGATCTGTAAGTGTTTATTTTTCTAGTAACCATCAAATGACACACATGCATCATAAGATGTTTATTTTTCGATTCACTGTTTATATTGGAATTCATCATTAGCTAATGCAATGCGTTCTTCAAACTAGATTGCTCCATGCTGATCCGGTTATATTTATGTTTTCAGTATCCATCAAAAGACATGCATCATCATCATTATTGTTTTTTCCAAAAACTTTACAAATCCAACCATTAAGAATTTTGTTATAATTTGTTTTTTAAGAAGTCATCTTTTGTGTTCCATGAGACCATGCTATAAATTTTAATGATTATGTTTATGTATGTTCCATTATTAAAATGAAATCATTGAGATGTAAATTTGAAAATATTTTCATGAATTGTACATTTATTTATTTTATCAAAAGCTAAAAACATGTCATTCAAGTGCTAAGAAGCAATTTTTAGATTGGGTATATGATGAAATTAGTGTTAGTTAGGATTGTGAAGAAAATAGTTATCCCAAGAAAATGGCTACCTTTTGCAAGATGAATGGATTCTTCAGCAAGTGAAGGGTTATTTGAAGAAGAAGAAAAAGGTTGTATTCTAAAAGAAAGTTTTGGCTTATAAAATGCATCTTGCTTCACGTGGTATGAATTTATTTGAAAAACTATGATTCAATGCCATAATAAAATAATATGCAACGCACAAAAAAAAATGATGATTTTATTTAAAAAAACATTTCTCTTTTGTATTTTTTTTAACAAGACTTATCAATATAAATAAATTGTTCTTGATCAGAAAAGGCTTTTAAAACACAAAATATAAGCTATGTGGTTCATGTTTACAAAAGAACTGGATATAAGGCTCAAAGGTATTTAAGGGTTCAAAGACATAAGATCATTTATTCTATATGGAGATCTTTTAGGCTTACTATTTGGATTTTGTCATTTTTTTATATCAATCTCACTAAAATCTCAATTCTTCAAAGTACATCTTGTGCTTTATAATGACATTTTATCTTTAATTTTTGGACTTTGCACATTGCACCATCATTAGGGACATTTAGAGAACTCTTCATCTTCTTTCTTATGTTTTCTTGTTTTATGTGATTTGATCATTTTATTTTTCATTTGAACATTTTCTCGCTCTCTTTTATAATACTTTCATCCCTTTCATATTTTCTTATTTCTTTCTATAAAAAGAATTTCATGATTGTTTAAAACGTTATAACATATGTCCAATGTGAGAGGTGATTCTAGTCTGAGTTATTATCTAAGAAAAATATTTTTAAAGCTCACAAAAGGGCAATATGAGTTAAATTTTATTTCTAAAGGATATAACAAAGACGATGTTTCTTTATCTTAAAATCTAAATATGTTCACATTGATAAATCCTAAACTTATTACATATCATTACTGATAAGGAAAACCATGAAGTTAACCTAAGAAAAAAACTGGTGGGATAGGTGGTTTCATAACTCGAATATGCATTGTTTATTATTATTTAAGACATCAAATTATTTGATTTTATTTTAGGTAAAATTATATTATTTCAAGCAAGATTGTTAAGATTGAGGTTCACTGAGAGTGAAAAATGGTATTTTAGGGTCAAAGAGGGTTTGAAGCAAGATTTTACATTTTTAAAGGTTATTAAACATGGGAGGAAATATTTTAAGATTCAAAAGGAAGGATTTCCCCTTAGCACTCATATGATATGTCTTAGAATTTCATCAATTTTAAGAATCTTTAAATGAATTTGCCATTATATTTATCTAATAATAGATGAAAATAAAATGTCAAATGTTACTTTCATATAAACATCTCTTGATTTCTAAACAATCATATGACATAGAAAAGAACAAATTTCATTAAAAGATGTGACACAATCCTAAAATCATAGGAAAAACATATTTAAGAGAAACAAAGTTTTGATTTCTTCAATGAGAATATAAAATGGTTTTAGTTACAAAGCTCAATAATAAACAAAAAAAAGAGAGTTGATAATGCAACATTCCTTTGATTTTCATTTTTCTTCATCCAACATTCATGATCTAACAACATTTAGTGGGCTTCTGCTATCTATTCCAATCATTTGCTATGTCAATAACGAGTTGATGATGACAAGGTATGTACCATTATTCTTCATAAATGCAACATGTCCTTGCCTTACTAACTTCCAGAATTGATAAATGAAGTTCTTGTATTTTTTAATTGAATGGTAAAATATCTTATCGTGATACTCACATTTCATATTTTGATTATAACACCTTACGTATGGTGATTGTATGGGATTCGACAGGATAGGAGAAATATATCTGGTACTCAAGAAATATTGGTAAGCAATGATTAGCAGTGGAGGTATGTCAATATTAGATAAATGAACTTGAAAGGTTGATGATGTCATAAAACTCGACAGTGTTTGTGATAATTGGTAAGATATTGAGGTGTAAAATGAGAATCTCTTTTATCAATACTCTCTATTTGAAAATCATCTTCCATTTCATCATTTAGCATGGTGCAAAATCTCACTGTTTAATTTCTGATATTTCTTTATTTTAGGATTTGATCAATCATTTTCATTGCAGTCACAATATCAATGAAATGGGCTGATTAATTACCAATCAAGTGTTTAAAGTATGTAGATTTAAAGGTGTAAATGAAGATGGAGTAAGCTCTTTTCCTAATAGAGGATGTTGAACTTATGTCGTCATTCCACACCATATTTGAGTATATTCTTTGATGGACTTATTATTTCTCTTCGTCATTCTTTGAAGTTCAAATTGGCTTGGAGCCATTTCTATATTAAACTTGTACTAATGCATGAATGCTTTAGTTAAATCTCTCTATTTATTGATCTTATTTTCATTCAAGTTCATATACCAAGTCAAGGTAGCACCACTCAGACTCATAGAAGAAATGAATGCGAAGCTTATAATCTTTAATTACTTCATTCATTTTATTGCAATAGATATTCAAGTGAGTCTTTGGGAATTCAACTTCAATACACTTAATAAATTCAGGCACCTTGAAATTTTATGGTATGACAATATCTAATACTAGAAACATTTCAAATGCTTTCATGGAACCATACAAATTCATTCCTTCAATTGCCCTTAAACACTCTTCAATTGCAAAAATTTCTCAACTTTTTGGCCCAATTATTGGCTTTAAAGCTTTTACCATAGCAAGCTCAAAAGTGGAATATTTTTTGTCTTTTGATATAGCAGTGTCACCACACACAGATATGGAGATTTCAAGGGCTAAACATTAAATATCACTCATAGAAATTCTAGATTAAATGACCTAGCAGTATTGTGGTCTCTTATCGGATGTTAGTAGAAATCGAGTGGTGCATCCAAAATTCTAAGATTTATAGGAGCATGAGCATCAAAAGTGTTCTATTTATTGAAGGGGAGCCTTGACCTGATGTTCTTATCTTGTGAATTTGTTCAAATAATTGGGTGAGCCTATCTATCTTATTTTTCATTAAAACTAATTTGTCTAAATAAAAATATTCAAAAAATAACAAATTAAATATTGAGTATTGATAATACCGGGAAATAACCTAATAAAGGGTTCAAAGAAGAAGAAGACGATAATTCTGATTAAAAAGATTTTGAATTGATTTTATAAATTGACTTTAATGTAATTTTTTCATATGTTGTTGCTTTACAATGAACTATTATTAACACAATTAGAAAATTAATTGTTTTGATTTTATTATTATATTATTGAACAGAATTGGTGTTACTATTTTGTTATTTTATTATATTTACAGATTGACTAGATATGAAATACAAAGACATTAGAGAAAAAATTATTGTTTTATACCAATGGAGTGTAAAATACCATTAAAATTATCGATGGACCAAGTCCCTCAAAGAGTTTGAGAAAGTTGAAAAATAATTACAGGACTTTACCACCGAAAACTTTAGACAGAATTACCAACAAACTAAGTACCTTGGAGTGCTCTAAAGAGTTAGAAAAAATTACAAGACTTTGCCACTAAAAATTACAGATAAAATTATCGATAGACTAAGAGAGTTCCAAGAAGTTGGAATACAAGACTTTGCCACTGATAATTTCAGACAATATTACAGATAGACTAAGTCACTTAGAGAGATCCAAAGAGTTACAAAACATTTGTAGGATTTTGCAACTGAAAATTCAGATAACCGATGAAACAAATTTTCATCGGAAAATCTTAGAGGGGGTTTGGAAAATTTTAGGGGGTTCTAAAAAATTTTTATTTTTAATTACTAGTAAAATTACCAATGAACTATAAAAATTATTAAATATCTCATTATCCATCAATAATAAATGATGTGTCATTATTACTGACAAAAAACTCTCTCTCTCTCTACTTCCATCAAATCCTCCATTATCCTCTCTCTTTTCTTTTCCGCAATAAATCCTTCCCTTTTCTCCTGATCCTTGTCTCTTCTACTCCCTCTCTTTATCCCCCTAGCAATATCTCTCTCTCTCTCTCTCTCTCTCTCTCTCTCTCTCTCTCTCTCTCTCTCTCTCTCTCTCTCTCTCTCTCTCTGTTTTATACTCCAATATTATGTGGTTTTTTCTTAAATGTTGTATATTTGATAGTAATTTCTCTCTGTTTTATACTCCAATATTATGTGGTTTTTTCTTAAATGTTGTATATTTGATAGTAATTTAATGGTTTTTTTTAGTGAGTTTTGATTGTGATGATTTATTAATGTTTATATATGTAATGTGAATGTAGTTGATTTGATTGTTGTTGTTTTTGGAAAATTCGATTATAGAGATGATTTTAGGATGAATTTTAGATTGATTGAAAAATTATTAGAAAATCTTTCCATTGTTCTTATCTGAAAATTTTTCCATTTTAGAAAATTTTGTTCTTTCAATTTGTAACTTGTAATTGTCCACAAAGATTTCAAAATACATATGAGTTATTGATGCATAAATGCTGGTTTTAAAATATTATAATCAAAGTTTGAACCCATATAGTCAATAAATGCTGGTTTTAAAATTTTGGATAGTTTCTCGTATAAGGGAGGTGCTACCAATGTTTTTTAAAATAGAATATAGTGTTAATGTTATTACTTATCAAATTTATTTAGATGATGAAGAAAAGATCATTAGAGAGTAAGACAGACATGAGTATTGTTGGTTCTTCTAACAATATTTTTTATGACCGTGAGCCGTTAAATGTCGATCATGACTAGGCATCTCAGGCACAAGCACCCTCTCTTAATGTAGACTCGTCGAGAGTAAGGGCAACCCGTAGAAAGGATGTCCTTACTGAGCATGATGTATACATTGGGAAATATATTGCTTAATGGAAGTCTGACCACAACATACAAGTTTGTTTTCCTTTCCAGGATGATAAAAAATTAAACAACTATAAATGAATTTTTTAATAATTAATTTCAATAAACGAATGGAATTTTAGGTTTATAAATATAAAGGTTTCTCTCATGATAACATGGACGATGAAATCATTGATGGAAATGCTTTTGTTTTAGTAGAGTTAGATTTTCAAAAAATCTTGAATGAAGCTTGTGATTGATACTTGGTTTGGAGAGTTCAAGATTAGTATATACATAAAAAAATAATTAATTTGGTTAGTTTTTAATTTTAATAAACTAATTAGTTTATGAAATTGATGTGTAATGAAAAATTTTATTGAGAGGAGGTTGACAACATCATTGCCAGGAAAATATGGAGGAATCACAACGTCATTAAGTAAGATTGAATTCAAATTGTGATATTTTTTTAAATGTTAAAATTTATTTTTTATAATCTTAACTGATAATATTTTTTTACAAACCAGGTTGCATGATTTTTAATACAAGGCCCAGAAAAAATCAAATAATTATGCAAAAGATAAAGGTCTTTTAGGCTAGGAAGATGTGGCTGTGTGGAGGGATTTTAGACATCTATACATTTCAGAGGGTGTATCTAGAACACTTATATCAATTTTTTAAACTTATTATTTGTTTTGCTAATTTTTTCGTAGGAAACATATAGACCCGATTACATGAGAGATATGTGGACGATCCTTCGAACCATCCAAAATTCGATTTGGATTTGTGGTTGAAGACCAGATCTACTAGTGGACCTGATAAAAATTAAGTTTACGGTATCTTCAACATTATGACCGAGGATAGCTGGGGGGACATAGTGTATTGATCATTGGGACCTCGCAATAGGGATCGAGTCAATAATCTTTGGTCATCCAAGCTATTTTATGAGAATTGATTCAAGCTTAGACAACCCAACTTAGTACTGAGACAGCCCATTTTAGAACAGAGACGGTCGAACTGAGGGATAAAGTGAATGTTCTTGGGCAGCTATTGGCAGCCCTCACTGGTACTTGTGGTCAAGGTCATCGCCCTTCTGGTTTCGATGAAGATTTGCCTCCACCTCCTCCTCCAGCTTTTATCCACTAGATAAATTATATTCAACAATATTTTTAAATTAATAATAAAAAATTATTTTTTTATTTTTTGGTATTGTTTATTTAATTTTTAAAAAAAAAAATTAAATACAATACTAACAAGATTACCGATAAAATTTGAATCACTAACAGAATGACCAACCGATTAAATCTCTCAGAGAGTTCAAGAGAGTTGAAAAAAAATTATAGGACTCTTCATTGTTAGATATAATTCTTTAACAGTTTAATTTTGTCGATAATATGTATATGATTACTAATGGACTAAACAACAGTTTATTATTATATTAGCAGTATTCCATAATCACCGATAAATTTATTGAAAGAATTAGTGTTGGTGAATTTTTTTTGTTTGATGTACTATTTATATTTATAAATCTATCCGTAATTATATGATCAACGGAATAAAAATCATTGATGATTCTTTTTCTAACAATTTATTTTCTTTAAATTATATACAATATTCTGGCAGTGGATTAACTTTCTAGTTGAGCAAAACTAAGTCTCTTTATAAATGATTTTATGAGCGCACCACCAACATCAGCTGATACACTTAAAAAATTATTAACTTTTCCTAGATATTAGCTTCAAAGTTTGAACCCATATAGTCAATAAATGAGCATATCTCCTTTACCACGAGACCAATCTTTTAAAGTTTATACCACTTAAATATCCAATCAAAATTCATAACATGGTTTAAACATAGAATTATATATTTACATATAAGGCTGACAGAAATTGAATCATCTTACTTGTTGATCGAAACCAAATCTCTTTTTTTTCTGTGTGTGAATCGAGGCTTAACACCCTAAGAAATTAAATTAAATGGGGCAGAGCAGTCTCAATCAAGCCATGACACAAATCCACAGGTAGGTCATGAATAATCCAATCATGTCTATCCATTGCTTCTTTACCTAACCTAAAACTCGTCAGCCTGTCTGCTGCAAAGTTCCCTTCTCTGAATGTATGTTGCACATGAACTTCTCACTCCCTGGCTAGAATCTCTCGAGCTCTAATAATCAGTGCATAGTTGGCGTCAACTTTGACCGCCTATTTCATTATATGGCTTATGACTAATACTGAATCAGACTCCAATATAAGTAGACAAAATCCTACATCCCAAGCGAGTTCCTAAACCAGTAATAGCTCCCCAAAGTTCTGTTCGGACTGAAGAACAAAAACTGGTGTTTATTACAAACCCCTTGATCAGTCCGCCTGCTCCTGCTAAACCCGAGTCTCCTTTGTTTAACGCTCTATCAGAAGGTATTTCCAACCTACCAACCTCACCTGCTTTGTGTCTATTAACGCTAGCTCTACTCCCATCATCCATAGCATGTTCAATGTCAGCTGCCGTATTTTTAATGGTTTGCACAATGCTAGACTTAGACTGAAACTGCTGCCGAAAAATCCTGCTATTGCGTGACCTCCATAAGCTCCACATTGTTACCCTAAGAACCACACTCCAATGGCAGCCCTCCTTTGTGACCGTGTTACTTCCTAGATTGCATAACAACCATGGATGTAACACCGCAACAAAAAAGTCCCTTGAATCTCTAGTTACAATAAGCTCCATACTATCCCAAATTAGAGATCGAGCTACGTGGTTAATTTTATAGTAGTTATTTTAGTTTTATGACTCGTGATGTAATAAGTTTAGTGGGTTAACTTTGTTGATTTAAGTTTTTTTTTTAATTGGATTATTTTTTTCATTTTTATTCTTCAATATTATGTTGATTAGGAGTTAGGCTTCATGATTTATTTCAATCTATTTTTTATAAGGTTATATCAATTTTATTATTCAGATTACGAGTTTTGCAAGTTGACTTAAGTTGAATCGGGTCATTTATAATTTTTTTAATTTTTTTTCAATTTTACTCTTCAACAATGAGTTGATAGTAAATTGTGTTTCATAATTTATTTTGATTTACTTTATATAGGGTTATCTTAGTTATGACCCGAGTTACGGGTTTGACAGAGTCGTAATCAAGGTTGAGAGTGATTATTTTTTTGGTTTTCTATCTTTGATTTTATCTTAGTCTCTTGACCCCGAACATGGATTTGGTGGATTAACCCGGGTTAATTAAAGTTGTTTTTTGTGTCCTTTTTTAATTGATTTTTTGTAACTTTCATCCTTCAACATTAGGTTGGTTGAGAATTGAGCTTCATAATTTATTTTGATTTACTTTTTATGAGGTTATCTTGGTCTTATAACTCAGGTTGTGGATTTGAAAAGCTAACTCCGGTTGACCAGTGTCGTTTTTTTTCTTTTTTCATCGATTTTTTCTTCAATTTCATCATTTAACATTTGGTTCATTAGTAATTGAGCTTTATAATTCAAGTTATCATGGTCTCATGACCAAGTTTGTGAATTTGACAAGTGAACCCAAGTTGACCCGGGTCGATTCAATATATTATCGTCTTAATTATTTATTTTTTAAATGTTGTCTTGGATTTGTTTTAGTCAAACTATGTTTTTATTAGTTGTCAGGGTTGTCTTTGAACCTATTAAGTCAATCAGGTCATATTAGATCAACCCCACATGATAAAAAAAATGTACTAGAAAAAAGTTAGCAATGCTTAAATATTTTTTTTACATTAAAAAAAATGATATGACCTACAATATAGCACAAGCCAACAATATAGTGTTGAACTAAGTGGAAAATTGATACAAATTGATGTGTGGCATTGACTCCTTTTTATTTTTCACTAATCATATAACATTTTATCAAATCTTACATTTCACCATTTATCATTTAACATTAAGTTTACATGAAAATTAAATATAATTTGTTAATATACATAATATTTGTCTATACATTGATAAATTAAAGTTAATAAACTTGGAACTTGACCGAGTTAGATATGAAGTATTTCATAAATTAAGAAAGATAAAGTGACTAATGTAACTTACTTCCTCCGGTACTAGTGACTAATCAAAATATGGGGTGCTCAGCGACGCAAGTCTTATGGTGTTACAATATACATTATTAAAAAAATATTAAAGGAGAGCGTTTACTCTGGAGGCAAATACATTATATTGTTTATTTGAACAATAAGATTATGATTTTGCTTTTCATATAAAAAATTAATCAACTGGATATTGAAGATAATACGATTTTTTTTTATGATCTATTTATTATTATTATATACATTTGAGGCAACTTGGTATTTTTAAATTTTGTAAGCATGATAAAATATATAACTAAATTACCCTTAAAAAACAAGATTTATTTAGTTTGCGTGCATGGGTTTTTTTTTCATATTTGCATCCTGTTTTTTTATTTATAATCAAGTTGATTGAGAGACAATTTGATATTTTAATAAATATAAAATATAATTTAAAAAACAATTGATTGGTGCATGCAGAGCATAAGCCAATGAGTTAGAGATACTCTTGCTCTTCGAACTATATATCAGGTGTCTCATGGCAGCCAAACTTTGCCTTTTTATGATGATGTTGGAAGCATCATGACATTCTTTTCCTATTGGTTAGGTGGATGAACATGGTAGCGCAATATTTAGGCTCTAGTGACCATTTTTTCATCTCCTTCCTCTTTTATCTCTCTTATCCTTGGTTCTGCATTGGCCTGTCAAAATATAAAGGTGTATTTTTTTTAATTTGATTTTTATTCTTTTAATTGTTATTTATTTTATTTTTATCTTTTTTAATTGATTTGTTTTTTCAATTTTGTCACTTATCTTTTTGTTTCATTTAATTTCTATATCAAATTTGGTTCTTATTCTTTTAATTGTTTTTTTAATTCTTTTTTAATTGAATTTTTTTGTCAATTTCATCCCTCAATATTTTATTTTAAATTATTAATATGTCAAATCTGGTTTTCATTCTTTTTATTACTATTTTTTTATTTTGGATCCTTTTTTATCGCATTTTTTGTTTCATTTCATCCCTCAACAATTAATTAATTGAGGATTTTGCTTTGTATTTTTTAAATATTTTTCTTTATGGGTTAGTCTCAGACTCATGAACAAGGTCATGAATTTTAAAAATTAACACGGGTTGACTTTAGTCTTTTTTAGGTCATTTATAAAAAAAAATTCAATTTCATCCTTCAATATTTGATTGATTAGGGATTGGTCTTCGTGATTTTTTCTTCACTTTTCTTTCTATGAGGTTATCTTAATCTTATACCCATGGTCGCGTATTTAGCGAGTTAACTCGAGTTTTTTTTTCTTATGCTTTTAAAAGAAAAATGATTGTTTTTTAGTTTTTGCTTTCAACATTAAAGTTGTTTGATAATTGAGTTTTATTGTTTTATTCGATTTACTTTTGACAGGGTTACCCTGATATTACAACTAGAGCTCATACTTGGCATGCAAACCTAGATAGACTCGAGTTGTGTTTTTACTTTTTTAAAAATATTTGTTTTCTTCAATTTGTCCTTCAACATTTTCTTTGCTAGAAATTGAGCGTTGACTTTTTTTCATTTTGCTCTCACTTCATTTTTTTTCTTCATTATCAAATAAAATAATGGATACCTTTTTTATGTGGTGTTGGCAAACCTTTATATTTTTAGTTAATCATTATCTTTTTTTATTAATTTATTTTATGTTGTTGCATTCTTTTTTATTCATATTATTAAATTATCCAAATTTATTAAACTTAATCATATCAATTACCTAAGTCTCGTAATTTTATTTTATTTTTCAGAAATACGTGTGTCGTTTTAGCATCTTTTTTCATGTTGGGGAAAATTTAAATCAACCTATGGTATAACATGAGTCACCTATCTAGCATCAATTAATAGAAATATGGGATGATTTTTTGTATAATAACTGCTTTTAAACTATATTATCTTTATTCGGTTATTTATTTATTTATTTTGGATTGGATACAATAGTTTTAAAACAATTAGCATTTCTCTTTATTTTAATACAAAATAAATTATAATTAATTGACTAATATTATCTTAGTATAATTAATTTATAATAAATTTCACAAAGAAAATAACATATTTAAAACTTCAAATAATCCATAGTAAACCAAATAACACAGAAAAATCTATATATGAACCTGAGATTTCTAATTTTCAGTAAATTAATTTGAGGATTATAGAAGTTAAGTTCATTATCTTTATCGATCAAAACAAATTAATTAAATAAAGTCTTGTCTGAAAATAAAATGCCAATATTGTAATATTGGACCCCTCTCTTATATTTCTCTCTTTTATTGTTGGTTTCAAATTAATTTTTTTAATTAAAAAAATACAAAAGATGACAATGAAAGGCAACAAAAGAATTGCCCCACTTTTCTTACGTGTGACTACCTCTCTGTTTCAAACTCAATAACACTTTTATTTTCGATATTCATTACAGTTTTTTTTTAATCAAACTATATACTTCATAATACAATAAATAAAATAGATAAATAAAAAGAAGTTTGTTGAAGCTTGGTTGGCCAAGACTTAACCAAGTTACCCTCCTCTCTTTTACTTTTCTTGACTACGCTCAACCAAGCTTCACAAAGCTTGGTTAAACCAAGGCTCAATCTAGTTGAGCTCTTGTCTGAACGAGTTATTTTTTATTTACTTTGATTTATTATTCATTAATAGTAATATGTATAATGGTATTTATAAATATATTTTTTTATCAGTATTTCTCTAGATATTTTTCTAGATATTTTTCATATATTTTCAAGTTTTAAAAGATAAGAAAAGGTTGATTCATCTGAACAACACTACACTACACTAGACACTTCTCCACTACGAAACACACTCAACAACATAGAAAACACACATCCATTCTCTACACACACAAAAATTCATTTTCATCTTCTTGAATTTTTACATACTTATCACTTAGAAAACACTCAAATACTAACTTAAGCATAGAAGTGTCTCTCATTCTACAATGAACTTGTTTTATAGGTATAACTCAGACCTAGAACACATCAGCTAAAAAAAGTTTATACTATTCTATAAATTTTTTTGCATGACTTCATTAGTAGTGTTGTCTCTAAAAAGCTGAACAAAAAGCATGTCATTCCCTTCTAACTTCTATATAAAAAAAAATCATGGTTAACGAGATTCTAGTATATGGGAGAGTAATTGGTTTCCCTACAAGGACTTTAGTTTCCCTAGGTTTCCAACAAGTCTTTTAATAAGTGCAAAGACTCAACAAAATTGTTCTAGTCATACAGGAACAACTTTATTCTCTTTAATACAACAAATAGAAAAATCAACATGCATCACTAGATACAAAAAGACAATCCCAATTTAAAGAAAGACTTGCATAAAACAACATGTCAAGTATACATAATACTATACTCCAACTATCCAAATGAGTCAACACTCCCCAATAAATTTAAAACATAAACATTGTTATCTCCATTAATCTTCTTCTGAGTCTCAATCTTCTTATTCGCGTACTCTTCATCATAAAAAAAAAAAATATATAGGCATGATATGCATGAGATGAAGCCAATCTCAACTCCTGCATATCATTCCTACCAAGTAGAATAGTCTCCACTTTCTTACAAAGTGTTACACACTCACCTCACAAATGATTCTATCACTGTTAAAGCCAACTTATACAATTATGATGGTCTTACAAACCATAAGGAGCATGTGCAAAATGTCAGAGGCATCCTAGAGCTAGTGACAATAGAAAGTGATGTCATATGCAAGATTTTCCCTACAACTTTTCACGGATCTACTAGGGTGTGATATCACAGCTGTAAAACTAGCTCTATCCTAAGTCTTTATGATCTCTGTGTGAAGCTCATCTTTTATTTTAGCACTAGTATTCCTATCAAAAAGTTCACTAAATTTTTTAAACCACTTTTTTTTAATTTGCTTTTTCAAGTTTATCCCTAATTATTTTGGTTGGTTGAGAATTTTACGTTGTTATTTTTTTTTTTTTAGTTTGCATTTTATGTTATGATTCGGTCTTATGATTTGTGTTACAAGTTTTGAATGTTGAACCGAGTTGGCTTCAATTATTTTTAAAAAAATTCATTCATCATCATTAAATTCGTTAGAAATTGGTATTCTTTTTTATTATAATTCTTTTGTAAATTTGATTTTTCTTTTAAACTTTGCCCTTCAATTTAATATTTGATGATATTTAAGATTTGGTCCTCAATGTTTTGATTTCTAATTTCAATTCTTATTCTTTTTATCAAATTTTAATTTTTTTCAATTTAATCCTTAGATCCATAATCTTAATTTTTTTTTTTTTAAGATTGGTTCTCATTCTCTTGATTTTTATTTTTTATTTTGGATTCATTTGTTAATTTGAGTTTTTTTTCAATTTTATCCTTCAATTCAAAACTTTTGTTTATCCTCTCAATTTTGTTTTTCAAATGAGGTCCTTATTCTCCTAATTACTATTTTTTATCATTTATTTATTCTTTTTATTTTATCATATGAAATTTATTTATTAAGATTTGGTCTCCTTGGTTTTTTTTCATTGTTTCTAGGCCCTACCCAAGAGTCAATCTAGGATAATATTCAAGTCACGGGTTAAAAAGGTTGATTCGAGTTAACCCAAGTCTACTAATTTTTTTTGTTTTATAAAAAAAATCAAAATGATAAAGAAAAAAATAGGAAAATAGTCAACGAGTTTTGACTCTGTTTTGACTAGATTTTCCCGGGGTTATCCAAACATGGTTCAACCCGGGTTTCTGTCATTTTACACTTGATTAATTCTCCCCCAATTTCTTTTGAAACTCAGCCCAGTCTAAGCCAAGAATCACTTGGGTCATGGGTCAACCTGTTGGGTCGAGCCAAGTTTTAAAATAGTTGCTTTCAAGATGCGATGTTTCAACTTTAGTCACTACCTAGGATCATGGGTTTGAAAAGTTAACACGGGTTGACGTCAATTTCTTTCCCGATTACATTCTTCGAAGTTGTTTGTTTTAAAAAATGAATTTGGTTATTTTCTTCAATTTTCTTTTCAGTCAAGTTATCAATATCTCATGATCTAGGTGAGAGGTTTATTTGGGTGGACCAGTTTTTTTATGTCGCTTTTTTATCCGTTTTTATTTTGTCCAACAAATTTTGATTCTTTTTAAAATCCCACTTTGTTTTCTGTTTTTCTTATATTGAGTTATCATGTCTGTATAATCCTACTCGTGGGTTTTGACAATTTCATTTGATTTTTCTTATGCTTTGTTTTCTTATACTTTTCTTTTCATTGAATTTTTTTCCTGATTTTATTCTTTTATATTTTTATTCATGGGATTGAGGATCATTACTTTTTTAGATGTTTTTCTATGATGTCGAGTCATGAATTTATTTATTTTTTTGTTCTTTAAAATACAATGACAGTGCTTAAGCATCGCTTTTTTAAGCTACAATAAAATTAGCTCAGCCCGCAACAAAACTCGAGTCATCTATCTAGTATATCACTAAATAACACAAAACCGTAGAACACAATAATTCCAAACATACTCTAATACTCTAATATTTATACAGAATTATTTGGTTGCTTTCTTTCACAATAAGTTTTGTTTTTTTTTAAAAAAAAAAGTATGTCTTATAAAATCCGATCAAGCTAGCTCCTTCTCTTTATCCTTTTCATCATCCTTGGTCTTTTATCCATTTTCATTTATAGGCATTAAAACAGAGGAAACAATGTAGGTTACATATTATAGATGCATATTCCAATTAACCATCCTATTATATGATTACTCTTCCTGGATGCCTTTTCCTCGTTGGATAATTAAATACTATATAAATTGAATAAAATATCAATTAAACTAATACCCAAAATATACTCGGCTCGTTCCCGCCCATTTAAAACCAGCTTACACCCACTAATAACAACTTTTACAAACGTTGATTGTAGTCCCTGTAATTTTTCAAAAAAGTTATTTTGATACTTGAAATTATTTTTTTCAAAAAGTCTTCAAATTAATTTTTTTGTGATCCTCATAATAATAATAATAAATAAATAAGTAAGCATTTCACTCGTTGTCTTAAGACTTTTTCCAATCAATTTTTTATGTTAAAATTAAGGTGTTTTTTCCTTAAATTAGCAAGGTATGAAGTGGGTATTCATATAAGAAAGCTAAGTTAGTTGTTAGGTTTTTTTTTTTTTTAATCTATACTTGTCTTGATATATACCTAGTAGAGATCCCAACATATATGTATTGAATTGGATAGAGTGGGCATCCACTTCGAATTCACACTTCGATCCATTATTATTCCTAGCTGCAACTAATGGAAGCATTGTGAAGGTTTTTTTTATGGTTTAACACTCGGATTTCTTGTCAAAAAAACAAGTAGTGCGGTAAAGATTGAGATAGTAAGGCTATTAATAGGTGTGATGGGATTATTGAGTGTTTGTGAAAGTTCTTGAGCATAGATGAAATGATTGATCGGTTGTCTAGTCGATGTACACAGGGGTTAGCTAGTGTCATGACTTATAATAAAAACAACGGTCCACCTACTAAGAGTAATGCATGGAGGCGAAGAGAGGTGACGGGGGGAGAGCAAACAGTGCTAGCAAAATGCAAATTTAGGTGGTAGGCAGATGAGTGGCAATTAATCCAAATAGACGAAGCCTTGGTGGTTTTATGCTGTGAGAGAAGTGAAGCATTGAGAGAGAGAGATTTCGAAGAGCTAGCTAGAGGGTGGTTTTTACCCTTGCAAATGGTGAGAGTAATTGGTATTTATAATGGAAGGAAGATCCCATTAATCACTGGGATTGTGCCACGTCTTGATTGGATTCGAGTTAAAAGGGACTTGGCTTTAATTATATTTTAAGCTAAACTATATACATTAACTTGCTAGCAAAAGGTAAGAGAAGTATATATTTCAAGCCAATCTAAGACTATATTTTCGTGACCATATTTAATTACCAATATAAAACTTATGTTAGCCCATCATTAGCTCGCTTGCTTTGTAGCTTAGAATCATGACAAGCAAAGAAAAATAACATGGATTAATTAGTTCATAATTAAATAATTAAATTACTTGAATAATTTTATGGTACATTGAAAAAGACTGAATTTGAGCGTGATAATATATATATACTCCATGTGATTGCCATATTTCACCTTTCACACATTAAAAAAGTGATTCATTAATATTTCATATCACCATTTTTTATTCACGCTTTTCTAAGATACTCTCTTTTTTTATTGGACGCCCCTTAAAAATTAAAACATGCAATGTTGGATTCGGTAAAATATATGACCTAATATTTTGACAAGACAATCATTTTGGAATAAACGACAAACGTTTTAGAATGGAGGGAGTAATTCATTAACAAAAGTTTGGATTTTTTTATTTAATTAGCACATTTAAGAAAGATAAAAAAAAGGGAAACTAGCACAGGTAAAACAACTTATTTTAATGCTAGATAAATATATTTTCTAGCAGATAATACAAATAAATATAAGGATAACAATTTAACCTAAACCCAATAGATACCAACACGAATCTATTCAAATGAATAGAAAATTTTTCAAATCCAATCAGGTTTGAATAAAACCTAAAACAAAAACAAAAAAAATAGATTTTGAGTTGGGCATGGATTAGTGCACTCCATTTGAACTAGAAACTTGACTTGAACATGATATAAAATAAATAAATAATTTTAAAGTTGTTTTAAAAAAATACATATATATACCGAGTTAATTATATACTAAATAATTATAAATTATAGTACTTGATTCAGGTATTGATTCGGATCGAGTTAAAGTTATTTATATCAAAAATAATATTAAAAATTAATACACGTTGGAATTGAGATTTAATTTATGAGTGCCCAAAACTCATTCGGGTTCTATTATCAAAAATCCATAACTATTCGGATTAAATTTAAACAGTTATTTTAGATTTAAATTTTAGTTATTTTAGATTTATTTTATATATATATATAATAAATCTATATATATCCATTGCAATATACGGGTAAGTAAAGAGTTGTTAAAAAAGATTTTGGGCAGGCCAAGTTGAGCCCCACTTGCTTATCTCCAACTTAAGACATGAATGATCCGTAATCAACCACGTAATTAAACCGCACTTATAATAAATTTAAAACAAAAGGTTAGGCGGCTAGAACGTGGACTGGTAGGTCCCACCTAGCGACTTTTTTGTGAATTTTATTTGGATTTTTATACCCACCACTAGGTCCCACAAGCCAACACGCGTCAAGTTTATAGTCATTTCAACACTTGTAGGTCCCACAATTTCTCAGCCCTCCTAAACACGCGTCGTTTTCTGAGCAACGTTCACATACCCTTGGGCCCACCGTTAAAGATTCGGTCTCTCAGGGAGGGACCCAGTGGGAACCGATTGGGCTTTTGTTTAGGCTTTTCGTAAAGGACTCTTAGGGGCGTGTGAATCAAACGTGATGATGGGACCACGTGTTGAGTTGTCAAGTGAAGGTCTAGTGAGAAACTTTGGGGGTTGTCCGTACAATAATTCTTCTTTTGTGGATATGTTCTGGAGCCCCATCGTTGTCGTGGGAGACGTGTCGGTACCTTCTTTGTGATTAGTAGCCTCGTATTTATGTGCTGACATGTTAGTATGGTCCATCATTTTCTGAAAATGATAGTTCCCCCCATGACTTGAGTATTTTTCTTAATTAATGCACTAATTTCATTTGATTATTAACCTATAAAATCATTAATCATTCATATGGTTGATAGAAGATGGATTTCAAAGGTAATTTATTGGTTGAATTTTTAAAAAAAGATTTTAATGTTCTAAATTTAAAAAATAATATTTTGATGTATTGGTTATCGAATTTTTATATACAAAGAATATATAATTTTTTAAATTTTAAAATGAGTTTTTATATTAATTGAAATATGTGGGATTTTCCTTTTGCATTGAAACTTGAAATTAGTGATTAGGAATTAGCTAAATGGTAAAATCTATAAAATTATAGGAATCCTTATGTGGATGGTCTAGAGATTGATAACAAGTTTAGTCACTTATTCCATTTTTACTTCCAATTTTGAGCTTTAGTGAAGAGTGTAATTTTATAATTACTTCGTGTTTAGACATTGTATTGTATCATAGGGTATGGATTAGTGCTTTCAAGAGTTTTTTTTATAGTTATTATTTTTTTAAAATGACTATTTTAAAGATAATTTTTTAAAATTTTCAAACCTAAACTTAATTTTATGATTTTATCTTGATATTTTAAAAAAATATATCTTCAATTTTATTTTTGTTAAATTATATTTTTAACGATCGTTTGAATTGTTTTTTAACCCATCAAATTAACTGGATCATATCAAATCAATTCTCACATGATTTAAATTTTTTTCTATTCAAAAATATATAAGCAATACTTGAATATTTTTTATATTTTTAAAAAAAATTGATTCATAGCGTAACACAAGCGTAACACAGTTGAATTATCTAGTCTATCTCTATAATCTTAGTAAAATACAAATCATCTATAATAGAACTACGAGATTAATAAGATTTATTTTATTTTATTTTCATTTTAAGGAAAAAAACTACGTTTTAATCCCTCAAACTTCAACAATATTTCATTTTGACCCTTATAATTTTATTTTTTTAAAGTCAATATTGGATTTTGAAGTAGTTTCATTGTGTTTGGGACCATATTTAAATAACTAATTTTGCATCTACTTAATTTTGACATCTAAATATCATAGGAAATGGAAAAAATAAACAAATAATTATATCCACATTAATTATTAAACTATAGCAAGAGTTTTTTTTTTATTATTATTATTAAGGTTATCTAAGTTTTTTAGCTATTTTTTTACCTTTGGGATTTTTTTTGTTTTTCTTTTATTTTTAATTAATTTTTTTCGTTTAGTTTATTTTGTTAATTTTTTTCTATTTAGTTATTAGACTTTCATGACACATATTTCGATTTCCAGTTAACTTTAAAGTGAATCCGAGTTGGCCAATTTTTATTATTATTACTTTCATAAATATTTTTTTAATTTAGTTTTTTTAATGTTAATTTTTTTATTATATTACTTATGGACTTTCATGACACAAATCTTGGGGGATAATTTAACATGGTTGGACGAGATTAACAAGGCGGATTTTTTCTTTTTAATTAATTTTTTTGTTTAGTTCGGTTTATTTGTAAAATTCACTTTTTTTATTTAATCCCTCAAACTTCAACAATATTTCATTTTGACCCTTTTTTAATTTTTTTTTTTTAATTATTTTTGTTTCTTAGTTTAATTTGTTAATGTTAAATTTCTTTCTATTTGGTTTTTTTTCTTTTAGAGGTTTTTTTCTTTTATTTGTTATTTTTAATTAATTTTATTTAATTAATTTAGTTTATTAATATTAAATTTTTTTCATTGTGTTCTCGCGTGCCTTTAGTTTTTTTTTTTTTTTTGACCATATTTAAATAACTAATTTTGCTTTTTTTAATTTAAATTTTAACGTTAAATTTTTTTTATTCAGTTCTCAAACTTTCATTAAGGAAATGGAAAAAATAAACAAATGCAAATTATATGCCACGTTAATTGGTTAACCCAATTAATATATTTTTTTTTTTTCATTAGTTTTTTTCCTGTTGGTTTTTTTAACTAATTTATTAAATTATCGCACTTTGATGACACAACCGATAAGGTCATGAAATCGATTGCCAGTCCGTTTTTTCTGGGTTAACCTAAGTTTAATTTATGAAATTATAATGAAATATTATTTTAACTTTGTAAAACAACAAAAACCTAATACTTTTAAATCTTAACTATTTTATAAAACCTTGCGGGGCATGTAACTAGTATAAGCTAATTGCCGTGACAAAAGATAAGGTAGAAATCATTGCCAGTCCCTCTAATTTTGAAATTTAATGAAATCAAACCTCTACAATATTTTTCTCTTAAATTGAACACACGCAAATAGGTGATTTTGAACCCTCTGTTGCCTACTTATGTTAAGTTGATGAATTTCCAGTGGAAAGTGAACATTATTTTGGCTATTTTAAACTAGTATTAAAAATAATATTTAATATAATGTATATGTTATATAATTTACTTATGTAAATTTATTATAAGAACACTTCAATGTAATATCTTTAAACATGGTTAATAGGTTAGTGTATATTAGAGAAAAGGAAAATATATTATAGTCAAAATAATTATACTATTTTTCAAAGACAAAACAGTAAATCTTTTATTTTTGGTAAAAAAAGATACTGAATTTGAACTCTTCATAAATTATTAATGATGAACTAACCACATTATTAATAATTTTAATTTTAATCAAACACAAACATTACATTCTCAATAATTATCAAGTGTCAGGCCTGTTTGGGAGTGTGGTTGTGATTGCGGTTCAAAGTTCTTTTCGCTTAAAAATGCATCAAACTGATGTTTTTTTATTTTTAAAAAATTATTTTTGAGATCAGCACATCAAAACAATTCGAAAACATAAAAAAAAATTAACAAAAAAATTTTTTCTTTTTAATTTTTAAAAACACAAATTAGCCTACATTTTCAAACAGAGCCTCTGTCTTTCAAAGACAGCATGTTGAGAAATATGTGTTAAGAGGTGAAATCATAACATTTTAGGAATGAAAGTGAAAGAATCTAAAAGTTTAAGGACCAAATTATAAAAGGAAAAGTTGGAAAAACACAACTCTAAAGCCATAACTTCTGAGTGGGGGTGGGGGGGTATCACTTTGAGGACTAAAGTGTTTATACTTGTATCAAAGTCAACAAATTCCCTTGTTGTTTTTTTTCTACTTTGAACCCCTTTTATATTTGACACAACATATATGCCCTTCACTCTATACAAGTGGTCTCAGAATGGGATTCAGACAAGCAAATTGATTCAAATTAACATACGACTTGGATTGCTAGTTACATTCGAATTTTTCTCCTTTTCTTTTCCGTAAATGAGTTTAGATAACCACGAATCAGCCCCTTTTTCACATTATTTCTTAAAATACTTTTTTATCCGAAAAATAACAAATAAATACACTTATAGAATCAAATAGTTGAAAAAAAATAAGTTGCAAGTTCTGATTTTTTGATTGAATTGTAAATCAATTCATTGAATTGATTGGATCAAACTAAATTGATTATAAATTAAATTATTTTTTTTGCTTGATTTAAACCGAAAAACGAGTCGATAAAGTTCTAAGTCAACCGGTTAGGAAAAATGAAGTTCAAGTATCTTTCATGTTCTACCATTGAAGGAGAAGTATTCCTAAATCCATACAAATCAAATAATTTCACATTCCATAGGTCACAATTGCAGCGTAGATATTATTCTATAGAATTTATGAGACTGACCCAGTCAAACAAGTGACAGTTCATTTGTCATCACCATGCCTGCATGCCCCCCTCCAAAGTTTAAGATGTCCAGGTAGACTTAAGTTTCATGAACTTTGGCTTTATTGTATTTTTCTTGATCAAATCGAACTCCCAGGATTATGTTGCCACGGTTGGACGAGAATCACCTTGGAACAGCTGGAGCAATTCGTCCATCCATGTGGCTTGAACATTACACGTACCGGCTATTTACTTTTATTATTATTATTATTATTATTATCATATTTTTAATATTATGATAGCTTTTATTTTTTAAGATGTTTTTCAATTATTTTTTATCTTAAAAGATATTAAGTCTATTTTTTTAAATGATTTTAATGTAATGATATTAAAAATTATTTTAATACATTTTTAGTTTAAAAATACTATATCTTAAATTTAAATTGAAAAAAAATGAAGGGGAGTGAAGCGTATTTGCCAGCTAGGCTCATCTCTTAAATTTGGACCTGCTAATTACTAGCGTTACAAATTTTGGTGCTATGAAACAAGGCCTGGGCTTACTTCAAAACAAGTAATCACAGCTTAAGTACTCATTGATAATTGAGATTAAGGCCCATATCAGAACGATTTGTCCATGAAATGAAATCCTGACTTTGCTTTGAAGAAAAGAAACAAATCAATCCAGATCGGTACCTTATTTTTTGTTCTTTTTTTTTACATTTTCTATGCTTTATTCTCTACTATTATGAAATGGGAAGAGTTTGTCCAATAATTATAAGATATTGCTTTTAAAATTATTTTTTGTTTGAAAATATATTAAAATAATATTTTTTATTTTAAAAAAATTATTTTGATATTAGCACATAATCTGAAAATACTAAAAAAATAATTTAAAACAAAAAAATAAAAAAAATACTTATAAAATATGAAAACAAATAGACTAATATTAATACAGGAAGTTTTGTACAACCTTGAGACAGTCTCAAGTCTCTCAACCCTCTCATTCTGGGCTTCATTATTCTCAAAAGCTTTCTTCCTTTGAACCTAAAAAAATTTAATTTTGTCAATAATTTTGGTATCAAGCTATGGGTTAGGGAGCGGGGTGCTTTAACAGTTTTGGGTTTCCATTCTAATCTAATGGCGAGGATGAGCTTGCCCCTTTGACTTCACTAATTAGGCATCAGATCTGAACCAGAAGTGTTCGAGCTACCCTTTTCAGTTTTATGGCTATTGTAGTATTGGACCTTGAGAATCAGTTTGCATGTTAAGGCCCATGACAATCCGAAGCCTAAAACCTACTTATATCAGACTCCAAGGAGCCTTATCAGCATCGTATACGTACACTCATGCATACGTATACGTGTACGTACATGTACGTATGTTGTATACAAACACAAGTACGTGTTGAAGAGAATCATTCAGCACCTAATATTATCGTCACAGCTGCAAACTATAAAAGGGGCAATTGCTTTCGCATACATTTCAAGTATTGATTCTTCTATTTCTATCATAATAATGGCTACATGGTTTCATTGATTACCTCTAGAAATTCTTATTTCTTGAGTATTTAGAGATTAATTGTTGGTGTAATTTGTAAATAAATAGAGATAAAAAAAAAGATTGTTTATCTCATAATGAAAAGAAACATTCCCTCCTAAATGTTTATAAGTATTGGTTTCTATCGTGTAGTAAATTGAGTGAAAGTCACAATGGATGAACTTTTCTGGTGGGTTTTTGAATGCTATTATATGGATATTTATAATATTAAAAGATAACACTTGGCTACTTAGAACTTGAGATTTAATATGTCAGTGAGATTAATTTGTTTTTTGAAGTAATTTCTTTGATTTTCATAATTAATTTTGATATTTGTTACTGTTAAAATAAAACTAAATAGCAGTTATTCAGTTTAACTTAAAACATAATTGTTGTATTAACAAATATAATATTTCAAGTCTAATAAATATATTAATACACATATAACATCCATATAAAAAAATGTATTTTCTTTTCTTAGTTTTTTTTTTTTCTCATTCTTTTAAAGGTTTAGAAAGTTTAGTTGTATTCTAAAAATATTATTTTTGTATGAAATAGATAAATACCTTAAAAATAACGTTTCATGCTTCTAAACTAACTCTTTAATTGTTTTTATATTAAACAGTTTATTTATACTGATTCCATGTTCTAATTTCATTATTGATTTTCTTATGTTTATGTTTGATCAGTCAAACTTATGTTTTATCAGTCAACCTCAGTTTATATACATGCAATGCATGATGACAAAGAAAAAGAAAATTAAGTGCGATATTTAAAAAAAGAAAATTATTATTTTTTTGTTGGAAATGTATATATATAAATGACTTGTTTAAAACCAAATCAATAAAAAAAAAAAAACTTTAGCTTTTACGCACAGAAACTAAATTGGATTTACAAAGATGGTGTGATAATAGCTAGTGGGCCAGCATTAAAAACACTAATTACTTGATAACTCTCAACTTTTTGCTCATAAGAATGGATCAGCGATGATTAAAAGTAATCACTCTGTTTTGATTCAACGTGGAGTCCACTCAAAATTCAGTCGGCTTGTGAAAACCACAATTGGGATACGTTAGTATTTATTTCACCACTCTTGTCCTCTTCCCCTCTTTATCAAATCACGGTTGAAATCATCTTTTTTATTATTATTATTTTTAAAATTATTTTTTTAATATTTTTAAATTATTTTGATATGGTGATATTAAAAATAATTTTTAAAAAATAAAAAAAATTATTATTTTGATATATTTCTGAGTAAAAAACACTTTAAATCATTACCACTACCTTACTCTCAAACAAATATACTTTTTTATTTCATGTTGCATTGATTTTAGAAGTGTCATTAAACTTGGTTTGGTATAATAATTTAATCAGATAATCTATTAAACTTAATTTAAGTTAAATTTTAAATTAAATCGAACGAGAATTAAGTCCATCCACAAGATGTAATCAATCTCATAAAAACCTTGTTTAATATTTAAAAAATAAATAAAACAATGCTATTTTAATTTCTTATTAAAAAATTTGGAACAAATTCTTTCTTATGGACTCGATTGATTGAGGATAATCCATTTACCTTCCAAAGAAACCTGTTCATGTCCATGAAAAAATCCATCTACGTGGCTTGGAAAGAATGATTGATTTGGCGGCCACAGCAAGACCGTGTTTGACACGTTTTATTCCAATATCATTGTACTGGTGTCTCTTCAACAATTAATACATGTCTGCTGTCCATTTTTTACTTTGACCTTGGATAGTATCCGTTTTGCGTGCCATTATTTGAAATCTCTCAAGATAACCTGCAAGAACTCTCTCATCGGCAAACACAATCAGAGTCCATCATGTCCGTGAAAAATCATGTAATTTTTTTTAGTGTAATACTAGCGTTCCAGGAGGAAAAGGACTTGTCTTTTTCCGTGGGCTTGATGCAGCCCACATATCTTTGCTATAATGCTGCATGATTGCCTCTCCAATATCGGTTAACAAGGCCAATTCTCCGGTGTGAAAATGGTGTTTTAAAGTGATTTTTGAATTGTTTTTTATTAAAAATAATGTTTATAATTTTTTTTTATAGTTTTAATGTATTATATCAGGAACAAAAAAAAATATCTAAAAAAACATTATCCAACACGCTACCAAACACAATAGCATGATTTGCAGATTGGATAAGCATCAATTTTGTACCAATTAATTAAGGGCTAGCTGACACGTACAATGCAAGAAAGGAGCATTTAAGTGGGCAATTGATAACCACAAGTTGCAATCTTTTGTCATATCAAGCTAAGATCCGCTGCATATCTGACTATCAGTTATCATTTGGCCACAGTCTTTCAGTTGCACTAAAATAGCCGCTCAATGGCTCAGAGCCATTCATAACATTTCAATCCTACCCCATTTTCGCATTTCTTTTTTCCAGCACATTAAGCAATCGTCCGGTGCAAATTATATTTTTAAAAAATTATTTTTTTAGATTAAAATTTAATATGATTTATATATTTAGGGTCGTTTTGATGTGGTGATATTAAAAAATAAAAAAAATTATTGGCATGCATTTCAACACAAAAAATTATTTAAAAAACAACTGTTACCACACTGTTAAACATGTTCTAAATTGATTTTATCAAACTCTGAGTGTTTTTTCAAAAATAGCCGGGTGGTTAAAAAATATATCCAAAATAGTATAATTATAAAAAAAATAGCTTATTTCTAAAATAACATGAGCATTTCAACATCTTGAGATCAAGCACGTGTTACTTGAGCATCTTATGGTCGCGGATATGCAACTTCCATGTTCTATAAACTACAAGTAAGTTGTTTCTATTTTTAAGGGCTGGAAGTGTAAAGTATGTATTGTAATGAATTTATATAAGTTAGATCCTCGTATATGATGTGGTTTTAAATCTTTTGACTACCAATAAAATTCACATAGGTTAGGTTTAGCACCTATATGTTTACAAGTTAAGTTGTTATATTTTGACCAATCTTTAAAAATATGATGTCTGATAAGGACATTGTTTGAAAGATAAGAAAACAAGGTAAGAACAGATTATAAGATATATATATATATATATATATATATATATATATATATATATATATATATATATATGCCTTGTAAATGTTTGACCTAATCCAGAAATTAAAAGTTAAATAACTCTTTAAAGTCTTTGGGATAAAATCTATCCAGCATGATAACTAGATTTGTTTTTTTTTTTTTTTGAATGATTTCATAAATGTGAATTAATGAATTTTGCACATACATACAAGTGAATATAAGTATCTATGGAAAAGAAAGTGAAATTAAAGCATAAACTAACTAATAAGAAAAATATAATTAAAAATATGAAAATTTCAAACAAAAAAACTACAATGTGAAAGAAAATAAAAGAAAGCTACAACTAAACACAACCAAGAAATTGATATACACAAAGGGAATATTTCGTCGATGTAAACGCTCTATTTTTTCAGCATAAAATCACCAATAGATTTACCAATAGAAACATGTTGTCAGCAAGTGTCTCATCTCAAATGTCATATTTGTCAGTCATTTCGTTGGTTATTCTTATACTGGCAAATACATCAATGAATTATTGTCGTTGGTGATTAAAATAGGCGTCAATTATTTCCTGTCAGCATGTACTTTGGTGAATACTACCGGTGGATATATTTGTTGGTAATATATCGTATGTCACTGATGGATTGGCCGACAAAATCACCGACAAAAATTTTATGTCGGTGAATCCATCATTGTACATCAAAACAATTCACAGCTCTCAATAATTCTCCGGAAAAGATGATCCTATATGATCAACAAAATCATTGACAGATTTTTTATATTCGCCAGTGTTTTAGTAAAAAAAATTTAATGCTATCAAATAATTTCATATTAAATAACATTAAACAACTAATTTAAAACGAAGATTATATAATTAATTTAACTGTAAAACTCAATTACAAATGTCTATATATATAAGAAGCTGGCATTGCAGGTGAAGGGGGCGGAAAATCTCATAAAGATCCATAAAGGGAAGGATAATTACTGGACAGGTTTGTCATTGGCTCCTCTCATTGCTTCCTACTTTGTTCTTTATACTTTGCCTCTATTTCAGCCCTTGGAGCACTAATTTGATGTTCAACCCACTCCTCAATGGCTAATGCCAGCTAACTCAAGCTGAATTTTAAGGTGCCTACGGTTAAGATATTACAACTCGACCTCATATCTAGGTCATAGTTATAAAGATAGTGTAAACCAGACTTCTATTGAGTCCACTAGTTTCTTCAGCCTCCACCTACAACTTCATATCGTGTTTTGGATGGGTTGTTGGGTCCTTCCCTTTTTTGGCATGAATGCCAACGGTATATTGTTCCCAAATAAAAAAAACAAGTCAAAGATATGGATAAAAAAACATTAGTTCAAATAATATACAAAAGGTTTTAAAGTTTACTTATAATAAACACCTCAACTCGTCTGTCCAGGAAGTAGTGCACTACTTTGTGTGTATTCTCCCTCTATATACGTGTTTTCATGTATAACTTCATCAAAGTTGGCTCGCGTCTAAGCTATGCAACCTACAAAATAATCATTAGTTAAACAATATCACAAATAATAATACCATTTTAAAAATAAATACTTAAAAATATATTTTGCTCTTATTAAGCACTTTGCATTGTTAGTAAAAGAAAGCGACCTACTGATATGCTTGCTAATGAAACTGTGAGTCTTTTTATTTTTATTTGAGGACTCACTATGTGACCGCCTCATGAAAACCTTTGATTTCAAGAACTATTGATATGTCTTTCAATTACTCTCAATGTATGCAGAGGTCTAAAATTCTTTTATACCTCAAAGTCATTTGACTCAGCTCTTTTCTTAGTGTAGGTGTGCGTGTCTTACCAGAAATAACACAACTTGGTTTAGAAGTTCATTAAAAAAATATATAAAATCAAAGAGATTATAATTTTACCAAAAAAATATAAACTTAAAACGTTCAAACTCACCTAGTTGCACTATGATTTTTTCAAACTCGCCTGGCAACCTTAGAGTTTGCAGCATCCCACAAGAATTCTTTCTTCTAATAATTTGAATAAAATAATTAGTTTAGAAATTTAAAAATAAATGAATATTAACTAAAAGTATAAATTATATATGTATTAACCTTAAACTTACCCCCACGTAGCCTTAACCACAAGCATCTATTTTAGATGATCTCTAAGCTGGCACTACTGAAATAGAGGCACTCCCATCAATGTTTTCATCATCAATGTTATCATTCATGTAGCTTTCATATTTATGAACATGAAAATCAATTAATTAAATCAAAACTATATATCTAATATCCTGAAATTTTCCACAATCACACGTGAAAATTCGGGTAAATGTTTTTTTTGAAACGCAACCACATCAATCATATATGGAACTCATTCCTCATCCAAATAATTAAAATGACATAATACAAATTTAATGCTACCTCACATAAAATATATGTAACTAAATTAAATTCAACATGGTAATAAATTCCTTCATTTACAAAAGTAACTAAATTAAATCCATCATAATATTTAAATTCTTTCATTACATTACTTTAACAATTCAAATAAAATACCTTAAGGCATAACAAAAGAATGCAATATAATTGTAAATTATATTCCTTTCCAAAATTACATGTTAATGTTATCATGATTACATGTATTAATCTTATACAAAAAATAAGGTCTCAAATCTACTAAGTCTTGTCAGGTGGTGCCAAACCTGAAAAATAATTTAATATTACGATAAATTAATTTGCATGAAAAATAAAATGACAACATAACAAATACCAATTTAATCAAATTATTATTCCCATTTATATTTAAGTTATTGAATAACTTAATTCGTTTCCTTCACAAACTAAGAGAATTCTTACGACCCAACCTTAGTTGACAACCCCCAATTCGAGTTACAACACTCACCGCCTAGACCAAGACACATTCCTAAAAACTGAGGAATCCATCCAACCACCCAGAACAAGGCACCAATCCCATCACACATGGTAAATTGGTCATCTCGCACTAGTCCCATCATATAGGACAAACTAGTCAACGCAACCCCAAACAGGGCATCGGTCCCATCAAACAGCGAAAATTGGCTAATGCATAAACAAAATAATTATACAATTGGACAGTAAAAGAAATTTATCTAACATGTATCCAAACAATTCTGAATAGAATTTAAATAGCGAGGTACCAAACACCTACATGAAGTCTAGGCACAGTACACAGGATCATATCTCGGTGTTCCCTCGACAACCTCTCTTGTATCAGCAACCCACCATTAATTTTTCATACGGTATCTTATCTTTCAAGCACAATTTATTTCGTTAAATTAACCACCTTGATTAATTTTTTAATTTTTAAAAAAAATACATGTTTCCTTTAAATCTTAGTTAACTATCTCATGACCAGAAGTCAATAATCAATCTAACACGATTCCTATACCCAACATTCAATAATTAAAATCCACTAAGAAAAATCCATAATTTTCTCTCTATTTGGCCTAAACGTCAAATGCATACAAGGAAAAATTTGGATTTCCTTACCTCTTCTTCTTAACCTTTAAGAACCATTTTTTTTCAAAGCTATAAACCTCACTAATTCACCCTAAACTTGTGTTTCATCCTCCATGAACCACTCTTAACACCTTAATCTATCCTCCCATAAGTGTTTTAGTAAGATTTTTCAAGCAAAAAATGGAAGAAAACCCTCCCCTCCTCTTGCTGAAAACAGTCTCTTATAAGCTGAAATTTTGTTATAAAAAGAAGATACATTTTAGGAGATTTGACACGATCAAAGAGTTGATGTCTTATCCCAAATGCAGGAGTGTCACAGTAATAAATAACTCGGCAAGACCGGGGTCGAACCACAGGGAGGTGAACTATATAAATTATAATTAATAATAATAATAATAATAATAATAATAATAATAATAATAATGAAAACAATGATGAAAACAATAATGAAGATGATGAGTTAAAGAGGACTTTGAGATGTAAGATAAATGTAAAGATTAAACAATGATAAAAACAAATGTCAAGGTTAGAGGATCCACTAATAGTATTAGAGATAAGTAAAGTATAAACTCTTTATAAATTATCAACATAATCATATTAATCATCTTATTTACCTAACACCATACTTATAAATTTTATCAGGTATTCATGATGCTAACTTATGTTGACAACAAATCAAGTTCCTCTCATAATAACGATGTCGGCCGAAGACTATGAAGGATCAAGTATTTGATGTACCAAGTGTTATACAACACAAATCTAGATTAACTATTTAACAAGCAAGGTATTAAGAATTAATAAGATAAAAATGATAAGACAAGTTAATAGCAAACTTTCTTGGATATAAACATTAAAGTCCATGTTGGGTTTATATTATACTTATCCTAACACCATTAGTGAAACCTTGTTACCTTGACATAATTAACTTAGCTAGACATTATATAGAAGAAAAACATAAATAAACAATATAAGAATATAAACATGATATAAGTTAACTAAGTATAGTAAAGGAAATGAAAAGCATGAACAAGAGATTAATGAAAATAAAACTTAAGCATTACAACAATAAAGAGAGAGCAAGAACATGATCTTGATCTTAGAACCAATATTGCTAAATGAATGGCAAATGCCTCCTTTTATAGGCTAAAATTCAGAACTATTCATTTGGTAATTGATTATTGATGTAGTGGCCAACTATTGATTTAGTGGACTTGGTGGACAGCAGCACTCAAGCACTTTGGCTGGATGAAATGACATTGATCCATTCAGAATTTGGCAAAGTGTTCTTCATGAAAGTTGTTGGAAATCATCTTATCTTTCCACCCATAACATTTCGAAGCATTTGGATCACTAGAGCTTGAGATATGGCTAAAATACTGAGTAGTGTTGTTGGTGAACGTGGTGGATAGACCTCAAGCTCTTGTCTGGATGAAATGTCATTGTTACCATCCGAATTGGAGAAAATATTCTTTATGACAGTTGTTGGAAATTGTCTTTTCCTTCCACCCACCAAATTTCACGTCATTTGGTCTTCAAGGAACTCCAGATATGGGTAAAATTCTAAGTAGTGTTTGGGTTGGATTACAGGACAGATTCTGACTTCTTTTTTGTGGCCAAACTTTGAATTTGAAAACGGTAGATTTGGGTCTTACACTATTCATGAACATTATAGGCCTATTTCTTAGCTTTCCATCCATATTAAGTAAACTAAAATCCAAGATCTACAGCTCCAGATATGACCCAATAACTGAACAGTGTTCCAATTTGAATTGAATCAGCATCTCCTTTCTAAGTTTAGTCGTTTCTTTGTCCTTTCACTTTCAATAGTTAATCATATCAATCAATCCTTTGAATTGTGAGATATGCCTGCATTTAAAATGAACATTTACCATAAATTAAAGCTATTTTATATTATCAGATCTGTTATTATAAAACATGCTCTAGTTAAGGAGTTATTAATACTTCAAGTGCAAAATGATGATATAAAATCTTGATAAAAATACACTTTTAAGTACTAATCAAGATTCCACACAAAAGTTTAGCTAAATCTAACAGTTATGCTAAAAGTTACACATTTTAGCGTAAAACTGGTTAGTTTGTGATTTTTCATCAAAAATCTGAATTTCCTTATTTCATTCTTGCATAAAATCATACTAATTATTTTACTCAATTCTTGAGACCATTTTATTATCTCAAATATATTTATTTTGTATTTTTATGATTTATTTCCTTTACGAACTTATTATTGTTCCCTAATAAAGTTACCGATTTTTAACCGGTGCTTACACTAACACTTTTCATACAATTCTTTCATAAGTTTTATTATTCATTTTCACTATAATTCTGAAGAATTATTTTCTCATTCTTGAGACATATTTATTTTAATTTTTTTATTCTTTTATATGTCGAGACCGATTACGAATTTCATTGTCATTGTCAATTTTAAACTAAAATTTATAATTCTAATTTTAACTTCAATAGTACCTTTTAAATTCATTCGTGAAGGTCATTCCTTCCATTACACGCCTCACAGTTAAATGTGTGTGTGTGTGTATTTGTCATTTATCCATTTTCTTTTCATCCCAAGTTTCTATTGCTCGTAAAGTTATTTATTACCTTTGTCCCTATGTTTGTAGGGGTTTACAATATAAACACGTAATCATTAAGTTAATGTTATGTTTGAATATTAAAAAAAAAGTTGCTTATATGCTTAGATATGACTTCCATTCTGTTATTAACTTACCAAAATAAAGATATCTGGCAAATAGAATGTCAAATCCACTACTCGTATTCAATAAGCCTGCATCTTTATTATGTGCATTAGGTGACTCTTCATTATTGGCACATAAATTTATTGTAGGCTTCGAACACTATTGCTTGAAAATGCACAACCGCTCTGTTTCGACCCTAAATGTTTCCTCGGTATCTGAACAATATAACTAAATAATAAAATTATTCAATTAAATTCTCAATCCATGGTTTATGGTATTTTGTTTTAGTGCATTTATCCATTAATAACAAAATTTTAGCAGCACCTCTCTTATATGAGACCTTACCTAATTTTTTAAAAAAAAATACAGACAACTATATACAATGAACCAAATCATTTTTCACAAGCATAACCACAATCGTGATTAACCTATATTTTAGTAATGATCATTTTGCATATGGACTTGCTTGTTTGTATTTATAGGAAAACAAAACAAAATGAAATAATAAACATGAGAGACTTCATAAATCACATGACAAGTGATTCAAAAGTCTAAATTATATAAAATGATGGTTCAAATTAGATGAAAATAAAAATTAAAAAAAAAATCAACAAGAATACCATACCAAGTTTTTAAAGTGTCAATATAACCTTTACATAATTAAATCAACAACAATTTCTACTTCCAATAAAACCCACCCTCTTGAATACATATAACAACCCATTTTATTTATAATCATTATGAAAACCTAAAACAGAAAACAAAAGAGAAATATTATCTTAATTTAGTAATTAAAACAACATCATAGTTCATATGCTATATGTGAAATGAAAAAAAAAATATAGAAAATTAAAGAAGAGTAATAGAAGAAGACAAACCTTAAAAAATATCTGAAAGAGAGAGTGTTATGTCATTGTTTAGAGGCGAGAGAGCATCAGCGCCATAGATTGTAGAGAGAAAGAAAACATTGGTCGTCTAGTTAAGAGAGAGGAAAAGGAGAGATGGGCTGGAAAATGAAGATTTTAAAGGAAATAAGGGAAATCTAGGGATTGCCTTGATATATCTGGGTTTAAAATCACTAATAAAATTTTCCATCAATGAGTTTGTCAATCATTAACCACGATAGCATATCACCGATGGACTTGTCAAAGAACCAACTTAACCCTCTCTCAATTTGTTTCCAGTCTTGCCAAACAATTTTCTCTCAAAGATCTTGGTAACTTGTCCTACTTCTTGGGTGTTGAGGTTATTTCTCACAAATATGGCCTCCTACTTTCCCAATGCAGGTACATCACTAACCTGCTCACTCGTTTGCACATGCATGAAGCCAAACCAGTTCTCACACCTCTCCCAAGCACTGCCTCTGCTGTTTCTTTAAAGTCAGGCTCACCTATCCCTGATCCAACCATTTATCGTGAAGTTGTCGCAGTCTTCAATACCTATCTCTTACATGACCGGATGTGTCGTTCGCAGTCAACAAATTGTCTCAGTTCATACACATTCCAACTGATACACACTGGATTCTTGTCAATCGTATTCTATGTTATCTCCTTGGTACACTTAACAAGGGTCTTCTTCTGCGCCGTGACTCCCCCTGTTCTCTTCATGCTTTTGCTGACAAGCTTCATGCTTTTTTGGATGCTGATTGGGAAAGTAACAAGGATGATTATTCCTCAACCAGTGCCTATCTAGTCTATCTTAGGTGTAACCTAATTTCTTGGAGTTCAAAGAAACAAAGGGCCATTGATAAGTCCTCTACAGAGGCCAAGTATCGCTCAGTTGCAGCCACTGCTGCTAAATTAAGTTGGGTATGTTCGCTCATTCAAGAACTAAGTGTTGCTCTTCCCTCTTCTCCTGTCATCTACTGTGACAATGTGGGAGTAACTCAGTTAAGTTCCAATCCCATCTTTCACTCTCGTATGAAGCATGTTGTAGTGGATTATCATTTCATTCGTGACCAAGTTCAATCTGGTAGGCTTTGTGTCGCTCATATTTCTTCTGCTGACTAGCTAGCTGATCTTCTAACCAAGCCATTGTCCACCTCTCAGTTTCAGTTCTTTCGTGACTAGATTGGCCTCTATGATCATGGCCTATCTTGAGGGGGCATGATAACAAACATATTTCCATGTACAACTGTAACTACAACAGCTATGTCTAGGACTTTGTTATTTACATGACTCTAGTCACGTTGGTTGAGCTGATAAGCTCTCAGGTTGTAATTCCTTACGAGTCGGTCTTCCTGCTAAATAGGAGAAGTTGGTCAACATTTGTAACTATATATATATCTTCAATTAATGAAAACATATTCTTCTAAAAAAATTTTTAGAGAATAATATAAATCATATCTTAGGACCTCACCTAACAGCTTAAATTATTGAGTTGAGTTGGTTCTTTGACAGGACTCACCAATAAAAAATTTTGAAATCTTTTGTAAGCCCTTATATTCACCAATGAGTTTTCATATGATAGTATTTCCGTTAGCAAACCCAAACAAAATTTCTTCCCCAAACTCTCTGAAATTGTTTGATAATTTTAGAGTTAGTTAGTGATTATATTGGTGAGTACAATATAATTGATGGATTTAAATCTATCGGTAAACCCTAGTTCCAACTCCATGAATTTTTCCCTAAACTTTCTATAATTATCTGATGATTTTAGAGTTTGTCGATGAGTATAATATAACCAATGAATTTAAATTCATCGGTGAACCTGCTAGTTGATCCCAATTCCATGAATTCTTCTCCAAAATCTCATAATTCTTTGACTACTTTAACATCATTGGTGATTCCATTAATGAAGTTAAATCATTGATGGAATCACCGACAAGCACAAACATAAATTATAACTTTTTTTCATTTTCACCGGTAATTTTTTTGGTGAAGTAACAAAATGTATTTTTTTTCCCATATTTGTTATAACTCTTATCCAACCTAGCAGCTACATTCATGAATTATGAAAAAAGCAACTCATTTAAAACCATATTATTCGACAATAAATGCTTGATAAATATACAAAATAAAATGATTTATACATGATAATAAATATCTTAATTGCATAATGACGTTTTACATCTAGAATCAGATCAAATCTCATGTTTAATTTAAGTCCTCATCATTTTAAGTTTCATCACTTCATGTCTATCGTCTTTTTTATTAAACTAAAGTTGTTTGATTCCTTCATCTTCATTAATTTTGGAAGCAAAATTTGATCTTGACTCTTTGAGACATGACTCCTAAGTTTAGTTTTCATAGTAGATAACCAATCAACTCTCTTATAATCCTTTCTAAAGTGATGAGTGTATCTGTAATACACTTATTGGCATTGTTTAGCAAATACAAAAACATCATTAATGTTGTTAAGTCTACCTTTTTTATTAACCTCGACCAAACCATGGTGAAGATCTACTCTAATTCCTTTATTGGTATCATACCAATAACATTTGAATAAAAAGATTGTATTTTACGCTCTATGATATTACAATTCAATTACCTATTCTAACTTATCATAATAAATAACTTCAAATTCATTGAAAATTGGTATCCTAACACAACCCTACTATTATAGGTATTTTTACCCTCTCTATAATTTTCAATATGAAAAGACATATGCATTGATGATGTACTCGTTATAATATTGGGTTTTTATTCAAGACCCAAAGATAGTAATTTCAATATTTCCTTTTATGTTGTACACCTAGTTGAAGATAACTATCATTAACGATCATAATTTGTTTTTTAAGAAAATGTATTCTTAAAATATTTAAAAATTATTACATACTTATGTTTTAAACTACGTGACGAATTGTTCATTTTATATTTGAAAAATTCAAGCTTCAGTAATATAGTGATTTTAGAATAACAAAAATTAACGGTGTTGCTTATAAGGAAGTTAATGAAAATTTTGTCTAAATGAGAATACAAGAGAAAATAATTTAAGACTGCAAAATTGTAAAAATAACTTACTAAATAAAATATCTCAATTCATTGCAGTTAAATAGCATATAATTATGTGTTTGTCTAAATTCAATGTCTATCAAATATCTTTTTAAAACTGCATTCTTCAACATTTGTTGACTAAGATGAAAAATTATTGAAAAACTCTCACTGAAGGTATTTCACCACCACTATCATGTCTTGGGACACGGTTGATTTTTATTCTTGTGTGAGGCTCAAAATAATATGATATAAATATTAAAATCTCTTCAACAATATAAGCTTTGTATATTGAAGCTTCAACATGGAAGTCATGACTCTTCATTCTATATAATCTGCATTCATCCAAATTCATCTATCTAGCTATGTTTGAAGCATATCTATCAAGAAATTGCAAAATCTTAAACCATTAGTATACAAGAGATTGTGATTTTTTATCTATAGCAAAGGTGGCTTTGGGCTTTTACAACACGTGCCTTATCATTAACCAACTTCATATTCCAACGATCACAAAAAAAAAGTTATATACATTCTAGCTTTAATGTTATTCTTTGTTTTTCCCTTTATATAAATAACCTTGTTAAAAATATCTCCAAACGTGTTCTTCTTGATATGCATGACATTTAAATTATGATAAAGAAAGTTAGTCTCCCAAAAAATACTCTGCTTTACCCAATTATAGGTCACACCGAACCCAGAAAACTTCTACTAACTAAATTGAAAACCAAATATAATATCCTCATATTGTGAGACTACATTATACAATTCTTCACCTGACAATACTGGTAGTGCAACATCTTATTCTCATGCGTACACCAACCAAGACTTATATTTTATCGTTCCATTGAAAACTAAAAATGCACCTTATTAAACTGCTTTCAAGTTTCACCATTAGATGAGTGCACCATAACTTCATCATTTGCATCATATAAATGATGTTATGTCATGTGCTCAGCTATCTGCAAAGATATAAATAACCTTTAAAGCCTATAAGTGATTGGAAAGTATCTCAGTTTCTTGTATGCAACAAGTGTCCTTCCCTACTAGTATTAGGTTTATATTAATTATGCCCACATGTTTTGCATTCAGTTATATTTACTTCTCACTATACTACAACATGCAAAAATTTAAGCATCTATCAATTTTTTGGCATTCTAAGTTAAGAGGTTTCATTATGAATTTTACGGTATAGAAATTCTCTTTTAACTTATTCCCTTTAAGGCCCCGTTTGTTTGCTAGAAAGTAGTTTCCTTTTGGAAAGTGAATTCCGGGGAAAGTGAATTCCAGGAAAGTAAATTCCGGGAAAGTATTTTCCGATGTTTGGTAGTGTAATGGAAAATAAGTTGGAAAACACTTTCCAGTGTTTGGTTATGTCATGGAAAATGAGCTGGAAAATAACTTATTAATGTTTTATTTTTCTCAAGTTTATTAAAATAATGAGGAACAAATCTTACAAATTAAAAAGTTGAATGAGAATAAAATTGAAAAAAATATAATTTCATAAATTATCTCAAATAAAATAAATAATAATCAAAATAAAGAGACAAATCTAAAAAGTTAAAAAAAAAAAAAGTGAATAAATTAAAATAATAATAATTAACATTTCATAAATTATTTCAAATAAAATAAGTAACAATCAAAAGAATAAGAATCAAATTTGATAGATAAAAAATTTCAAAAAAAAATGAAAGGAAAAAGCAAATAGCAATTATAAAAATAAGGACCAAAATTAATATAAAAATTAAATTTTAAGAGATGCAATTGAAAAATAAATATACAAAACAAATTATATATAGCAATCAAAAGTTTGAGGATCAAATTTAATATAATCACAAATAATGACATTTCTAAATTTTTCACAACTTAGGAAAGTGTTTTTCCGCCCAAATTTTTCAGGAAAACACTTTCGAAAACCAAGCCAAATTTTCCTTTTGGAAAGTGTTTTCCGTTGACCAACTTTTCTAATGGCAAACAAACACAAGAAAGTTTGGAAAGTGGTTTCCGGACCAAAACACGCCAAAGGGAAAACACTTTTCCGGAAACTAAACCAAATTTTTCTTTGACTCGAAAGTGTTTTTTGGGAAAGTGTTTTCCGTTGGCCGAAAGTGTTCTCCGTGTGGCGAAAAGTGGTTTTTGACCAACTTTCCTAATAGCAAATAAACACAGGAAAGTTTGGAAAGTGGTTTTCCGGAAAGTGAATTCCGGGAAACAAACATGGCCTAAATAAAATGTTTTTTGCCCATTTGATGATGCTATCACAATTGGCCTAACTCATACAATAATATGACTTAATAGTAAACATTCGTGCAATGGCTACAATTTAATATGATTTGTGCACCTATTCTATAATGATTCATCGGAATATTTTAAAAGTTTTAAGAACCTAACTGCATATATATTTGGTTCTTTATCTACATATGAACCTTCACCTGAATTATCATGATTTATTCTTTTTGCATCCATTTCCATACTCATATAATTATTACTATTATCATCTACAACTTCATGTAGGCTGCTAGAACTAGATGTTAATTCAACAATCCTTTATAACATGGTCCCATAAAGAACATTGGGTAATTCAAGTGCAAACCAACATAAGTATTTCTCAACTAACCTTTTTTTTAGAATATGTATCGTCGCAACATATGATTTATGAAACTTTTTGTTTTTACACTTTACACATAAACATCTAATTCCACCTCCACTAATATTCCCCGTATTTAAATATGAAAAATTAATAAAAACCCTTAACCATTTTACAATAATTTTTCATATACAACTCTTGGGGTGAATCTCGATATATTTAAAAACGATCATCTATTACTTAGAAAATCTATATAGAATATTGATGACAATATTTATTAATAATATACAATCAATTCAAGACTCAACTTTGGTAAATTGAAAATGAATTCACAATCTAATAACCAATTATATTTTTTATACAAAAAATTTAATGATACATCAAAATATTAACTAAATAAATCCAATTAACAACAAGTGATCGGTGCCCAACTAATTATCTATTATTTATTCAATTCAAACATATTTAATATAAATTAATACCATTTAATTGCTATCAATTCCGTAAAAAATCAATTTCCCTAAAATTTCCAACATAAAAATAAAATTGACGTAATATGATTGTTAACCATTAAATAACCTATCATTGTTTTTTAGTATAAAACACATAAGTCATAAAATCAACTCAATTTCATCAAATTACAAACAAATTTAAATTTTCTCAAATCTCAAACAAATTCTAACGTACAAATCAAACTTTTATTCTCTATGAAAAGGTTGTAAAACATTTAAATATATAAGCAAACTACAAATACTACAACAAAAATCAATAAATTAATTTAAAATATAAATGGATAGATTTGGTTACTTGGTATAGGAAATATTTTGAAAAACAATTAAACCAAGACAATGATGCTGACACGAGTGTTAGGTTGTTGAATTTTTTATGATGAGGATTAGATTTTTCACAAAATAAGGGAAGAGTTGTTGTTTTGAATTGCAATTAAAAAGAATAAGGAAGAAAGAGGAGGGGCATGATATAATTGCTATCAGTTATAACACTTTTAGATCTTTTGATGAAATGTTTTATGGAATATGATGATTGAATAATACTGTCACTAAGTTTGATGGCCAGTAATGACATGTTATATTACCGATAGAATCATCAATAAAAAATTTTATTATTTTTTAATTTTTTTTTATGGTGGTGCAATTAAAGCGAAGTAAGCATAACATAGGAATATGACTGTATGGTGATGGTGATGGTGATGGTAAGTTTATGGTGCTTTGTTGTCAAAATCAAATAGATGCTAATTGATAATTAAGGATATATATACTCTTCAAATTAAAAAAAAAAAGAATTAACTTTTTTAATTGTCGTACCCAGCTCTTAGAAATTCTTAGCAACTAATAATATTGATATGTTACAACCATTCCTCCAAAAGAGAAGGTCTGGGTGTGAAAACCCTCACATAGAAAGATAAAAAAACCAAGTGATTGTGAATATCTTAGTGTATATTAACACCATCATGAAAATTCTTGTCATATGTGTAGACAGAATGAAAATCCACGATCCCCATTGGATTTAGGAAATGACACACACTAATTCGCCATGTCCAGTAGTCAAGATTCTCATCCTTGTTTGTATGTGCCTGTGCTGTATCACTTTCATGACTTTCCGTCATCTCATCTTCAAGAAATTATTTTGGGGTGGGTTATGGTGGAGCACTTGGCACTCTTTGCCAATTCCCACTCATGCAGAAAAGAGTATAGTGTGCAAAACCCTAATATCAAGGTTTTTGTATTTGAATTTTCTATTATAATCATGAAGCTTATTTGACTTCATGTATAAAGTATGTGGGCTCACGGCCCTATCACTTTGCCCCCATCTTTTGTATTTTGGAGTTTTGGTCAATTGGATCATCTAGATTAGATTGTTTAAATTATTTTGAGTTGATTATTTTAGAATTGTTGTAGGATTGTTTTTTAAAGGGTTTTTTTTTAAATATATTAAAATAATATTTTTTTTATTTTTTAAATTTTATTTTTGACATCAGCATCAGCAGATGACAATAATTTAGTAGTATAAAAAAAATTAATTTAAAACTAAAAAAAATTAAAAAGCACCGTTGAATTGCAATGCAGAACAGAATTTAGTCAGACAACAGAATCAATGTGGACCAAATATCAATTTGAAAAAAAAAGATACTCCATTTACATGTTGCAATTCAACCACCTTTGCTTATCCAATCTTCTTTCCAAATCCTCGTTTACTTTTTACTGTTTTCGTTTACTAATTAATATCTATATATTATGCAGTTGATGTAGCAGAAATCAAGTTGATAAATACTAACTTAGTTTTTCTATATATATTGTGCTGTAAACAGGCATAGAGTTCATGTCTTTCACTCCATGTGTTTGTAACAAAAGGAAATTTCCTACTTTAACAAAAGGGATATAAAGAAAAACATAAAAGCTCACTGTCACTTTGAATGCTATATATGATAATCATACATGGTCCTGCGCCGGTTCATCTTTCTATAGTCAGGTTTTTAATAATCTGATAGAGTAAATCATACTCCTCCTGTGTGGAAAGACTACAAGCAAACCCAGAGGACTGAGGGCCAAGAAGAGAAGAGAGCACTAGCTCAGTCAAGAACATCAGTATTCTTACCTTATAATATTACAATAAGGACACATTCATATACCTTTGAACAGGAATCTTTTACTCGTTTCCCCACAAAAATTACCATAACTACAGTGAGAGAGGTGAAATAAAGTATATATCACCAATCAAACACAAAAAGTAACACAGCCCTCATGTGTCACCAACTAGTGCTCCATCTTTTTATGCCTCTCCCCACCATTTCTTTATTTCTTCCTAGTGCGAGACCAGTCACCAACCCAGAAAAATAACTGGCCCGTCCTCGCCAGCTTTTTGATAAAAATGGACCCACCAATGTATAGATTATGTTAGGAAAAACCCTAATGTTGATATTTGTGGGATCTTTATAATTAATCTATGGCTGATATCCTACCTTACTTGACCAGGCTCCTGTATTCTAAGACTTATCAACCTACCACCCATGTGGAGGATTAATAATTAATCGTGTGTGTGTGTGTGTGTGTGTACATTTAAGAATTATTTAATTTGAAGGGATAGAATAGAAGCATCACAGTTTCGCAGCTATCTAAGAAAGTTTAGGATGGTAACATGGAAAATATATTCCTCTCTATGATAGTTTAATTGGAAAGTTCAACGCAATCAACTGCCTCTGTCAGCCAACCACAGTATATTATAACCTGTAAAAGTAGCAAGAAAATAACAGAGACACCATATAAAACTCTATGCATTATTGTTTTAAAACCTGCATCAACTTGGTCAGTCCACTTGATATTTAAACCGGTTTGATTCGAAGAAGATATAAAAGAGAAAAAAATCTAGCTGACCGGCAACCAGCCATCAATACATTAATTTTTTTTAATTTTATTTATTAAAACAAGATTGTTTTGATTTTTTTAATTTATTTTAATTCTTTAAAACAATTGAACAACAGGTCGGATTTTAAAATTATAATATGAATTAAAAAAAAAATTCAAATAGAAGCGAGAAATCTTAGTCAAGATAACAAGAAAAAAAAATTCTAATAAAAACATAAATAGTGTGAATGTTATCCTATGTTTTACCCTAAGTATAAGTATAACTAGAATATAGGTGCATCATGAACTCACATGAGTTGCACAAAAACCATTAGCGTTTGGAAGAGCCTTCCAAGAATGCAGCCTGTAATTGGTCCCCTCTGCTGGAACTCCTCGACCCAAGAGAATGCCAGGGAGCCAGGTTTTCGGCTTTCCTTCAAACTCTATAATAATTTACAAGAGTTAAAGGCATCTACTTCCTAGGGACTGAACTGGGTTATGGGCTCGACATAGTTCATCGATGGAGCCAGGGTTTTTTTTTTTTTTTTAAGTTCAGCTTTTTCCTCCATCTCCCCATCAATTTTGGAAGCAAAATTTGATCTTGACTCTTTCAGGCATGTAACGGTCACTTTGAAAGGACATTCTAGTCTAAACATGATTAATTTGAGGAGGTTGATTTAGTATTTAAGAAGTTAATTTCCTTTTTTGACGTTAGATCAATATAAATTGTGTGAAACAAAATCCTTATAAAGCTTCCTATATCAATGCTAATTTATATTGGATATGAATATACATAGAAAATGGTTCAATATATGTCACATAAGTGGATATACAATAAAAACCATAGTTTTTAAACCCGGCTCAGTGACCGTCCTGATTCAAGACCTGAATTCTGAATTTTGACCGGGTCGCCCGAATCAATCCTTATTTTTTAAAAAAATCAAAATGGTGTCATTTTAGTAAAAAAAATACAAAAATTAACAGGATGCAACCGGGTTTTTGACCGGGTTTTGCCAGGCCAACCCGCCGGGTCAGCGGGGTCACATTGGATTATGATTTTTTCTATTTTTTTTCAACCTGGCCCGATTTCAGCTCCGAGTCGACTGGATCTTGGATCGAACAATTAATTTGAACCAGATTTCAAAACTATGACAAAAACTAATAATAGATGAGTTTAATATTCAATACATGAAAGATACAATAAAATACTTGAGTATGTGAGGGTTATAGTCAATATATTTTTTTGAGGTTAGATTTTTATTTTTTAACCAAAAATGATTGAAAGATAATTTTTAAGTTTTATTAGTTAAAACACTTTAAAATTAAAGTGGATTGAACTTTAATGAATATACCTTTTCATTTAACTATTTATAAGTTTTTCAATAATTAAAATTAATGTAATTTCATAATGATAAATGACCATATAATTATGTGAGAGATATTTAAAATAAAAATAAAAATATTATGATATTGTTATTTCTAGATTAAAAAATTATATATTTTATAAGAAATAACATATGAAAAGGAAGACATGTAGCAATAATTAAATTTGAAAGAGAGAAGATGAAATTAACACCAATCCTTTCATAATCAGCATACTAACTATCTCGTCAAATAATTATCAAGATAATTTGATTTTTAGATATTTAAATTTATTTAATTTGCTAAATAAAATATAAATACCTATCATTTTTTTTTATAATTTTATGTATCATTACATTTAATTGATTATATGTTGTAATTAATTCTATTAATTTTTTCCAGGTAATTTTTTCATTATTTTTAAAATAAGACTTTCCAATGATGTATAAGATATTTAATAAATCACCGTAAATATCTTTCATCTACCGTCTTCGTGTCTTAAACTTCTTAGATTGTGGTTTCTCCGTATCCATATTATATACACGCGCGCTGAATTTTTTTAAAAAAAAAAAAAAAAAACTTAACGTGTATTGTGTTTAACTAGTTGTAGATTCGTGCTACGCTGAAAGCTTGATTTATTTTTTTATGGCTTGTATGATGTACTTGACTGGTTATAATAAATTGATTTTATTTTAATTAGACATTTAAAATATAGATAATAATAGTAAATAAATCAAAAAAAATAATGACAATAATATAGAAAAAAAATATTTTTTTCAAAATAAGATAAATGATGTAGATCAATTCTCAACTAATTAAATACTGAAGAACAAAGTTGGGTTAAAAAGAGACCTAAAAAACCAGGTTAAGTCAATCCGAGTTAGCATGACAAACATGTGACCCCCGGTAATCAGGGTTGAGTTAACCTGAGTCATCCCGTCAAACCCGCAGCTTATGTCATGAAATCAAGATAACTTGGTAACAAAGAAAATTAAGAAAATCACAAAGCTTATTTAAAAAAAACCATTGTTAACCCATGTTAACTTTTCAAATCCATAACATGGTTATTGAACCGAAAGCACCCTATTTGAAAAAATCATGTAACTTAATTCTTAATCAATCAAATATTGAATGATGAAATTAAAAAAAAAATATTCAATTATACAAAAGGATTAAAAAAATATATACAATTAAAAGAATTACAATCAAAATTGAAATACAAATTAAATTTTATCTTTGATTGAAGAGTGAAATTGAAAAGAAAAAATAATTTAAAAAATGATCAAAAACAACAATCAAAAGGATGATGGTCAAAATTGAAATAAGAAATATAAATAAAATTTTATTGAAGAGTGAAGTTAAAAAAAAATTAATTTAACAAAAGGTCCAAAAAAATCAAAAAAATAAGGATCAAATTGAAAAAAATATCACAAATCGGGATTAAATGATGAAATTGAGAAAAAAATCAAAGTTCTATAAAAAAACCCCAAGAACAAAATTAGAAATCAAAAAAATAAAGATTGAAGTAGAAATTCCTATAAATCAAAGAACATCTCTGAAACTCTGCACGACTAGCGTGAGTTTCAAGGGAAGAAGAGAGAAAAGAAAAGGAAACAAAACAATGTCGCAAACAAAAAACTATGTTACCACCGACCACATGCACTACTTCAAAAGAAAAAGGACATAGGACACTTCCAATGACATGCATGGAAGAGATATTTTGGACACCAAGAGGCGTTGCACATGTTGCTCGAAAGGCACCAGTGCTTCCCACATGTATGCGTGCCAATCACTTTATATATATATATATATATATATATATATAAGAGTGATTTTATATGTACACCTCAACGAACATAATAATAGTGAAAAATCATTATGGCCAATTTTAGTTTTTTGGCTATAAAGGACGTTGTGATTGTTTTACTATACATTTTATTTTATTTTTTATTTTTTTATATTTAGTGAAATATCAAATTGCTCCTCAATTTACTAAATAATTATAAAAAAAACCGTATATATATATACACACACACACATGAACATAATAATAGTGAAAAATCATTATGGTCAATTTTAGTTTTTTGACTATGAAAGACGTTTTGATTGTTTTACTATGCATTTTATTTTATTTTTGTTTTTTATATTTAGTGAAATATTAAATTGCTCCTCGGTTTACTAAATAATTATTAAAAAAATTTTTTTAAATATATATATATATATATATATATATATATATATAAAAGTGGTTGTATATGTATATCAAGTCGGTCCTCAACAAACATAATAATAGTGAAAAATCATTATGGCTAATTTTAGTATTTTGGCTATGAAGGATGTTGTGGTTGTTTTATTGTGTATTTTATTTTATTTTTATTTTTTATATTTAGTTAAATATCAAATTACCCCTCAGTCTACTAAATAATTATAAAAAAATCATTGTGAAGATACAAAAAATCTATTGAGGATAGTTTTAATTTTTTTTCTTTCAAGAGTTTTTTAATCATTTCACTATGATTTTAAAATACAAAAAAACTTATTTATTACTGATTAATTTAATAATGATTAATGTATCTTGTGAAAATATCTAAATACCTCTAAAACAAGTTCAATCCTGATAAAGTAATTTTACTATGTTTAGTTCATCATTCGAAATTCATGTGAGAATTTAAACAAATTTATCACAGTAACCTTAAAACTCACAATATATAAATTTGAAAATATAAATATTTACTTTTCGTTTAAACATTACACACATAAGCGTACATGTTACAATTATTGAAAGCTAATATATTGAAATGAATCAAACTTAAAATTCAAGTTCTTGGTAAATAAAATTCATAAAAAAACATAAAAACTTGACTTCATAGCAATTATCAAGTAAAATATTATATTCGGTTCAGTTCTGTTTTTTAGAACAAAAATCGATTCAAACTAGTTTGGCTCGGTTTTTTCCGGTTTGGATTCGGTTTAGTTCGGTTTTTTCGGTTTCAAACTTATAAAACAGAAACCGAACCAAACCGATCGGTTTTTTCAAAATTTTAATCGGTTTTTTTTCACGGTTTATTTTTTTCAATTATTTTTCTAGTTTTCTCATTTCAATTAATTTTTTAGTTTTTTTTCCACCTCTACTCGACTGTTACCTAGATATATTCTGTCTGAAGCTAGGACAAGCAGCCATTGATGGCATTTGTCGAGGAAGTGCGAGGTAAATTAGGAGAGACAAGGTTTTTTCCTCGTCCACTGTTTTTTTTCCTTATTCCAAATATACTCCTTTCCCTTATTGTCTCAAGCCATTCTCTGTTACACAACAAATATTTCACTTACACTACTGCCCAAGGCTGTTGGGTTTAATTCAGGTTCATACAGAGTACTCCCATGATGTAATCTCTTTATCATGGTAACTAGGGCAAATGAATTGTCCAATCTTTGTCTTAGATCAAGAGACATGTGTTTGAAAATCTTGTGTGTCCTAAAAAAGATGGCCTTTTTTTTTTTTTTGTTTGTTACAAAATCAGTTCATGAAGAGGAGCAGCATTGAACTCTAATTCATCAAGAGATTTGAAGGTTTTTCTTGGCTATAGAGTGGGAATAGCCATTCTAAAAATTGAGTTATTTAGATTTGAATTTGCTTCGTCAAAGGAAAACTCTGACTTGAATACTTGTTGATTTTTTCACCAAAAAAAAATAAAAATTATTTAGAGAAGTCAAAATAGGATTTTATGGTCACTATTATAAGTTGTCTAGCTATTTAACAGAATTAAGACTTGATTTATTTAATTACAATATAGCGTGGTGGTTTGTATTTTTTTCTCATCATAAATTTAAAAATATTTGGTTAATCAATATATCATAGTTTTGCTTCAAATTCTTTCTTGAGATCTTGAATAAAAAAATTATAATTTATAACTTTTTTAAAACCTAAATTTTCAAGTTATAACTCAATTTCAATGTGGCAGCATTTGGGAACGCGGTTTTCTACAAAAAAATTAATGTTTTTTGTTGTTGATTTTTTTTATGTTTTGGATCATTTTAATGCGCTGATCTCAAAAATAATTTTTTAAAAATAAAAAAATATCATTTTGATGCATTTCGGCATGAAAAAACACTTTGAAAAACAACCAAAACCACACTCTCAAACAAACAGTAATAAAAATCCATATAACAAAGTATTTTTTTTTTTTATCTTGTTGTATTTTAGTGATAATTCATTCAGGAAATAGGTTATATACATGCAAGAACAACTTATCTTCACAGTAGGAGACCAAGTGATTGATAAAGAAAAACACTGGCCATTGCCAAGAAAAGGAAGAAAAGCATGGGGTTTGGAGGATATAAAAAGTAAAAGGTGTGTGATGCACTTTAGGACTTTTTTGTACAAAGGCAAGTCAGAATAATCAAGGTTGACATCTATTTAGTCGATTAGTAATACATACATGAATCTAACTTTATTTGCAAGTAATTGTGTTCATTTAACGGTTTTATTAAACCCACCTATGAAAAAAGAAATGGTGTCACAAGAAAAAAAAAAGAAGAAGAAGTCAATTTACATTACTTGAGGGATTATTACTCTATGGATATTTTTCAAGCCATCGAGATAAAAAAAAATAAATATAAAAGCATAATAATATATTTGGCTAAAGATATATAGTTAAAAATATAACAACAAATCTGTTTTATTCAAGATAATTTTATAGAAACTTTTTTTATTTTTAATATAGAGAGAAATCCCTCTTTTAATAAACAAGTGTATTTGTTGAGGGACAGCCACGAACCCCGAACAAGACTAGTCTCAACCTTTAAAAAGGTAGAAGAATACCGGGATAAGAACAAAAAAAACAACCTCTCCTTTTCTTTTAAATTCTTTCTCTCAACATACAAGAACCAAATAAATTGAAATAGCTAAAATTCTAGCTTGTTTTTGACGAGATAAACAATCAAGTAAAAAGATATTAGAGCACGTCTACTCCATGAATTCCTCGTACTATTTATTATTATTATTATTATGGTAAAAGAAATTCAAAACCTACTTGATTATTATCAAATAGCATAAGATGAAATAAATGCACTTATGCAATGATGAAGCCATTTGTCCTGATGAAAACAAAGATGGAATGAGAGTGAGTGATGGAGAGTCAAAATCCCTTTCATGATTACTCTTTTTGCTTGGCCTCATGGGTTTTGATCAATCATCTCCCATCATGAACTTTCCCACACCACAACTCAATCTCTCATCATCCTGTTCCACATGTCATCATCCCACACTCCACCCCCAAGACCCCCACCACCACTAAACTCAACAACTCACCCTCCTCGAAAATACCCTTAATATAACCAAAAAGAAAAGGAAGGGATGAATACCATTCGTGTAATTTTGATAAAAATGAAGGGTAATCGGTTATGTGACGTCAGCGAGACAGCAACCCGCACTACTGTTTTCTCCAACATCAGTGAAGAACCAGTGTCAGTGGCATCCCTTGTAATTTCCTCTCAAATCCATGCTTCTTTCCCAACCAATCCCCCTCCCTCTCCTTGTGTTTAATATGGTGCCCTTTCAGGTTTTTTTTTCTTAGGTTTTATTAAACAATATATATATATATATATATATATATATATATATATATATATATATAAAACAAACCCTTTTTCACTGTAAAAATATCTTTACTGATTTTTTCTCTGTAACGGTAGAAAATTTATACTTTCTTGGTATTTATTTTTAAAAAATTTCTTAGATTTTATTCTTTGTACTTTAAATATTTATCACTCAATATTTATTTATTCATACTATTTTTTTCATGTCTTAATTCTTTTGTATTTTTTTTTAAAATTTCTTAGATTTTATTCTTTATACTTTAAATACTTATCACTCTACATTTATTTATTCATACTATTTTTTTCATGTCTTAATTCTTTTGTATTTTTTTCTTTTTTTTTAAATTTCTTAGATTTTATTCTTTATACTTTAAAAATTTATCACTCTACATTTATTTATTCATACTATTTTTTTTATGTCTTAATTCTTTTGTATTTTTTTCTTTTTTTAAAAATTTCTTAGATTTTATTCTTTATACTTTAAATATTTATCACTCTACATTTATTTATTCATACTATTTTTTTCATGTCTTAATTCTTTTGTATTTTTTTCTTTTTTTTACACTTTTTTTTAAATATTATACAAAACTAAAAGTAAATAATATTTTACTATAGCATTTGTAATATTATTCTTTTTTTTATTACATTAAAAATTAATTTGAGGTCTTATAAGTCTTTATTAACTTATATGACATCCGTTTTATTTTTTTATATGTTAGTATTGGCTTTTTAATTTATAATTGTATCTTTTACTAGATGTAAAAAAATATATTAATAACACTTATATATTCATTCTTTTATGTTAAAAAAAAATTATTCGACTCACAACGAGGCAAGTCGAACAGAACTATTAATACTGTTATATATATATATATATATAGTTATTAATTTGTTTAATTAAATGCATGCATAGGCTTTATAATTTATAATTATGTTTATTTTTTTGTAAAAACACATTGGAAAGACATATATATTTATTTTTTAATAAAAAATTATCTAACTCATGGCAAAACGCGAGTCAAATAATTAGTTTTATCAATTCAAAATCAAGTAATTCATTACCAAGAAGGTTTTTTTTTTTTATTGTTTTGAGTTCCAACCTTATTTTTAAAAAATAAAATTCAGATCAATAGAGAGTTATATTATTAAAATTATTTAAAAACAAAATGTAATTTCAGTTAACATAACCTATTAAATATATCTCATTTGTGATTTTTTTTCCACATCATATACAACAATGAAGTTTTAGAGCTTCAAACATAATATTGTTTACGTGGTTCTCTCTTTCAAATTTGAAGATGATGTTTTTTTTATCCCATGGTAATTATTATCCAATTAAAATTATTTTTAATGATTTTTAAATGTGATAGATCAACATGTTTTTTTGTTATCTTTTCCTAAAATCCATGTTCAACAAAATGATCAAAGGTACAGTAAAGATCCAATATCTTTGAGTTAAGTTACATGCCGAGCCTAAATACATGTGAGTCCAGCAGACCGCCAAACTTAACATCCTTAAGCTCAACATCTTATCGAGTCCGAATGAAATGTAAAATTGATGGTCTTTCTAAACTCTTTATTGAGTCTCAATGAAATGTAAAATTGATGATATTTCTAAACTCCTTATCGAGTCACAAGACTCTATTTGTTTTTGTCGTGACTCTTAACATAAATAGTTAAGGTTAAAGATACTCATCTCTCTAAATTTTTAGATATGCAAAAGTTTTTAAAAGGATTTGATACTGTATTCCTTGTTAATTATGTATAAAAGATATTTATTGTTATTAATCATGTATAAAAGATATTTATTCTTATTAATTATATGTAAGATATATTTTTTTCCATTTAAATGCTATCAAAGTAAGATGACATTATAGTTTTTTTTATCTCCATAAAAGGACAAGATTCATGAATTCTAAAAGACTAATGATTCATTTAAAGAGCAGATTTATAAGCTTTATTATGCACTGCATACATATTTTCAGAGCATTTTTTTATAATATTATTGTAGTTTTTTTAAAAAATATTTATTTAAATATTAAAAATTTCTAAAATTCAAAAAAAAAAATCCTTTTATGATATCAGACAAGGTCATTTGAATTTCAAGCCATCATCAAATCTATATCTTAAATAATGTTAAAGAAACACCCTCTCATCAAAAGATTAAATAGATTTTACTTCTAATGTAACACTCTTTAATTTCAAGGAGGATGATGCTAGCGGAAAATTTTAGAATATTCAAATAGTTCAATATTTACTCTATAAACTCAATTTTTTTAAAAAAATAATGAAATAAAAAATTATATCAGTAGATATTAAAAGGTGATAAAACACTTTCTCCTAGGCTCAAATTTATTTTCTCTACTATTCCTTTAAGTAAATATTAATACTTATTTATGGATCTCTAATATTAATTATTATCATAGATTAAAAAAAAATACAGATGAGATAAATGAAACACGTTTTTCTCTATATTTTGTTTTGTAAAAATACATAAATTTACTTTAAAATTTATTTTATATACCTAATTTCATTTATTTAACCTATATATATATTAATCAATACCCTAAAACTCCAGGGGAAAGTATTATGTTTTCCCCACATGTTTTTTTTGTTTTTTTTTCATTTTAAATATTTGTTTTTTCTTTTTTTTCCTCCTAAAATTGACTTCTTCTTTTTTTTTTGTTTTTTTTAAAATTATCTTTGCCAATTTTTTTCTTCAGAATTTAGTCATGTAGTTTTTTTCTTTAAAATATTGTAGATTGTTACAATATTTTCCTATATGGTTTTTTTCTTCCTTTTTATGATTTTTTTCTTCTTTTATTTTTTTTTTTAAAATGATCTTTGTTGATTTTATTTTTTTATATTGAGCTAATTGAGACTTTAGCTTCGTAGTTTTTTAAAACATTGTGGATTGCTACAGTATTTCCCTACATGTTTTTTTTACTTTTTTTATGATTTTTTTCTTTTTTTTCTTTTCAAAATGATCTTTGTTGATTTTATTTTTTTCATATTGAGCTGGTTGAGACTTTAGCTTCGTAGTTTTTCTAAAAACAAATACTGTAGATTGCTATAATGTTTCCCCAACATGGTTTTTGTTTTGCCGCAGTGCTTCCCCAAATATTTTTTTTCAAAATTATCTTTGTCGAATTTATTTTTTCAATATTGAGTTGGTTGATAATTTAGCTTTAACTTTCTCCACATGTTTTTTTTTTCATTTTTTATTTACTTTTTGTCCAAAATTGTCTTTTTTTTTTTTCAGAATTGTTTTTGTTGATTTAATTTTTAAATATTAAGTTGGTTGAGAATTTAGTTTTATAGTTTTTTTTCTTTAAAACACTGTGGATTGCTACAGTGTTCCTCATATAGTTTTTTTTGTTATGATTTTTTTTAAAATTATCTTTATTGATTTTATTATTTTTAATATTGAGCTGGTTGAGAATAATAACTGTATATTTCTTCATGAAATACTATAGATTGCTACAGTATTTTCCTGTATGGTTTTTTTTTCCTTTCGTTTTTTTTGTTATAATTTTTTTTAAAATTATTTTTGTCGATTTTATTTTTTTTAATATTAAGCTGGTTGAAAATTTAGTTTTATAATTTTTTTCTTAAAAATATAATGGATTGCAATAATTTTTTTCATATAATATTTTTAATTTCTTTTATTTTTTTCATAAACTCATAATAAAACACAAACATATATCACAAACCCACGATATTGCGCGGGCGTAACATGTAGTTCTTTTCACATAGATAATAACCATACTCTATAAAAATTCTCGATCCTAGCCTTCAAGGTCACCTATAAAGTCGTTTAAACACCTATAAAAAAAAAGAGAAAAAGAAAGTCTTTTTTCAAACACAACACAATCAGAAGAGAATATTATCAGGAAGGAAAGAGAAAGAGAAAGAAAGCAGCTGAGCTCTCAACACTGAAACCTCACGAAGCCAAGTGAGAAACCAAAACCAAAGAGAGCAAGGACCAAAGATACACACACAAAACACAATCCCTCCTCCAAGATTTTAGTATTATTCTCCTTTTCTTTTTTTTTTCCTTCTCAATCTTTCCTTCTTTCTGTGTGTAAAAAATGGAGCAAATCAAGGCTACCTTCAAGCTAGAAGCTTGTGGCATAATCTAGGGACTTTTAACTATTTTTTGATCTCTTGTTTGAAAATCTTCGTGGGTTTTCCCGTGTCGGTGGTGGGGATGGGTTGCGAGAGAATGTTAATAGCAGTGAGCTTGGATCCTGAGAGAAAAAGGAGCGGTGGTCTTAGAACAAAGCAGGCTGGGAGAGGATCCTGTCGTGGAAGTTAGACTGTCCAAGAAATGTGCAGTCTTTGGCTCTGACCAGATACAACCCAGCGACTCCACTTTTGTTACTCTTTTCGTGCTATTAAGTTGTTGTTCTCGTTGTTTAAGGAAAGCCTTGATTTGGAGGTCAGTTTGAAATTGTGAGATGGGTCTCTTGTTGAGAGAAGTTTTGAAGATACTTTGTGGTGTTAATCAATGGTGTTATGCTGTTTTTTGGAAGATCGGATGCCAGAATCCTAAGTACGTTTTTTTTTCTTCTTTCTTTGGTATGGTCTGTTGCTAAGAAAATGGAGTTGAACGAAGAAAAAAAAGGGGTGAAACTTTGAATTTATTTAAGGCTTTCTGTTTTCTGGGTTTTTACATTTATTCTGAGTTTTTTTGTGCTTTTCTGCTTGGTTGTTAGGAAAATAGAGGGAACAGTGGAATTTGTGGTGTATCTTTTGCTGGGGTTTTCTTTTATTTTTTGTTGTGCTTTTCCTGTATTTTCCGAGTGACCAAACAAAGAGGATCTGATGAGTGATTTTACCTTTGTCTGGAGTTAACATAGGATTCTGGGTTTTGTTCTTGAAGTATTTTCTCGGTGACCAAACAATAAGAGGGTCCAGCATCAGTATTTTTTCTGTTTAGGCTATTTTGGTCTTTGAATGATTTGTTAAAGTCTGGTTGTTCTTTTTCTTTTTCTTTTTCTTTTTAGTCAGAAGTCTGATTGGTCACTGTTGTCTTATGTGGGATGCGCAATCTAATACACCCTTTCTTTTCCTCTGTTTTTGGAACCTTGTGTTTTGGTTTATTCTGTTTTGTCTTTAAGAATCTAAGTAAAAAGTTGATTTGTATTGGTTTGACTAAACCATTTCTGTATTGGAATGATTTTATGTTCTTCAAATCTACTGATTCCATTTCGTCCTAGCTTGCTTGATTCCATTTCGTCCTGTTATCTTGGTTTTGAATAGAAAGAAATAGTTACGATTTTATCAGCAACTGAAGATTCTGCTGAATGGTTGCGATTATTTTCTTTTGTTATCTTCTGTTTGGATCCTGAGAAGATGTTAAGAAAAGGGGAAGAAAAATCATAATAGAAAATGGTATCTAATTTTTTTTTTTCATTTGGCGTTTTGGTAACTAAACAGAAGATGGGATTTTTTTCTGGTCTTAGTTACTTGCTAAATTCTGTTATAGAGCTGAATGATCTGAGATATTATGTTAATTTGCAGGTTGTTAATCTGGGAGGAATGTCACTACGAGCCAACATCATGTTCAGTTCCCCCAAGTACTTCTGGAACTGAGAACCTAGCACTTCCTTTTGGAGAGTGGGAAGGACACTTTGGTCCTGATGTTCACTCCTCTCAGCTTGGAATTCAAGCGGGGGGTAGACTCTGTTCGCTTATTAACAAAATGATGGTGAATAATCAGGTTAACATTGTAGGCGAAGGGTATGTTTTTCTTCCATTTCATGTACCTTACATTTTAGTTTCACATTATGACTGCCTGTTGTGCACAATTGAAAGTCTGATTTGTTATTTTTCCAGAATCGTTGGGCGTGTTGCGTTTACAGGAAACCATGAGTGGATTCTTGCAAATAATTACAGTAAAGATGCCCATCCTCCAGAAGTACGCGACATAAGTTTTCATCCTGTGCTATGGAATAATGTTTTACACTAATTGAGATTGCATATCAGTATCCATTAGCCATTCTTAGTTACACAATTTGCTAGCTGGAGTCCATTGAAAGTTCTATTTTTTGTTTTCTCCTGTATCATCTTTAGTACACATACTCTAATGATAATACGTAACTGAATTTAACAGAGAGAGGAAATTGTGGAATTCTATTATTTTGATGGAAAGTTAAACGACAACATCTTAATGCAATAGTAGCGTGTCCTTCTTCCTGTGAAATGCAATGCGGCTGCACTGTTAGTAGTTGAACTTGTTATAACTTCAATCTTGTCTGTTCTACAGGTTTTAAATGAGGTTCATCACCAGTTTTCAGCTGGGATGCAGGTTTGTAAGCTTCCCATATGTTCTAATTTCTGCAACAATCTTCAATCTGCCTTCCATGAAAGTTTTAGTTTTTTTTTTGGGCAGACAATTGCTGTTATTCCTGTTTGTCCTCATGGTGTACTTCAACTTGGTTCTTCCTTGGCTGTAAGTCCTCGTTATTCAGTTGTTTCGATGTGCTAATGAATTGAATTTTCAATTGCAATGATATATTGTGCAAATAATATCACTTGTTGGTTAGATTTATTTTTCTTATATCTTTTGGTCTTTTTTCCACTCTGCTTATTTCATAAAGGTGTCCAATTTGGGTTTTGGTTTTATTAAATTCCTTCTGGTTACTAATTTTTTTTTCAATATAGCCATCATATATTTGCATAACTGGTTATTGGAGTTAATGTAGAGTTCGGAGGCAATCTATTTCTAACTTATTCATCACCACTGATTCTACCGCTATACCTGTGATTTCAATATTCTATGGCACTGGTCACTTATTCATTATGTCAGAATTTTTCCTGTTGCTCTTTGTATATTTATATTTTATCTTTACTGTCAGATTCTGGAGAATATTGGGTTCGTGAATAACGTGAAGAGTTTGATCCTGCAACTAGGGTGTGTCCCTGGAGCACTTCTGTCTGACAACCATATGGAAAAAGAACCCACAGAAAGAATTGGAATGCCTATTTCCTGTGGAATGGCTCTTCCTGTGTGTTTTTCTGGAACTTATAAGGTGCCAAGCTCCACTCCTTCCTTGGCAGACAGCTGCAACCAACAAATAATCTCATCTCAGGAGGCTTCTAGAATTGTAGGTCAACCTTCTTGTTCTCAAACTAGACAGGTTCAGGATGATCAACATGCTACTTCTTCGGCCATTCATATCCCCAATGCAACTGGAATTTTAGCTAAATCTTGTGATGACTTCCGTGAACCAAAAATTTTCTCACTTATGAAGCCAGACAATCCATTCATGGGCCAACTAGCAAATGGAGTTGTTGGAGCTGAAGTGATCCCCTCAAATCCTGGTGCGTGGCTGAACCACCAGACTGCTTCAAGCAGTTTAAGACTTGGATTCGATCATCGACCAATTATTAGTCAGTCAAATACCAATAGTAGCATACTAAAATTACTGGAACAGCAGATTTTCTCTGATGTTGGTGCACAAAATCATGTTAGCCACTGTAAAAATGATTCAAATGGCCTTACTATGGCCCACCCAAGGACAAATGAAGGCCATTTTCTTCCTTCTACTGGAGGTTCTCATATCTCTGGACAGTTACCTAGTGAAGTGGGCACTAAGAGAAGAGCAAACTCCAATCTTTGTTCCTTAATAAAACCACAGAAATTGGCAGATATCAATCACTCATCCACGCTTCTGGCAGGGGTTGGGACTCAAAATGTTGGTTCTTCAAGGGCAGGGGATGATCATTTATCTGGTCTGTTGGATCAATCAAGTGCGAGTGGCATTCTTTCAGGGGGTTCCAATCTTGAATATCCCCACACAGATGTGAAGCCTACTAAAAAGGAAGCAACTACAATGGAAAAAAAGATTGAAGGTGATTTATTTCAAGCACTTAATGTCCCGCTGACTCAACCAGGTGAACATATATATTTGAGTGAGAATGTTCTTGGTTCCGTTAATGATTGCCTGATGAGCGCATCTGGAAGTCAGAATACTGTTACTGTAAATGCTAAGCTCGAGGAACCATGTGCTCAACCTCCCTCTGGGGATGACTTGTATGATATTTTGGGTGTGGAATTTAAAAACAAATTACTCAACGGCAAGTGGAATAATTTACTTGGGGATGAACTGTGTGTGAAGACACAAGATATGGTTAAAGATGCTTCAACATTTATGAGCATCCGGGAGGCAAATTCTGATCTTTTTTCAATTACTGGAGGAGTCTCAGACAGTAACATGTTCTCTGACTGGGGTACTGACCATCTTTTAGATGCTGTGGTATCTAAGGCGCACTCTGCTGCCAAACAGAGCTCGGATGATAATGTTTCTTGCAGAACAACATTGACAAAGACTAGTATGCCGTCCTTTCCCGGTGGTTCTGCCACCTATGGCAGGATTGGCATGTGTGATCAGGTGCAAAGGGAGTTAATTAACCTGCCTAAAAGAGCAGGGACCATAGCATCTAGCTCTTTTAGATCTGGCTGCAGCAAGGATGATGTAGGAACTTGTTCTCAAACTACTTCCTTTTATGGGTCCCAACTGAGTTCTTGGGTTGAGCAAGGGCATAATGCAGGGCATGATTGTAGCGTTTCAACTGCATTTTCCAAGAAAAACGATGAAACAAGCAAGCCAAATCGCAAAAGGCTTAAAGCTGGAGAGAACCCAAGACCTAGGCCGAAAGATCGTCAGATGATCCAAGATCGTGTTAAGGAGTTGCGTGAGATTGTACCAAATGGAGCAAAAGTAATGCATTTCTTTAATCCTTCTGCTGCATGTCTTTTTCCTGTGATAGCTAACGATGACAGTCAGATTTGATACTATTCTTTCTGTTACTGTGGTCTAACAGTGTAGCATAGATGCTCTGCTTGAACGCACAATCAAGCATATGCTTTTCTTGCAAAGCGTGACAAAGCATGCAGATAAACTGAAACAAACTGGGGACTCCAAGGTATCAATTGCATACACTATATATGTGTATAATCTTATCCATGATAATTTGTACTGGTGTTTCTTTGTTTCCTGCCCATTCTAAAATTAATGGAGGGAACATAATACTCTTGTTTTGTCAAAACAATGTCTAGTACCGCCGCATATGGGTATTGGGGGCAGGAATGGGGAATGCCTGCAAAATTTCATTGGCATAAACTTGATATGGGGATATCTGTCATATCAAGTACAGTTATCAAGGACATCAGTCAGGATTTATGCACAGATAATGTATATTGGAAATGATTAAATTACTCTTATATCTAGCCTAGTTTTTGACATTTTGTGCTTTGAACAATTACTAATGAGAGAAATGTTTCTGATTGTGTATTTTGTTCGTGTAAATTTGCAGCTTCTTAACAAGGAAAGTGGACTGCTTTTGAAGGAAAATTTTGAGGGAGGGGCAACATGGGCATTTGAAGTTGGTTCACAATCTATGGTTTGTCCTATCATAGTTGAAGATCTGAATCCACCTCGTCAGATGCTCGTGGAGGTAACAGCACCTTTTTTTTTTCTTCACTCAGATATTGGAGTTGTTGGTTTTAACAAGTTTCTTTTATCCTATAAGTTGAATCTTGTATTTCCTCTTATGACAGATGCTTTGTGAAGAACGGGGCTTCTTTCTAGAGATAGCTGACTTAATTAGGGGATTGGGTTTGACAATCCTGAAGGGGGTGATGGAAACCCGAAATGACAAGATCTGGGCACGTTTTGCTGTAGAGGTAGGATTCTAAACTGAAATACTGCATGCATAATCAACTGTTGGTCCCAAGTAACCTTTCATGGAAGGAATATGTGGGGTGCCCTCACCTTTTTGGACTATCTTTCCAGTGGCATTACTGGCTTCTATGTCCTCCATGCATAGAAGAAAAGGTGAAATAATGCTAGTTCCTTTTCATCATTCCTCTTCAAGGCGGGAAGAGCATATTTTTTAAATAATAATATGCCAAATGAGTGTCTTCTTTTACATCTGATCTTGAACTACAAGATCATGGGAAAAGAAATGCATAACCTTGGTAAAAATGTGTCTGATTCGCACTTGTTGTGTTGTGCAAGCTACCGTGCTTTAGTGTAATTTTCAGAATTTATTCTTTAAATTGCTAGTGATCTTAATGATGGTTGCCTCACTATCCTCTGCTGAAAGCATACTAAATGCGTATAGAATGCAGGTCTTTTACAATCTTCGCATTTGGCCATCTAAATTCAAGTGTCATGTGCAGGCAAACAGGGATGTAACAAGGATGGAAATATTTATGTCTCTTGTTCAACTTTTGGAGCAAACTGTCAAGGGCAGTGCACCACCAGTGGGTGCGTTGGAGAATGGCAATGCGATGGTTCATCACACGTTCCCCCAAGCTACCTCTATACCTGCAACTGGTATGCCTAGTAGTTTGCAGTGAACTGCCTGCTAAACAGTATTTCTGGTGTGGATATGTTAAGAGCAATTGCAGTTTTGCTTGCCATGACTAACATGTGTTCCAGCCTAAGCTCTCTGGCAGTTCTAACTATCTCTAACATTTTTGTCCCCAAAAAACTAGATTATGCCTAACTTCATCTCACAGAAGGGGGAATTTGTTTAGATAGCTAAAGCTTCTCACGAACTTTCAACTTTGTGTTCCTTTTGGCGATGAACATCCGAATTTTTGGATCATCCACAGTTGGGGGAAACAATTTTAGCTTCAGAGTACGTAAATTGGTGGTGTTTTAGGTGACTAGACATCAATGCTGCAGAATCTTAGTTTAGTCTCATTATAGGCTGGAGAAGGGTTGCATATCAGTGGGGTATTAACCAATGTATAGGGGATTTTAGATATGAAATGAAGGGATCTGTCTTTCCTTTCGAAAAGACAGTGTGCCTCGTCTTCTTTTTCTTGTGTTGCAAGTTTCTGTTGTGATTTGTTTTCCTCCTGGACCCTTTTTATTCTGCGTGGTTTTCAAATCAGTGATTTTATACTTTGGATGGTATAATGTTTGCTGTTCGTCGAATTTATAATTACTTGAATGTTATCTGGGTTTTCCGGTTCCTCTCCAGATCGATTGCATGTTGGCAGCATTGCGTTACGAGTGTAATCCTATATAGACCATTGTTCATTTTGCGCTTTTTTTTTTAAAGTGTTTGGGCTGTGAGTATTTTTTCTTCATTTTCAGTCCTTTTAGTTTGGAAATTTTATGATCAGGTCCAAAATTTTATTTTTATTGTCTTTCCGACCTTGAGTTTGAAAGAGAAAAACAACTTGCTGCCAAGTTCAATAACACTGTAAGAATTCTTTCAATAACAATGCACAGGTGGTGTGTTATAGTTTTTAATACATTCATATTATAATTATGAAAATATTATTTTTTATATAATTTAAACTTGCTTTTATAGCTGTAATAAGATTTTTGTCTAAAAATATTCTTGTAGAAAAAAGCGGATAAAAAGGTAACTTGTTAAGAAAATAAATGAGTTTCAACTGGAAGGATACCTTTTTATTTTGATTTCAAATCGGCCAATATCTTTTGGATATTCGTAGTGATTTTTTTTAAAAATAAAATACATAGAACAAAAAGTAATATTTTATTTTGTGGAAAAAAAAAAAAACTCTAAGAAAGGAGGGATTATGCTACCATATTATTTTGTTTCAATAAAATATAATTTATTATACGTGATATTTGGTCTTTTAATCTATATATATCTTTTAGTTTATCAATTTGTAATTTTTTTATATTTACTATCAATTTATTTTATTAAATATACCCATCAAGTTTTTATTAATATAATAAAAAATTAAATGCTTAAAAAATTGAGCACCAAACCAATATATATTTTTTTAAGATTATGATAACCTCATAGAAAATAAATTGAAATAAATCATGAAATCTAATTCATAATAATTATGTTATTTTTTACAAAATTATTTTTTATCTAGCAATATGATATATCATTTTTTATTTAATAATATGATAGAAAAAAAGCAGAAGATAGTAAAATTGAACACCGATCCAAAATTGAGATGTTTTTCCAAAATCATAACAACCACGTATAAAAAAAAAAATAACAAAGTCTAAATCTTGATAAATCCAATTTTAAAAGATGAAAATAAAAAAGTTATTGTTCAAATGAATAGTAACATGTGAGGAGGAGAATAATGATTTCCCTTCATCATTTAGCTTTTATTAACTAGACTGGTGTCCCGTGCTATGCCACAGGCAAGATCAAATTTTTTTTTTAAACCTAAAAATTATTTAGGTGAAGGTAGCACTTTTGAAGAAGTAAGAGAAACTCAAGAGTTAGGTTAAACGTAAATTAATTTGATAATATGATAAAAAATAGAAAAATAGGCGATGTTAAGTTGGATTAACACGTGAAACACATGACCTGACATATGAGATCGAGATAATCTCATAAAAGGATGGAATCATAAAAAATCAATTGTAAAAAAAAACCTGAAAAAAAAAAGATTTAAGAGAACTTAGTCCAATCTTTCAAACTCGTGACCCAAAAAATTAACAAAATCCCAATAAATAAAATGTTGAGTGACAAAATTGAAAAACAAAGTTAAAAAAATAAAAATAAAAATAAAAACAAAACAAATAACAATTAAAACAATAAGAGTTGAATCTGATATAAAATAAAATAAGCTAAGATATTGAGAGATACAATTGAAAAAAATAATCTAATTAAGAGAATTATATAAAATATTGAGGGAAGTAATTGAAAGGATAATTTCATTAAGAGAATAATTAAAAAACTTAATAATTAAAAGAATAAGAACTAAATTGGAGAGATAAACAAAAAAATGATTGTTAAATTGAAAGAAAATTCCAATTCTATGGAATATTTAAAATTAAAGAAATAACAATAAAAAAATAAGGACTAAATATAAAAAAAATAATAATGAAAGGACTACTTTGAAAATGTGTAAAAAAAAACTTTAAAATCAAAGAAAAAAAAGAAAAAAAAAATCACCGGTATAAAAACCAAATACCTTTTGCCACACGAGCCACCTAGTAATGGAGGCGGCGCTGTGAAAATTAAAACACCACCATGAAAGAAGAGATTTGGTTACCAGAAAACACTGCACGAGCTATCCAAATAGCATGAGAGCACTCACGCACGCCCCCTTGAGCTTCACACACAACTGACTTTTTAAAAGTAAATTAATATTATACATACGTCTAAATACTAAAGTGCTCCTAATTAGACTTGGTAACTAAAAAAAACAACCAAGTGAAAGGGACATTAAAACCCCTTGACTAAGACAAAGACAATTTCCATGTAAGGTCATTTAGGTAATTTTATTGTACACTTGAAATGAATAAAATCAAAGTGCCCTTTCCGGCCCAAGTATTATTTTTTAATTTAAAAAGTATTTTAATCATTTTCCTGTATAATTAAATACTAATCGACACTTTCTTTCAAAGTCACCTGTGTTTTGTGGATAAAATTATTATTTTACTATTTCATTTCATAATGCAATAAATTTAGAGCAACATTAAAAAATAATAATAATATAGTAATTTCACCTAGCCTCTCCGAGATAAAGATTTTTTTAATGTAAAAAAATAATGATTTTACTGTGGTAATTGTTTTTTAAAAAACCCTCCCATAAGAAGGGAGAGTGACAGAGTGTGAAAGGAGGAAGTCCTCTATAATTGAGCTGAGACCGAAGACACCGCTTAACGTTTCCCTCTCCTCAACGCTGAGTAAATTATATTTTAATTCTTTTGTTATTTATTTATTTATTTATTTATTTGTGAGTTATTTTTTGTGGTTTTGAAAATTATGAGAGTCTTTGATGAAAGTTGACTCTAAATCTTTTTTAAGATTCTTAAATTGTCCTTAGGATATATATTAATTGATTAATCTTTTTATGATTGTAGAAATTAATTGCCTGTTTATCTTTATATTTTTGAATTCATTTTTCTTAATAAGAATAATTTTAATGGCAAAAGCTATTTTTTTATTAATATATTAAAATAAAAAATATGATATTTTTTTTACATGCACTCCAATAAAAAATATTTTAACAACTCATTTATATCTTAATATATTTAATATTAATGCTTTAAACCTTTTTAAGAAAATCATTGAGAAAAGTTCAACGGATAAAAAAAATGATTTTTATAATCTATTTCAATGCTTAAATATATGAAAATGAATTATATTTGATAGAAAAATCATTTTAACTTTTCATATAAAGCTGCAATATCATGAGAGAAAAATTAAAAATCATCATTATCATCGTGAAAATACCCTAAAACTATACTGCGCATGAATGATTTATTCATATTAATGTTACATAGATTCATTACTATTTTATATTAAAACTTTAATATTATATTATAAAGTTATTTCAATTATTTAATTATTAAATATTTTTTTTAATTATTCTTTAATCCTCACTATTCTCAATGAACATTGAGCAGATATACCTGTCATTCTTGATTAAACGTAATTCTGCAAAATTCAGCTTGTGAAAACAACCTTCCCTACGAGGAAATTTTGGTTTCTTTCGTACAAAACTGTGTCTGATAGTGTGATTGTGGTTATTTTTTAAATAGCTTTTCATGCCAAAATATATATAAATGATGTTTTTTTATTTTTTAAAAATTATTTTTGACATCAGCACATCAAAATGATTTGAAAACACTAAAAATATATTAATTTGAAGTTAATAAAAAAATAAAAATTTTTCAAATTTTGTCAAAAACGCTTTTGAAACGCAGAAACAAACAGGCCTGTAGAGGTTTTTGAAATCAGAATGTGTGGTGTCAACTGTCAAGAGCCTTCTTCTTGACACCACACATTCTGATTAAAGAAAAAAATATATATGAAATAGAAAAAAGAAACTTCATATAATTAAAGACCGGACGAGGAGTGGGGTGTCCATGCATGTCAAATGTCTCCAATAAGATAGAGAAACTAAATAAGATTGAGTTTGATTTTATGGTAGATATTATGTTTTTTTTTAACTAGCAAAATTAATTGTTTGGTTGCTAACTAAAGCATAATTTTAAAGAGTGAAAGATGTTATTCAACCACATGTACATGTGAGCAACTTGTTTTAGTTTTTGATGAGTTTCTATCTTGGTAATTTCTTTCTCCGTCGATAACTTTTGGAAAAAAAAGGCTAAAGAATCGTTGTTGTAAGACTAAAACACCATTATCTTCTTCCCAAACACTCTTGATATCTTTTTTATATATCGTTCGAAATCCTCGAGGGATCATTAGAGCTGCCTGTCGTGTGTTTCTTTTCTTCTCCAATGTTAAGATTGAAATCCCGAGATCAAACCTCAATTTATTCTCTCTCAACCAAAAACTTTGTGAAAACTGCACAAGAATGATATATGCAGAGAAGAGAAAAGTAAAGCTTGAGAGAAGAAATATGCGTTCTTCTTATTATTCTTCAAGATGATGCGAACACACACACACACACACACACACACACATACTTGGCTTTCAATCAGTTGCAACTGACATTTACCGTTATAACTAATCTTTAATTGCTATAACTAACTTAACTGACTTGAACTACTAATTAGCAGCTATAGACTTTAACTTCATCGTATCTATAATATGCTGTATATTCCAACATCCCCCCTCAAGATGAGAATGAATATTCATCATTCCTATCTTGCTAAGAAGATGATGAAAGTAGAGACAACCGAGAGGTTTGGTGAGAACATCAGCCAATTGAAATCTGGAAGGAATGCAGATGATTTTAATCAAACCCTCATGCAATTTCTCCCTAACAAGATGACAATCGATTTCTATATGTTTAGTTCTTTCATGGTGTACTGGATTTGAGGTAATTTCTGAAGCAGGTTTACTGTTAGTGTGCAACAATGCAGCGTGAGAGTGTGGTACATGGAAATCAGCCAGCAAATAAATTAGCCATTAGAGCTCACACGTGGTAATTGCCAAAGCTCTATATTCAGCTTCTGCTGAGGATCTACTGACAGTAGGTTGCTTCTTTGATTTCTAGGATATGAGAGAATCCCCAAGAAAAACTGAAAAACTAGTGACACTCCTTCTAGTGTCAATGCAACCAGCCCAATCACTATCAGAATATGCTTTTAAATGCAAATCAGAATCAACTTTGAGAAATTATCCTTAACCTGGGGTTGCCTTAAGATATCAAAGAACTCTCTCTGCATCTTGCAAGTGCCTTGTACGAGGATTGGACATAAATTGGCTGAGAGCTTAGACTGCATATGATAAGTCTGGTCGTGTGATTGTGAGATACAGAAGTCTGCCAATGAGTTTTCGATAGGATGCAGGATCAGATAATGAAGGACTATTATTCTTATAACCCAATTTTGGCCTATTGGCTTTTTAATTTAATTTTACAGTGTTTAAAATGTAAAATTAAAAGATCAGAGATTTATTTCGATGAAAAGTGTGATTTGTCAACTTGCGTGAAAACTAGGGACTATAATGTACTTTTGTCATTCTATCCTTATCTTTAAGATAATCTTTATCTTCAAGATAATGATAGTTATCTGCTTTCAAATTTAATTCTTAATCAAATTCAAACTTCAAAAAAGAGAATGAGTTTGATTGAAACTTTGTTTCTCACACGTGAAGGGACTCTGACACTATAAATACAGACCTCAGTGATGCAAAAGAGGAAGAGAAGATTAGAGAAAAAAACCCCGAGGTGGAGACAACCCAGGAGAAAACCATTACCAGAAACCTACAAAAAAATAAATAAAAAGACTTAGAAACGAAAAAAAAAGGGGGAGGCGGCCGAATCTTACCCTGTTAACTGCCTCCCCCCTTCAACTTTTTTTCCTTTCTTCCCTGTCTCAATCCCCAGGAGCTACAGCTCCTCATAAAAAAAGAAGAAGCAAATAAAGGCCCGAGATCGTCTTCCTCCCTCCCGGTCACCTTCTTCAGGCTTCTGCCCTCATCTTCAGCATTGGTTCTCATTTCAGAAACAAAGAAGAAAGCAGAATCCCCCTACTGTTTGGCGAGGAGCAGCAGAGACTGGAAAACTGAGAGAGAATAAAAAGGAGAAGGAAAACCAGAAAAATAGAAATATAGAGAGGAGAGAATCAACTAGCCCTCCATCGCCATCATCTTCCTCCACGAGCACCAGCCTCATCTCTGCACCGGGTGATCCATTAATCCGAAGAGACCCTTAACCACCAACAATCATCTTCCCCAGCCACCGTGAGCATGCACCAGCCCCCCATTGAAGCAGCTGCACTGATCTCAGCAACACCTGAAGCCACCATCCTCAACCGCGACAACCCTTACCCTGCCGTTTTTGTTCTCACCAGCGCTGCATCTTCCACAAGCCCAGCACTGCAAGCTTCCTTCTGGCGGCAGCAGCAGCAGCAACATGCAACTCCAGGACAACCATACCATAAAGAACAGCAAGTGGGATTTTCAATCGTGAGCAGTCGGCCACCCTCCATCATCATCTTCGTCTATGTCTTCCAAACAACGCAATAATAGCAAACAACGACATCTCTAGCAGCCGCACGCCCAGGTAAGTTTCCTTCCTTCCTTGCTAAAATAATTAACTGGTTACTATTGCATGCATGCGTGAACCAATCACACATGCATGCAATAGTTGCCAGCCGGGTCACTGGTTTGGACCAGTGACCCGAACCTTTTTTTATAAGTTTTGAGACTGAGCTACATAAATAATTTTTTTTAAAAAAAGAAAAAAAATAGTTGTCGTTTCTTTTAATACAAAATTTTACGGATTTATTCATTGGTGCCAGAGTCAGGAATACCGTACTTTTGGGGTTACATAATATTTACCAACGCCAAAGTTAAAAATATTCGTAGGTGAATATTCACTAATGCCAGAGTCGGGAATATTATAGGATGACCAATAAAAATGGAACACAAACAAACCTTTAGCAATTTGAGATAAAACCAGCAATGCAGCTTGCCTTAGGTAGGACGTTTAAGGGGTGACAATATCTTTCTTTTCGCATAACCAGTCCCGTACCAAAGAATCTCTGTTGACCAATTAGGGTTCCTAGTGACCATTAGACTAGGTGCCGACTCCTTGAACTAGACCATTTCCCCTAAAGAACAAAATATCAGATATCTGTTCCTTTTTCCAATTGAGAGATTAATTTTTTAACGGGTCGCCGCGATGTCCGAGTGTGACAATTATCATGAGCAGTAAGTTTCAAAGTGGATTCCATAGGAAAACTGACTGGTTTAGCACCAGAAAAACCACTATCTGCCAACACATCTAAAACATACTTTCTTTGGCAAAGAACAATGCCTTCAACAGATCTAGCTACTTCAATACCTAGAAAGTATTTCAGCTCTCCCAAATCTTTTATAGGAAAGGATGCACGAAGGAACTGTTTCACTGTAGCTATTTCTGCAAGATCATTGGAAGCTATGATCACATCATCAACATATATTAACACCGTCATAAAGCTGTTTGAAGTTTGTTTGATGAAGAGACTGGGATTTGACTTTGCCTGTATGAAACCGAAGTGTAGTAGAGAAGAAGACAACTTAGAGAACCATTGTCCGGAGGCTTGTTTCAGTTCATATAAGCTCCTTTTGAGTTTACAAACCGGAGGATTATTTGGATTGAAAAAACCTGGTGGCAATTGCATATATACTTCCTCATTTAAGTCTCCATACAAGAAGACATTATCAACATCAAGTTGTTGTAAATGCCATTGTTTAATAGCAGTAATAGAAAGAAGGACTCTAACTGTTGTCATCTTTGCAACAAGAGAATAGGTATCAAAAAAATCAATTCCCTCCTGTTGACTCCCTTAGCTACCAATCTAGCTTTGTACCTTTCAACCTTGCTATCAGCCTGAAATTTCACTCTGTATACCCATTTACAACCAATAGCACATTTGTTTTGAGGTAAAATTACCAGATCCCAAGTTTGGTTTTTCTCAAGAGCTTTAATTTCATTTTTCATGGCATTTTGCCAATAAGGAATAGAGCTGGCTTGTTTGTAAGATGTTGGTTCAAAAACAGATGAAACAACATAAATGAAAGCTTTATATTTAAAAGATAATTTGGAATCGGATAAGAAAGAGAATATAGAGTAGGGCTTATAAGAGAAAGAGCAACTAGAAGATGCTGGATTTGCTGAAGGAATCTGAGCCATATTACCACAATAATATTGCTTTAAGTAATTAGGTGAATGCTTAGCCTTTCAGACCTTCTAAGATTAGGAACATCATTATTTTCAAAGGAAGAAGGTGCAGGAATAGAACTCATTAAAGCTAGATTTTCAGGTGGAACAGAGTTTTGAGGAGCCGATTTAGCTGGGGTACAAGAGATGGAATCATAGGTTTGAGGAAAGTTTGGAAACACAAGAGGTGTATGAACTGTGTCTGTAATAGATGGGAATGCAGATTCATGAAAAACTACATTTTGAGAGAAAATTTTTAAGAGTTGATAAGTCAAAGACTTTATACCCTTTGATGTGTGGAGCATAACCAAGAAAAATGCATTTCGTGGCTCATGGATGAAATTTACCTCGACTGCTTGTGATTGTGCTAGCAAAGCATAAAAAAAAAACACCTTGAAATAGTCGTAGGTTGGTGATTTCTGAAACAAAACATGATATGATGTTTGATTGTTAAGAATGGATGAAGGAGTGCGATTTATCAGATGAGTGGTTGTAAGAATGCAATCTGTCCAGTAAGTTCATGGAAGTTTGGACTGAAACATGAGAGATCTGGCTATATTCAATAGGTGTTGATGTTTTCTCTCAACCCTTCCATTTTGTTTAGGTGTTTCAACACAAGATAATTGATGAATGATGCCATGCTCTTAGTAAAAGACAGTCAAGACAGGCATATTAAACTCTTGTCCATTTTCTAATATGAGAATCTGAATATTAATATTGAAATGAGTATGAACATAAGCTAGAAAGTTGGTAAGAATAGCTCTAATTTCAGATTTGGATTTCATTAAGAATAACCAAATGAATCTAGTGTAATCATCAACAATGGTAAGGAAGAATCTATAACCAGAGTAAGAAGAAATAGAAAAAGGTCCCAAATATCAATGTGAACTAATTGAAAAGCTCGATTAGATTTATTTTTTGACAGAAGAAAAGGTAGCCTTTTTTTGCTTAGTTAAAGGGCAAATCTCACAGATGGAATTGCTAGTAGCCGTTACTGAAGAATCGAATTTACTCAGGAGATTAATTTTTGATGCTGGAATATGGCCTAAACAAAAAAGCCAAAGATCAGAGGCAAAAATACATGATTTGACTAATGAACTAGGAGGCAAGCATTTATTGTTAGATTGATCAAGAGGTACGCGAAGAAAATAGAGGCCAGATTCAACTGCAACAAGCCCAATCATCCTCCATTTGCTTAGGTTCTGCAGGATACATTTTGTTTGAAGAAAAAAAAATCCAACAGTACTGTCAGCAATTAATCTTGAGACAAAAACAAGATTGACATTGAAGGATGGAACATAAAGGGCATTGTGTAAAATGATATCAGGAGAAAATTTAACAATTCCGGTAAAAACAATTGGAACCGTTTGACCATTTGACAAATGAACTTTGGATTGGATTCTAGGCAAAACAATTGAATAAAAAAAAAGAGTACATATCATATGATTTGTTGCTCCTGTATCAAGAATCCAAGTGAATTGATTCTGTGATGAAGAAATAGTATGACAAGAAAAGAATATACCTGATGCAGACGCATCCTTAGCAGTGGAGTTTAAGTTTGAGTTGGAGATGCTATTCGTAAGACTGAGCAAATTTTGGATTTGCTCTTGAGAGAAAACAATGTTGGGAGTGCCAGAATTTTGCTCTAAGACAACAATATTGTTTGCAGTGGATATCCTTTGAAAATGTTTGCTAATATATGGTGTGGCAACAAATATTTTTCCTCTTGGCCCCTTCCATCCAGGAGGGTATCCAATTAGCTGAAAGCACTTATCAGCAAGGTGTCCTGAATACCGCAATGAGAGCAAATTGCATCAAATTTTCCTTTCTGTTTAGTAAATCAATTGGCATATGTTGGAACTGGTCTGGAGGATTGATTTACATGTTGTTTAGCAACTATTGCTTGTGAATCGATAGAAACACCAACTGCATTTGTCAAGGACCTCTGACTCTCTTCTTGCAAAAGTAAAGAAAAAACTTTGCCCATAAATGGCAAAGGAGATTGAAGCAACAGTTGGCTCGTGACTGCATAATAAGAATCATGAAGACCTATAAGAAATTTCATAACATAATCTGATTGTTGTTGATCCGTCAGATGCTTCAGAATATTGCATGAGCAAGAATCAAGATTTCCATATTTGCAGCTTGGGATTAGACGATAACTGATGTATTCATCCCACAAAGCCTTGAATTCACTAAAGTACTCGATGATGGATTTTGAGTTCTGAGAAATAGAACTTAAAGATTTCTCTAAATAGAAAACCCTTGGTCCATCACTTCTAAGGTATCTAATTCTCAGTTCTTCCCAAATATCGAAAGCTGTTGTGAAGTAAAGAAGACTATTGCGGATATCTTTGGCGATTGAATTCATTAGCCATGAAAAAACAAGATTGTTAGATCTTAGCCAGGCCACACAAAGTGAATGATCAGTGGTGATGGGCTGAATTAGAGAACCATTAACGAATGCAATCTTGTTTTTCACCGTTAAAGCAATTGATATGGATCTACTCCATGCAATGTAATTTTCACTAGTGAAGATCTCAAAGACTAGAAGGGCACCATGATTATCAGAAGGATGCAAGTAGTAGCAGCTGGATGAGTCATCAGAAATATTCTAAACAGAGATATTGGATGAATCATTGTGTGCTGTAGAAGCACTATCCTCAAGATGATTAGACATTGTGAAGTTTTGGAAAGATAAAAAAGATGGTGAAAAGAAAGTGTAGACAAATATCTGATTATTAGAAATATAGCTCTGATACCATGTGAAAACTGCATAAGAACACAAGAATGATATATGTAGAGAAGAGAAAAGTAAAGCTTGAGAGAAGAAATATGCGTTCTTTTTATTATTCTTCAAGAAGATGCGAACACACACACACATAAAAAAAAAAAACTTGGCTTTTGATTAGTTGCAACTGGCATTTACTGTTATAACTAATCTTTAACTACTATAACTAACTTAACTGACTTGAACTACTAATTAGTAGCTACAGACTTTAACTCCATCATATCTATAGTATGCTGTGTATTCCAACAAACTTTACCAAAAAAGAGTGAGAAAACCAGACCAAATTCCCCTTATCTTCTTATAAGAACTGTTATCTTTTTCTATTAGATATGTTTGCCTTTTTTCTTCTTCTAACCATTGTCATTTACGATAATAGATCTTGGTAGGTAAACATAGTGAAATAAGTGCACCCTTTTTCAATGAGTTTATTTCATATGTTTTTATTATTATTTCTCATGCTATAATCATCACTTTCTGCTTTGCTATCTATTCAGAATTAAAATCAAAGATTTGTCACCTTATTTTATCTCTTTAAAATCAACAATAAAAATCTATTCTAATTATGGGTTTCTATTGCATATGCATGTGTGTTAATTGCATTATATTCAAACTTTAAACTTTTGATTTATGTCCCTTATTGTTTACTGTGGTAGAGTAAGAAAAAGAACAACCTAGACAATGAATATAAAATAGCTGACAAGGGATTGCTAGATGGGTAATTTTTTTTCTTAAAAAATCCTTTAAGTTTTCAGGCATGTTTACCTTAGATTTCATTCTTTTACAATGATGTTCCTTCTTTAGTCAATTGATAAAGCTAGATGTAGATACTAATTGTTTCAATCTCAATGCTTGTTTAGTTTTAATTTAAAACAACATTTCCTTGATTGTTATTGGAAGTTTTACTAGTATTTCAAACAACATTTCCCTGATTGTTATATGAAGTTTTATTGGTGTTTTAGATGACATTCCCCTGCTTGTTATTTTTTATTTTGCTTAGGGTGCAATATATTTAGTTATCTTTTGCTTACTGCTTCTCTTATCGATAATGCTAATTTGTGCGAACCTTTTGTCTGCTAATTTATGCTAATTTCATGTGACATTTCCCTACTTGTTATAAGAAGTTTTATTGTTTTATTTCTTTTTTTAGGATGCAATACTTTTAGTTGTCTTTAGCTTACTGCTTCGTTTATCTGTTGTACTCATTTGTGCGAACCTTTCCTTCACTAATTTACACTAATTTTAGATGACCTTCCCTTGCTTGTTATAAGAAGTCATTCTGCTATTTTTTCTTTTTGCTTAGGTTGTAATATTTTTTGTTGTATTTAGCTTACTACTTCATTTATTTGTTATGATACTTTGTGTGAACCTTTTCTCTACCTAATATAGTTGTGTCTCTTACCTAACAACAACACTTCTTTAATCAATTGCTGTATATTTTCTTTACCCATAATATCCACTTCTTTATTAGGCATTGTATTCAAGAATAGAACTATTATCAACAATAATTCATACTTCACAAATTTTGAATTAGACAATACAATCAAATATTTTTACGCTTCTAGTTAATGATTATATTACACTTATGACATTAACTACTTAATTGGATTTTTAGAAATAACTTATCAAATAAGAAAATGAAAGGTTATTAAAGTCAAGATAAAACTTATTGGACTAGAGAAAAGTTTCACATTTTCTATGACATATACATAAAAACTATTAAGAAAGACATGAGATCAAATATTTATTTTGATAAAGCTAGATGAAGATTTGTGATAACTATTTTAAAAAAGCAAACTGATCATGTATTCATCAGATCAGAATTGAAGAATAAATATGATGGAATAAAAAAAGATTAGAGAATATAGAAAACAATAATATCTAAAACTGGACTAAGTTGGAGTGGTGACTTAAAGACAATTTTTACAATATAGTCATAATGACATTATACTGTGATACGTTTCTATGAAAATCTATATATTTTGTTACAGAAAATGTACATTATATATATTTTATATTAATTTAAAGGATTGACATAATGCTTAAAGATATATCATTCTTTCTTTTAGTTTATGGGTTTAAACACTAGGACATCTAGGAAAATTTATTAATATTTTTTTAAATACCAGTCGATTTGGGGTACGTCTATAAGATCAATTGAAGAAAAAAAAGCTAGTCTTGATTGATATGCACACTAACCTGAAAATATTCCTTATTATTTAAATAATTTCTTATATTATTATAAATTTTTTATAACGAGAATCGATATGTTTTTATTATCAGAAAAGATAGCATAAAATAAGATAATGTCCAAAACTATCTTTGAAAAACATTACATAACTCGTACACTTAAAACCAAGCTACATAATTCGTGAACTTTATCTATGCATGTATTTAATAATGTAGTCCATATGTTTTTGTAAAAATGTATATGGGCTGAAAATCTTGATGCCTTTCCGGCTTTTCCAAGCTGACTGACGGAGTTAAATGAACTTTGCATCCTCTATGGCATGGAAACTCGATTGATCTTAGATAGCCAAGCAAGTGCATTCTCTAGTCTGATTCAAAAGTCCAGTCCACCTCTTGTTTTGAGGGAGACGTGACACTAATCTCCATAGCTCTCTTGTTTGCAAGACTTCTTCTTCGTTAGATTCCTTGATCCTTGTTGGTGTTAAAAAATGCAGATGAAATGAGCTTTATTTTCTCTTAGGACTGCTTCAATTCTTGGTCTTCCTTGTTTTCCCAAGGATGAACCGCTACCCAAAATGGAGGAGTGGGTAGCAATACTAGAGGGCGTGAGGCCGTGAGACTGCTTCTAATGTGAGAGACACACACCCTTTCTACAATCCAAATCAAAATGGATGGTACCTGAGAGCTTTAAGTAAAAGTGTTCAAGGACCGAGCTGCCGACGGGCTAGCCTGAGCCTGGAGATATTTCGACAATTTTGGGTACAAATTTTCAGCATGATAGCTCAATCCATAACATGTTTTATTTATCTCTTTTAGTTTTTTTCTAATGTTTTCTGGTGGCCTTAGGTAATACAAAATTTTATTCAATGATATTAGTTCTGGCTAGCAGCGAACTAAGCAATTCCTAGCTCTTGTCTATTGCTGTAATTGGCATGTATGTTGTAATTGCATCTTCATCCATGTAAACAACTAAACAGAAAAAAACAACATCTATAATTCAGTATAAATTGCAACAAAAGAGAATTAAGGGTTTTCTTTCTTCTTACTACTACTTGCGTATCCTTAACATTGCCATGCATGCCCATAAAGACGAACTTCATCTTTTGGAGGGGTTGAGGTCTCAAGAGGCTGCTACCAACAAAATAACCTGCAAAGCAGTTAGCGGATACATACGTGAAGGGGATCTTAGCATCCTCAATTGCCTTTCTCACTATCATTATCTGATCAAATGTCTCCTCCTGGTGCCAGTCCA